>CM040128.1:88053441-88524564 GCA_022559845.1 Amorphophallus konjac
TCCAGGGTCCTGGACGCCCCTATTTTGATTTTTTGATTTTTTTATTTATTTTATTTTTGGGGGCGTCCAGGCGCCTGGACGCCCCTATTTTTATGAATTTTTGAAAAAAATAAAAATTGTGGGGGCGTCCAGGCGCCTGGACGCCCCCAAAAAAGGTAATTCTATATATAGGGGGGGGGGGGCTCCCCCCTGTTCACTTATACTGTTCATTCCGACCGTCCAGCCACTCCAAACGACCCATTCTTAGTCCCAATGGAGCGAGGAGGATCGAGTCAGGGTCCAGAGAAGCGGAAACGACTGGCTCGTCGTGCGAGGAGGTTGAGGGATGATGCCGAGGAGGCCGCAGCAGAGGAGGTTGCTGCGGGGGAGGAGATGGAGGTGCCTCTCCTGGCCGCGGAGGCCGCTGCGGATGCTGGTGACGCGGGAGAGGACGATCACGACCCGGTAAGTACCTCGGAATTCTCACTTTGTGGTTCAATAGGCTAAAACGGGTGTGCGAGAGGCTGTGAGAGAAAGGCGGGTTGTGAGAGAAGGAGGCGTCCAGGGGCCTGGACGCCTCCACTTTTTCTTTTTATTTTTGTTTATTTATTTATTTACGAAAAGTAATAGAAATATAATAATAAAAATAAGGAGGCGTCCTGGCTCCAGGACGCCTCCATGATAATATATATATTTTTAATATATTTTTCTTGTTTTGGCTTTGTTTTTTTTTTAAAAAAAGAAAATAAAGGAAAAAAAAGAGGAGGCGTCCAGGGGCCTGGACGCCTCCACAAGAAAATATAAATATTTTTAAAAATATAAAAAATAAAATAAAAGAATAAGTAGTATATACAGTGTTATTGTTTTATGACTGTTGATGATGCTGATGTATTCTTTGTTGGTTTTGTGGTTTGCAGGGCGTGATGAAGGGCCGATCAGCTGGTCCTTGGTGGTGGCAGCATACCGTGGGCTGCCGGATTTCCAGAGGGCGCGTGTGGACGCCATGGGCTTTGGAGCTTTCCTTAGGATCGAGCCCTTCCGGCTCGACCTTCCTCTTATCCAGGCACTGAGGGAGCGGTGGCACGCACCGAGCCGGGCGTTTCTGATGCCCTGGGGGCACATGGTGCCGACGCTGGAGGATGTGGCTCGGATCACCGGGCTACGAGTTGACGGAGAGGCAGTCAGCGGGGTCACCTACCCCGACTACCGAGAGAGTGCCCTGGACCTGCTGTGGTTAGAGACGAGCGTGACTGATAGAGACAGCAGGGTAGTCGGCCGAGTGGAGATCATGGAGGCGCTCGGATTCGTCGACCCGCGTCAGCGGGTTAGCGAGACTGGAGCAGAGTTCTTGGCTCGACTGGAGGGGGATGCTCGTGCTGCTTTCACCCAGGACCCGAGCGAGCGGGAGCTGGTGGATCTAGACCTTCGGAGGTTTCTTTTCTTCTTCCTGGGCCGCCTTCTGCTGGGGACGAAGGGGGATGGCATCCACTGCCGTTTCCTCGGGATCTTGGCGGATCTGGACAGAGTGGGGCACTATGCGTGGGGAGCGGCTCTGCTTGCCCATCTGATTGCCGATCTCTCCCAGACTTCGGAGAAGGAGACGACAGTCAGCGGCTTCGCACCTTTCCTCCAGGTAAACATTTTATTTATGCATTCCCACAGTTAAATATGCAATTATTGTACTAATGATGTATGATGGATGCAGGTGTGGAGCTATTACTATTTCCCGATGGGGAGGGCTAGGCATGGGAACAGGAGGGCCGTGCCTCTGGCGCGGCAGTGGAGGCCGGTCGTGGTTGCAGCACCCCACGGCTACCAGCTGGCGTCACTTCGTCGGGAGCTGAGCGAGTATCCCGAGGCCATGGTATGATGCGTATGATTTTTTTGTGTTTATGCATGTGACTGAATGGTAACTAACATGATGTATGTATGGTGATGCAGGTGGTGTGGAGGCCCTACCTGGGCATGGGCGATGCTGGCCAGCCCTGGGTTGTAGCGGGTCTTCCTCGCTTCAGGCGGGACGTGTGGGTCCATTGTCTGAACGAGATTGAGCCGCTGCGGCTTAGACTGGTCATGAGGACGTTGGGGCTGGCCCAGGAGTGGGTAGACGTAGATGCGCCGGCCCGCATTGGGCGGAAGACCAAGGGGAAGGCGAAGATCGTGGACTGGCGTACGCGCTTCCCAGCATAGTACCAGGACTGGCAGCAGGGCGGGGTCCCAGTAGTGTCCCACGTACAGGACAGCACAGACTACATGAGACGGTACCGAGCTACGTACGGGGACCGCCTCTCCTTGGGTGGTATGGCAGGGGTAAGTGAAATGAAACTGCTCCACCTTTCTATATGTATATGCATGGGATACTAACTTATGTGTAATGCAGGATGCTCGTGATACCATGATCGCCGACCTGCGGGCCCAGTTGGCGGACGCCAGGCGACAGTTGGTGGCCATCCGACAGGAGTTGGAGATCCTGGTGAGTTTATGCAATGCATTTTTTTGTGACCTGGATTTTTGATGCTTAGCCTTTGACTGACGTTTGCCCCGTGTTTCAGCGGGCCCACCAGACAGCGGCAGCCGCGATGGCTGGTGGAGCGGGTTCCAGTTCGCGGGGCCCTCCTCCGGAGGTTTCTGCCCTCCAGGAGCAGCTGGCGTACGCGGTGGCTCGGGCTGAGGAGGCCGAGCGTGACCGCGAGGCTCGAGTGAGTGCTTGCTTGGCCGCGACCCTTTTCTAGCTACTTTCCTTCTATCACTGTTCTCTTACGGTGCATGCGTGCCTTGACAGGTGGCCGAGATCCGAGAGGCCCTGGCGCGTGCTGTTCGTGCCGAGCAGGAGGGCGACGCTCGGGTGGCGGAGCGTGACGCCCGGATTGCGGAGCGTGACGCCCGGATTGTGGAGCTGGAGGAGGAGCGTCGACGAGAGGCTGAGGAGCTCCCTCGTGACGTGCTGGATCTGCGGATCGCCCTCGAGTTGTCGAGGAGGGAGGCAGTGAGAGAGAGAGAGGAGAGGGAGAGAGAGAGGGAGGAGCGACAGCGGGATCAGACCGAGAGGAGGGCTCTGGAGGCCCAGCTGCTGGAGCTCCGATTGAGTCTTGGCACGGCGGAGGGGAGGCTTCGGGAGAGCGAGGAGCGGTACCAGAGGGCGAAGGAACGCGGGGCGCGACTTCGTCAGTCTGGTTCTTTTTCCATGGGCAGCTATCTGGTTTCTTCGGCCGAGGAGCGTCGTCGCGCCTTCGAGGCTGGAGTGCCACCGCAGGGCGAGGCGAGCACGGCTTCTCAGGGTTCACAGAGGTCGCGGAGGCCCCCTAGGGATCTCCGTCAGAGGAGGGAGGAAGGAGATGACCAGGAGGGTGACGGTGAGAGTTAGAGAGTTGCTTGTACGTCACCCTTCTCACTGTATGATGTACTTTCGGCTATTATATGAAATGGAAATGGCTTTTGTGTTGTGTGTACTTTTCTCTCTCCCACACTTTCTTTTTTTGCACTGAGTTGTCCCTTGAGGCACGCTCCGCGAGACCTTGCCCTGAACAGCGGGGAACTACGCTTTGCACGGGGGGATTTTGTTTCCTTTTCCCCCTTTTGGGCGCGTCCAGGCGCGAGGACGCGTCTTAATCCTTGATTTTAAATTTAAAGCGACGGGTGGTCCTTTCTTCTCCCGTGCCTTACCCGCAAACGAGCCCGCCTTCCGCCGAAACGCGCTTGCCCCTTTTTCGTCTTCCTCCTCTTTTGATCGATGGAGTTCGGTGGGCCCGACCGTGGTGAAGGTGGAGAGGGACGAGGAAATCCTCGCCCAAGGAGGGACGCGCCCGAGCACGGAACGGCGTCCATGGAGGAGGAAGGGCCGCTTCGGGCCCCCGAGGGACCCGAGGGGCCCGAGGGCGTGGGAGGAGGTGAACACGGTCCGGTAGGTCCTCCGATCTCTTCCTCTTTTAATTCATTTTGGGTTTTGAAGCGAGCCGCGCGAGGAGGAAAGGGTTCGGCGAGTGTTGCACTCAAATGATGGACGCGTCCTAGACAGGGGACGCGTTCCTTTTGACTGATATGGGACCCCTTTCTTGGTGCAGGACATGGCAAGGACCCTGGGCCTGGCCGATGAGTGGGCGAGTGCGGACGAGCCGAGCCGCGTCAGGAGGGAGAGTCGCTGCAAGGCGAGGCTCGAGGACTGGCCCGTACGTCTCCCTGGATAGCAAGGGGGTGTACTGGTGCAGGACAGTGCCGACTTCCTGCGGCGGCAGAGAGAGAGTTACGCGGGGCTTCCCCAAGCTGGGGACACGCGTGGCATCGGCGGCTCGCGCGCCCAGCTGTCAGAGACTAGGCGGCAACTGGCCGTCGCTCAACATGAGCTGTCGCTCCTGGTAAGTTACGTGCCGCCCTTTTAACTTCAGATTTTGGAGTTTCACTGACGGCCGTTGTTTATTTTGTTCCAGCGTGCCCAGCAGACAGCGATGGTGGGAGCGGCTGGCGGATCTTCTAGCTCCTCGGCCCCTTTTCTCGAGATTGCTTCCCTCCGGGAGCAACTTGCTGGTGCGGTGGCCCGTGCGACCCGGGCGGAAGAGGAGCGTGATGCCTGGGTGGCGACTGTAGCGGAGCTGCGGCATCGCGGTGAGGAGAGACCTTCTCCAGACATCCTGGAGTTAAGGGTTCTTCTGCAGATGATGAGGAGAGAGGCAGAGAGAGAGAAAGCCGAGAGAAGGTCCGAGCGACAGCGGGATCTGACCGAGAGGAGGGCCTTGGAGGCCCAAGTGAGGGAGCTCCAGCTGGGCCTTCAGGCCGTCGTGCAGAGGCTAGGAGGGATGGAGACGCGCTACGAGAGAGCGCGAGAGTTCGGGGAGCGACTCCGCCAGTCCGGTCGCTTTGCCGCCAGTGGCTTCTTCGCCACGCCAGGGGAGGAGCAGCGAGTCACTGCTGCGGAGCAGGCGCCCAGAGGCGAGGCAGGTGCTGCTGCACGAGGATCCCAGAGGCTTCTGAGGGACCCGCACCTCAGGGGAGAGGAGGAGAGTGCCCAGAGAGACGAGTGATGGTGAGGATTGGCGGGCTAGTGGACCCGCCACCTCTTTATGTTTATGATGTTTTTGACAGCTTATGTAGAGTTATGAATGGAGTGATTTGATTTTCTGATGCTTGTTTGTCCTCTTGTGCGTTCCTTCTTCCCTACACTTCTTCTCCTTTGCACTGTTCCCATGTGACGGATCTGTCGAGACTCCGCCTCGAGCGGAGAATCACGTCTTGTTGTGACTATTTTCCACGGGAATCTGCCGTCGAAGTCAATACTGGCGGCCCTAGTTCCTTTTCCCGGATGTTGTGCCAAATTTTGCGGGCGTCCTCCAAAACATGATAGGGTATCCCTAGACAACATAGGGGCTATTCGTCCTATTCTTTGTCCAGTCAATCACCCTGTGCGAGCGGTGAAGCGACACATGGGGCCGCTTGGCCGGTGTCTTATTGCGAGGGCTATCATCGACAGGTGATGGAGGCAATCTTGGCCCGCACTCCTTCCATTTCTATAAATTCTTGTCCCTTTTATCTTCCCAGGTATATCGAGGAATAACTCGAGGAGCACAAGTTCTCACGGGAGAGGAGGAGTTCAAAATTCTGAGAGTTGGATGGAGGGCGAATCTTCCCATTCCTCGAAGAGAAGCAGGTCCAGTGGTAGTAGTTCCAGGAGGCTTTCAGACTTTGAAGGGCACTTCAACGAAAGGGCCCAATCACAACTCGTAAGCCAAGTTTTCTTGCCCTTTTCTCATTTTTTCTTCCTTTCTTCTGACCAAACCTCACCCCCATTCCTTGTATGTGTAGGTTGTGATGAAATCACAAATCTTATGGGAGTTGGTAGTAGCAGCGTACAGGGGCCTCCCAGATTTTCAGAAGGCGAGGCTAGACGTGATGGGATTTGGTACCTTCCTTCGGATCGAGCCGATCCAGCTTGACCTAGTCCTGATCCAAGCCTTGTGTGAGAGATGGGACCCAGTGAGCCGGGCATTCCTGATGCCCTGGGGGCACATGGTGCCCAGCTTGGAGGATGTGGTCCGGATCACAAGCCTGAAGGTAGAAGGCGAGGCAGTGACCGGAGTCACTTACGCGGACTACAGAGAAGGTGCCCAGAAGTTACTGGGTTTGGACCTAGATGGTCGGAAGAACAGGTCGGTAGCTAGGGCGTCCCTCATGGATGCATTAGGGCTCACCGACACTCGTCGGCGGGACAACGAATCCTCAGAAGAGTTCATGGAAAGGATGGAAATAGGATGCCGTGCCGTGTACTGCACAGATTTCGGCAACTGGGAAAGATGTAACATAGATTTGAGGAGATTTCTCCTCTTCCTTTTGGGGAGATCGGTACTGAGCTCGAAAGGGGATGGTATCCAATGTTGCTTCCTGGAGCTGCTGTCAGACCTTGAAAGAGTAGGGTATTATGCCTGGGGAGCCGCCATGCTGGCACACTTGTTTGCAGGCCTATTCCAAGAAACGGATCGTGAGATGACTGTGAGTGGTTTCACACCATTCATCTAGGTATTTTTTTTGGTTTTGCTTGTTTTGTATTTTTTTTGTTGTTTTCGCAAGGTGCTGATGACCTGCGCCGAGCAGTTATGGAGCTATTATTGCCTCCCTATGGGGAGAGCTCGACATTGGCGACCCGTGATGGTGCCGCTAGCCAGGCGGTGGGAACCCGTCATGAGTGCGGCACCCCTAACCTACCAACTGATGGTGTTAAGGCGGGAGCTACAGGAGTTCCCTACGGCGATGGTAAACTGGAGACCCTACTCAGACATGGTCGATGCCAACCAGCCGTGGGTTCTAGCAAGTCGTGCCCGGTTCGGACGGGAACTATGGATGCACTGCCTGAATGAAATCGAGCCGCTTCGGCTACGATTAGTTATGAGGACTTTAGGACTGGCTCAAGAATGGGTGGATTCAGCTGCGCCACCTCGTGTCGGGAGAAAGACGCGGGGACCGGCGACTTGCATTGACTGGCGCGTGCGATTCCCCGAACAGTATGAGGACTGGCAACGAGGTGGCACGATTGTAGAATCACAGGCGCGGGACAGCGAGGACTACTTGCGTCTATATAGGACAAAGTACGCAGAACGGTTCCAACCCCGGGGACTTGTGGAGGTAGGTTTCCCCTTTTTCTCTTCTCTTCTTTCTCCTTTTCTTGGTTTTTTTGGTAAAAATGCTGACTTGTAAGGCTGCAGGATGTCCGGGATGCCATGATAGCGAATTTACGAACTCGCTTGGCAGAGATGGAACAACAGTTGGGCGATGCCCGCGGAGCTACGAGCGCCTTGGTAGGTGTACAGTACGTTCCTAGTTAAAACCCCAGATTCCAGATGTTGGCTGCTAATTCACATGGTCGCAGCATGCCCAGATTGGCGCAGCCTCCCCAGCGATGGGAGTAGGTGGTGCCTCTTCCAGCTTGTGGATTCCCACCTCAGAACTTGACTCGCTTCATGAGCAACTTGCTCACGCCACGCAGCGTGCTGCGGAGGCAGAAGGAATGCTCCGTATACAGGTAAAAGTTTCAGCGTTGAGTTCTCTTTGTTTACGCCTTATCGCGTATCTGAGATGGTACACTCGGCAGGAAAAGGAGACGGAAGAAGCGCTTGCCCAAGCTGCGCATAAGGAGGCTAGGATAGCAGAACTGGAGAGGGAACTGCGGCGTCATCCTGATGACGACTCATCCAGGGATGCTATGGAACTGAGGATCACTCTCCAGTTAGAGAGGGAAGACCGTGAGAGAGAACGGGCAGAGAGGGAAAGAAACGCAGAGAGAGAAAGAGCCAACAGTTTGGCTGAAAGGGAGGAGCGAAGGGCCATGGAGGCCCAACTATTCGAACTCCGAATCGGCCTTGGTCTTGCTGAACAGTGGCTGAGAGATGGTGAGGAGCGCTACCGAAAAGCACGAGAGCGTGGCTTTCGTGTTGGTAGCTTCTCTGCTGCTTCCGTGGATCAACGCCGGGATGTGGGAATAGGAAGAGGAGTACAGAGCGGCAGGAGTACCGCTTTTCGTAGTTGGGTAGCACCTTTGAGAGTGTTTTGCCCGGAGAGTAGTGGGACGAGTAATGCAGAGAGAGAGGGCGGAACTTGATGTAAATTTTTTGGTTTTTTTGGAATAAAACACAAGGTTTGGTTTGTTTGTTTTTCACCTTTGCTTCAGTTACCTGAATCCCTGCACATATCACTGAAACAAACAAATCAGAATTTCTGTTCTGACTTGGCCCCTTGCTCAATAAGCAAATGGTCACTGTGACTGTCCTTGATAACTGGTCAAGGGGCCAAGCCTTTATTTAACGAAGGCAAGGGAAAGATGCGGTGATGATAAATGCGACAGGCAAGCACACGAATGCAAGCGATATTAAAAAGTGAGATGCTGCACGCAAATGTAATCATGCAAAATTGATTTGTTTTCTCTTTTTTATATTTGATATTTTTTTTTGTTTCATCATAAAAAGATTTTTTTTGTTTGCAAATATGTACATTTCTCTTTTCCATTTTTTTGTGCTTTTATCATTTCAATTTTTTTTATTGCTAACGCCCGGCAAGCACCCAAATGGCACCTAACCTACGTGAGACAGGGGTTTCTTACTAACCTCCCAGGTATCTTAAGTGCACATCTAGGTTGATTTGGGCCTCTAGACCCCTCGAATGACGATCCCGCCGGCTAAAACTTACCCTGATGACAATACCGTCATGCCATGCTTAGGCTCCCAGTTGCTTCCGACCACAGGGATTCACCCAAAAGGTGTTTGAGGTAGATGATTTGCCCGACCCGGGTCTGTTTCCTCACAACTCTAGATGGTATAAGATGGAACACCCTGGAACCCTAACGACCAACCGCGCGACGCTGACCCGGAATCAGACACCGTCGCACCCATAGGTGACGCGCTTGCATTGGCCTAAGCCCGAGGTTAAACAAGAAGACATCAAGGTGGTAAACAGGGGTCTTGACCAGCCAGAAACACAGAGACTCCTTCGCAGCGATAGCTTTTGCTTTTGAAAGTAGGCAACCAAAATGTGTATATTAAAATAAGTTCGCAGACCCTGGGCAGTTTTCACCTTTCAGAAACTCCATCGAACCTTCATCTTTAGAGGGAGAAGGAAGAGCGTAGGGGATAAACCTCCTGAGAGGACCGGCAAAGCCGTTAACCCGGCGAGCGAATAAGGGCCCATTAACTCTTTCCTTTCGGACAACTTCGGACCAAATCTCGAGCATTTACATTCCACGGCCCCCCTTTGTGGATTCAGACTTTTGCTTTGAGGGGTTCCGTTTATCGTACCAGGCACGGTCACGACCAGGCTTTTCTCTTGATTTTGATTTTGTATTTCTTTCTGTGAGGGAGATATAGTCGTTTGACGTTGGTGGGCTCCCTCTTCGTAGGCCTGCGGGGACACTGCCCTCTTCTCGTGCTCTGATTGATGCTCGAGGAAATGGGTCCTACTCTTGCCTTTGGGGTTTGAGTTTCGGTTTCTCATGCTCAGCGTTTTAAGGGCGCCGACTGTCTCATTTGGTCGAAGAGAAAAGAATAAAGATTACAGCTTCCGGAGATCTTCTAGGTGTGGCCCTACCGTAGGTGATGCTACCAATTTTTTTGAATAAAATACATAAGTGAACACATGTTAGCTTCCTTCGAGCGAGCATAGGCCGACGTGGCCGGACAGGGGTCTCCACGGTTCTGGCAAACCAAGACCCGGTGCCTACCAAGCCTTAATGGGCCCTATCCTAACATGAAGGTTAGATGCAGGGACTTAACTACATGGTGCCTGCCAGGCATCGGCATTTTGAATTTTCCATATTTTTAGTGGTTTTCAATATTTCCTTGTTTTTGATGTTTTTTATCTTTTCATCATCATTTTTTTTTGTTTTGTGCTAAGGGTAGTATTTCTTAAGATAAAGCCCATTCCAAGGGTGGGATAACTCGGTCCCTTCGGCGTTGATTAGCTTGTAGGCGTTGCCAGGGTACACGGCTTGAATTACAAATGGTCCTTCCCAATTGGGTTGGAGCTTAGAACGCGGCCCTCCAGGTTTGACAAAAATTCTTTTTACGACCATCTCACCGACTTTGAATTTTCTCTCAACGACTTTCTTTTGGTAAAAGCGAGCGAGTCTATTTTGATACACACGCGCGTGTTCGGCGGCGGCCAGCCGCTTCTCATCCAAGAGTTCCAACTGGGCGAGGAGTGAATTACGACGATCGTCGAGGGGAAATTCCTCATCCAATTGTACCCTGAGAGAAGGGATCAGAGTCTCGTACGGGACTACCGCTTCCATACCATAAGTGAGGGCAAATGGAGTCTGCCCGGTGGGGGTACGGATTGAGGTGCGATAGGCCCATAGGGCTTCGATAAGCTTTTCTGGCCAGTCTGAAAACTTACTAGACTCGCAGGTTTTTTTGATGATTTTGAGCAATGTTTTATTGGTGGCCTCCGCTTGGCCGTTACCTTGTGGGTAATAAGGCGATGAATGATGCAATGCAATTGCGTACCTTTTGCAGAGGTCCTGTAGGTCCTGAGAAATGAACTGTGGCCCATTGTCGGTGACGATCGTGCTTGGGACGCCGAATCTGGCGAGAATGTTCTTCATGATGAACTTGCAGACTGTTGACGCCTTGATTTCCGCGTAAGCTTCGGCTTCGGCCCATTTGGTGAAGTATTCCGTTGCAGTAAGGATGAAGGATTTCTGCTTGGTGAGGGAATTGGGATCACCTAGGGGACCAATGATGTCGAATGCCCACATGGAGAAAGGCCATGGGGAGGATATTGGATGAAGTGAGGAAGATGGTGAATGAATTTTATCGGCGTGAAGTTGACACTTGACACACCTACGGACGTAGACAGCACAATCTTCTTCCATGGTGGGCCAATAAAAGCCTTGACGAATGATCTTCTTGGCGAGCATCTGACTATTCACGTGGCCACCGCACACACCCGAGTGCGTCTCTTCTACACATTTCCAAACCTCATCGTCATCAAGACATCTTAACAGAATACCACTAAGGCTCCTTCTATAGAGTAGACCTCCAACCAATGTATATTTCTGAGCCACCCTTCTTATGGCTTTCTTGTCCTCTGTGGTGGCCCCTTCAGGATAAGACTGATTTTGGCAATATTTGACAATTTCATAGAACCATGGTTTCTCTTCATCAGCCAGTTCTTCTTCGGCCTCTGCCAACATGATCTCCCTCTTTTCAAGGATATCTTCCTGCAGGATCTTCCTTGCTATCCTGTCTTTGATGTTTACGTAGGAAGCATCATCGATTGCAGGAGCATGAAGTTTATAGATGGAAATGGACTTAAACCATCTTCCTAGAGGGAACCTTATGGATGATGCCAATGAGGCGAGGGCATCGGCGAGAATATTCTGATGACGAGGGATATAAACAAAGATCAGTTTTGTGAACAGTTTGGCGAAGGCAGCAGTGAGTTCTTGGTATGGCTTGAGTTTGGGATCGCGAGTGCGATACTTAGTGAGTACCTGGCGAAGGATGAGTTGACTATCACCTACGACTCGCAACTCAGTGATACGAAAAGAATGAGCGAGTCCTAGACCAGCTAGAAGAGCTTCATATTCGGCTATATTGTTGGTGACTGGAAATTTGAGCTGGTATGCCAATGGGAATGTGAGGCCTTCCGGCGACAGGAGGGTGATGCCGATTCCTCTCCCTTGAGAATTCAGAGCTCCATCAAAATATAGCGTCCACATTGGCTCATCTGATTGGTTGATGGACATTAGTTCCTCATCTGGAAACTCTGATTGGACGGGATCGAACTTGGGAAGAGGATGGTGAGCGAGATGCTCGGCTATGGCATAACCTTTAATCGCCTTTTGCTGGATGTAGGTGATGTCGAACTGAGAGAGAAAACTTTGCCAGCGTGCTAGCCTATCCGTAAGGACGGCTTTCTCCAGAAGGAATTTGATAGGATTCATCCGAGCAATCAAGTGGACCTCGTGAGCCAAGAAGTAGTGCTTCAATTTCTGCACCACCCAAACGAGGGCAGCACAGGTTTTCTCCATGACGGTGTACTTCTGCTCACAGGGATTGAGAAGTTTGGACAAGTAATAGGTTGCCCGTTCCTTGCCTTCTTCATCAGCTTGTGCGAGGACGGCTCCCACGGAGTCATCCAAGACTGAGATGTAAAGGATCAGAGGTTTTTCTGGTTTAGGTGGAATGAGAACGGGTGGACTAGCCAGATATTCCTTCAACCCTTCAAAAGCTTTCTGACATTTAGAATTCCAGTGGAATTCTACTCCTGGCTTGGTCAACTCGTAGAGAGGTCTACACCTTTGTGAATGTTGAGACACAAACCGACGAATAAACTGCAGCCTGCCGATTAAACCTCGGACTTCCCTCAAATTCTTGGGAGGCGGCATATCCCTGATAGCCTTGGCTTTGTCGGGATCTATCTCGATCCCTCTTTTACTCACAATGAACCCCAGCAATTTACCTGATGACACACCAAACACACACTTTTTCGGGTTCATTTTCAATTGGAATTCTCTTGACCTTTGCAAGACCTTAGCCAAAACTTCTGGATGTTCCATCCTGGTCCTTGATTTCACCAATAAGTCATCCACATACACTTCCAGATATATGTGCATCATGTCATGAAATATGGCCATCATCACTCTTTGGTAAGTAGCTCCAGCATTCTTTAACCCAAACGGCATGACCACGTAACAATATGTTCCCCAAGGGGTAGTGAATGACGTCTTTTCCTGATCCTCTTCTGCCAAACGAATTTGATTGTATCCTGAAAATCCATCCATGAAAGAGAGGGTTTCAAAACCTGCCGTGTTATCAATCAACACATCAATGTGAGGTAAGGGAAAATCATCCTTTGGACACGCGCGGTTAAGGTCCCGGAAGTCGATGCAAATCCTGACTTTCCCATCTTTCTTCATGACCGGGACAATGTTCGCCACCCATTGAGGATAAAGAACGACTCTAATGAACCTGGCTTTGTGGAGCTTATCGACCTCTTCCTTCATTTTCAAAGCCATCTGAGGGTGGAAACGCCTTAACCTTTGTTTTACCGAGATGGACCCCGTTTTTAGGGTTAAACAGTGTTCGACCAAGGTTGAATCCAAACCCGGCATATCCTCGTAGCTCCATGCAAACGTGTCCTTATATTCCTTGAGGACCTCAATTAATGCCTCTTCTTCAGAGGGTGGTAGGTTGTCACTTATGAGGATGATCCTAGGGTCTTCCTCAGTCCCCATGTTGACTTCTTTGGTGGATTCTTCTACGGCGGTTGACGGCTCGTCGAATCTCCTCATTCCGCTAGCGTATGCGCCCGCCGCATCCTCATATTCTTCACCCTCATCTTCAGTGGGACATTCTTCATTCGTGATCTCGTAGACTCCATACCCTTCATCAGATGCACAGTCGCCCTCGCATTCTATTTCGGGTAGCTGGATGGGATTTTCTAACAACTGGGGGATGGCAAGAAGGGCCTGACACCTGGCGGCCAAATCCAGAAGGAATCGACGAGGGATCTGCCTACCCTTGGATTTCTTCCTAGGTACTACCCTTGGCCTATCATTCCTAGATTGACTGACAATATTTACAGAAGAAGAGGAAGATGAGGAGGATGGTGTAGAATGTACAGGAGAAGACCCCTCAGAGGAGGGGTAGAAAAGGTCGCTCATCGGACCTCGGACGGGTGGTCCGCAAGGCGGTACGCACCCGTGGGAGATGTAGGAGGTTTCCTCAACGAAGATGTGTTGTTGGAGAGTTTGAAAATTGATGTTTTTTTTTCGTTTTCATTTTTAATGACAAAGCAGTGAAAAGAGATTGGAGGAGAGAGGAAAGTGGTTATGGCTAGAGGATTGTGGGGCTCGTAGAGCAGATCATGGTTGAAGACCTGGCGCGGGTTGAAAAGCCCGCGTAGGTATGTAAGCAAAGAAGGGGACCTGGGAAGATCATCAGACAATTGTCTGGCCCAGGAAGAAGATATCAGCAAAGGCTGAGACGAGTGGATGGAGAGGATGGCGGCTAATGAGCCGTCGACGGCAATGTTGAGGACGGATGAAGATCCGTCGATGACAGAGTCCTTCTGGCGAGGACGAGGATAGTTTGGAACCTTGGCAAGAGTGATAATATTCTCTGGTATTTCGGAGATCAATGGTGGTCCTTCAAGCTGTGGAGATGAGAACATCCTTTCCAGTGCAACGGAAATGTCCCATATGTCGAACCATTTGTCCCACTCGCATTCCGGATCTTTGATCTTGCCTCTTTTGGTGATCCTCGGACATTTTTCAGCCAAATATACAGCATGTGATCCTCCATATGCTTCTCGTGGGTGATCTCCCATCTGAACAACAGGCCCTCTGTTGAAGTGGTTTGATAGAGTCCACGTGAGGGGCTTCCAATCTGCCTTGAACGGTCCTTTGAAGCCTAGGCCAAACCTACGATTCGGCCTAATTTCTTTTGGCGGCTTGAGCATACCCTGTAACTGTGCGCCCAGACCTTTTCCCTGTTGATAGCCGATGTTCCTCATAATCTCCCAACCTTTGGAGTGAAAAGGGAGACAGGATGTTGCGGTTGCCCTGACCGGCTCCTTTGGTGCTAGTGGAACATGAGATGGATCACGTACGTCCAGCAGTGACAATATGGGCCGATGAGACGGCCAAACAGAAGGCAGAGAGGTGTTGATAGCATCCACTGTGTGAAGGACAGGTGTACTGACCACTTTAATAATTCTCCCATTGTAAGGAAACTTCAGGCACTGATGGTTGGTGGAAGGCACAGCGTCCATGGCTTCGATGTAAGGGCGACCCAGTATAGCCTTAAATGTGGGGTCCATGTCGAGGATATGGAATTCCGTGGGGATTGCCATGGGGCCTAGTTCTGCCTTCAGAATAATCATCCCCTGCGGCGGCCTTTTGCTATTGTCATAAGCCGTGACCGTGATCGAGGAAGGTCTTATTTGTTCCTCGCCAACCCCACACAACTGAAGAGTGCTCATGGAGATCACATTTATGGACGCACCCGTGTCGACAAGACACGGGTTTATGGATACCCCATTAATTTTTATTGAAATGCACAATGCATATTTCCGAGATTCCTTGGGAGCGAGCTCGTAGTTGTGAAACATGATGGCTGGTTGTGTGTCTGTTGGGGTTAGGACGGTCGAAATCTTCTCCACGGGGAGGTCTTCATTAACCATGACCTTTTGAAGATATTCCATCAAGGCCGCCTGGTGGGATGTGGATCTTTGAAGTAGCTCTAGGATGGAGATCCGGGCAGGCGTCTTGTCCAAGTGTTTCAGTAGATCATACTGTGTTCCAGGGATAGCTCTTTCTGGTTGTTCTGCATCATCCTTCTCTGGCTGAGATTGCTCGGGATTCTGACTGTTGTGGGGGAAAACCCTGTGGAAAATCCTTCCACTCCGGAGCACCATTGCCTGCGGCTTTTGTACCTCTGTGGGGGTAGCAGTGGGTTTTAACAGGGGTTTGAGGGGTAGTAGTGGAGGAATGGTTGATGAAGCAGGGGTGATGACGGGAGCAGGGATTCTGATGAGGGGTTTGTTAGGTGGAGGCATGGCGGAGGTAGAGGGGATATCGCGCGGATTATGAAGGATAAGGGGTTTGGAAGGTGGAGGTGGAGGTAAGGTTTGAAACGGGTAAAGGTTTTGAGGTGGATGGTGGGTGATGAGTGGTTTTGAAGGCATTAGTGGTGATGTGGTGGAGAAAGACGGGGTTATGTATGGTGCACGGATGATAAGGGGTTTAGAAGGCGTAGGGGTAAATGTGGTAGAGGTGGATGGTAAAGTGGGGGAGTGGGAGAAGGTGAGAGGGTGTGAAGGCGTAGTAGAAAGTGTCGGTTGATAGGAGGTCGGGGTGCAGATGAGAGGGCGTAATGGTAGTGGAAATGGTGAAGGCGATACCGATGCGGGTTGATGAGAGAGAGGTGCTACCCGGGCAAGGTGAGGGGGTTGCATGACGATAGGGTTGGAGGTATAAAGAATGGAGGTACTTTCCTGGTGCCACACCTGCTCTCTCCCGACTTCCGGGAAGGAGGAGATGGGGTTAACCTGATGATTGGGCTGTTGGTGCTCCGGTAGTGGATTCTGGATTATGCCCATGTCGGGCTGTTGTTGTGGGGCCTGCTGAGGCTGCTATTGTTGTTGTGGTTGCTGCTGCTGCTGCTGTTGTAACTGCTGCTGTGGCCTCTGAGGAGGTCTCCTAGCCTTGAGAGCCGCGACGTACCGTCTCATCTCATCCCAATCTATTTGATGTTCATCATTCATATCATGGATGTAATCTTTGAAATGGAAGCAGTAATCCACTGTGTGTCCCGGCTGCCTGTGGTAGACGCAGTATTTGGAGGTATCAACATTGGGGGGCCAGGCGGGCCTTTCTCTGGGTAGGGCGAGTTGGTTTGATGCCATGAGGGCATTAAAAATATCTGCTAAGGTTTCTGGCAATGGTGGATAGTAGGCTCTCTTAGGACCGAGCGGCCTCCTTTGTTGCTGTTGGGGACCATAGTTCCCCGGGGGTGGAACTTGGTTGTACTGAAGCGGTGGTTGTTGTTGCTGAGGTTGTGGTTGTTGTTGTTGGGGTTGGCGTAATGGAGGCATATTATCCTGGGGTGGATTATTTTGGGGTGGAGGACGGAGAGGGAAAGGACCTGATTGAAGGGGTAGTCGGGGCATTTGTGGAGGCCTTGGGTTGACTGCATAGTTGGCATTGTTGACCGCACTGACTTGCTCATTTGTCACGACCCCTTCTGTGGCTCCGCCCGGGACACCAGCGCCTGTCTTCCTGACCACTTTGGGCTTCGGCGACTCAAACATGTTCATGATGGGGGAGTCTTTTAGCTGGGTTTGGATGTATCGGGCCCTTTCATAGAGTTCCTCCATTGTAGTAAGTTTATTCATGGCGAGGACGTGTCTGAACTGCGGGGTTGCATTAGACACAATCATTTTCACTTGTTCGGGCTCGGAGAGGGTATCCCTTATTCTTTCCGCCAGAGACCTCCATCTATCAGCATATCGGACAAAATCCTCGTCGGGTTTCATCTTTTCGGCCACTAGGTCGGTAATGGAGAGTGAGGGACCGACCCTATCCCTATATTTCTGCGAGAACCTTCTCTGCACTATTTCAAAATTCTCGGCCTCGCGGGGCTCCAGAGAATAGAACCACTCAAGCGCGGGACCATCCAATGATCTCCGAAAGAGGTATGCCAGGGACCTCTGATCGTTTTGCCAATAGGAGGACTCATACATGAAGTCCTTGAGGTGAATGAAGGGGTTGCCGGTACCATTGTATCTGCGGTACGTGGGCATTTCGGAGGGAGGAAGATGAATGACGGGGAGGATTGGCAAAGCAACCTCCGGGGTGGCTTTCACGTCCACCATTCTTCTCAGATTTTGAAACTGCTCGTCCATGCGATTGAACCTATTGAGGAGCGATTGGGTGAGCTCCTCTGGGGGTGAAGGTGGCACTTGCCATTGGGGGAGAAACTGTCTCCCGGAGACTTGAGGGGGAAACCCGGAATGAGAGGGAACTGTCGGACCACCGACAGTTGGCCCTGGCTGAAACGGTGTGTGAGGAACACCGGGAGTTTGAGATTGTGACGGGAATTGGAATGAGGGAGGTTGTTGGCTCGCTTGTCCTTGAAGCGAGGGAGACTGGATGGCTTGCGCCAATGAAGGAGATGGAATGGCCTGCACGGACTCGTGGAGAGGTGCGATAGCCGGAGTTGACTCCTGGGGCGTGGGGGAAACAGATTTCCCCTTTAGAATGGCCTGGAAGGCCCGGAGCTGTTCAGAGGTAAGCTCCGTGTTGGCGAGGACGCCCAGTAAGGAAGTGATATCCTGTGGCGGGGACGTGTCCCCGGCAATAACCTGCACCTCATGCGAGGGGTCATGAGAAGGACCCGAGTCCATAGCATAGACTCGCGGGTCGGCTGTCAAACCACGGCTAGGGTGGTTCTCCTCGGAAGACTCGTGAGACATGCTCACAGTTCTCCCAGAACGCAAAAACATACACTAGCAAGTAGGTAGCAGAGATTATCAAACAAGTGGATGCCTTTACGCCCTTTTTTTTGTTTTGATTTTGATGATTTTTTTTGTGTGTTTTTAGCGAGATCCGAAGTTCACACAAGATAGGGACCCTAGTTTATTTTTGTTTCACCGCCGTGTCAGCTAGGGTCTCTCGTCTCACCACGAATGAAATGACTAACTTCGGGGAACTTCAATGGTACAACCAGCCCAGTGAACGAAGAGGAGATTCTTCGATGTCGGGGACTTACGGAGGTCCCAGTGTAGAAGATTCTAGTCCGTTGAGAGGAATTCCCAAACGGAGAGTCCTTCCTTCACCGGGAAAGGGTGATCCTAAAAAAAAAATGAAAAAAAGGATAGAAAAGAGGAATGGATGTATGCAATGGAATGCTGACAGATATATGGAGTGGGAAAACAACAGAAATAACAAACATGTAATAAACAAAGAACCAATCAGAACTGACGGTGCTGCCGTGAGCACAATGGGGGCGCGCGTGGGCGCCAAGGTGGAGAGGCACGGGTGGTGCCGAACTTGCAAGGGTAGCCGGGAGGAAGCAGTAGAGGTCCCACCGTGATCGCCAATCTGTGAGCGACGTCACGCGGTTCGGAGTTCGATGGAGCGGGGAAGAGGATGCGGAGAGCGCGCGGGCTCCTCTTTTTGTTTGTTTTGCTGTTTGCTGCAACACAGAGATGAGAGAAGAGAGAGAAGGGGCCACCACGGGAGATTACTCCGGCGGGGCGAGCGGGACAAGTATAATATAGCAAGATATGGGGTTCAAACGGCCATAGCGGGAAGTGACTCGCCGCGACCTCGGGGGGAAGGGAATGGTGCAGAAATTAAATAACAAGAATTGAAACGGCCATTGGGGAAGTGACTCGCCACGGCCTCGAGAATATGAGCAGAATATAGCAGAATATAAAAGAGAATATAAGAACAGAGATTTAAACGGCCATTGGGGAAGTGACTCGCCGCGGCCTCGAGAATATGAGCAGAATATAACAGAATATAGAGAGAGTATAAGAACGGAAATTTAAACGGCCATTGGGGAAGTGACTCGCCGCGGCCTCGATGATATGAGCAGAATATAGCAGAATATAGAGAGAATGTAAGAACGGAAATTTAAACGGCCATTGGGGAAGTGACTCGCCGCGGCCTCGATGATATGAGCAGAATATAGCAGAATATAGAGAGAATGTAAGAACGGAAATTTAAACGGCCATTGGGGAAGTGACTCGCCGCGGCCTCGATGATATGAGCAGAATATAACAGAATATAGAGAGAATGTAAGAACGAAAATTTAAACGGCCATTGGGGAAGTGACTCGCCGCGGCCTCGATGATATGAACGAAATATAACAGGATATAAAGAGAATATGAGAACAGAAATTTAAACGGCCATTGGGGAAGTGACTCGCCGCGGCCTCGATGAAAGGATGTGATCGCCAGGGGCCGAAAGACCCCAAAATAAGAAAGTGATCGCGCCTACCTCAAGAGCGGGAGATGACGGGTTGCTTCTTCCTCTCCTTCCGGCCGGCCGACAGAGAGGGCTCTCCTCGGCTACCCTTGCAAAACAACGACAAACAAATGACAAGTGGCTTAGAAAGATGAATGTGTAGTATTCATATCCTTGCAATAAAAATGACGAAATAACGGGAAGACACACACCTGGTTGGTGTTATCTTTTAAACCCCTCTCGGACTCGAGTAGGAGGAAAATGAGATGATGGATGCGAGATGATGAATGCAAAAGAACTACGAAGGAAAGGAAAGAGTTGGCTTATTGGATGTGCCGGTGGTGAAATTCGGCGGAGCTCCGGCAGCGTGGGGACGACGTAGAAGCGCGATGGATGAAGACGACCTTCCTCTCGCGAGCGTGGGCACCCGAGAAGCCGGCAGAACCTCCACCTACAAAAGACCCCACGGGTTAGAAAAATGACTCCGTAGCCTCTGGGCTCCGACAGCCTATCGGATCACTGCTTAGCTCTCCTAGAACTGAGGGGGTGGGCCTCTATTTATAGAGCTCCGGAAGGTGGAGGCGTCCAGGACCCTGGACACCTCTATCAGGGCCGAAATAATATTTTATTCTATTTTTATTAATTTTTTTGGAATACTTTTGTGGAGGCGTCCAGGGTCCCGGACGCCTTAAGCAGGTCCACCGAAAACCGACGACGGCCGCACGCGGTTCGGCACAACGCGTGGTTTTGTGAGCGGCGCCTCGTGATTCAGAAATGGGCGCGTCCAGCTGACCGGACGTCTCTATATTTTGGATTTTTTCACACACGACAAACCGTCGTTCGGTGGCCGGCGCCCGTGACGGAGTTAATGGAGGCGTCCACGGGCCTGGACGCCTCCAAAAATATATTATTTTATTGTCTTTTTATGATAGGGCTGGCATTTTTGATTTTTTTATTTGTTTTTATGGAGGCGTCCAGGGACCTGGACGCCTCCATCAAAATATATTATTATTATTTTTTTTATGTTTTATTTTATGCCAACTGGCATTTTACAAACATATATATATTTTTTTGTTGTTATTTTTTTATGGAGGCGTCCAGGGGCTTGGACGCCTCCATTAAAATATATATATTTTATATTTTTTTATTTGGTTTTGGGCCCTGAGAAAAATAATAAAAAGATTAAAAAGATGGGGGCGTCCAGGGACCTGGACGCCCCCATTAAGACCCAACCGGGTCCTCGGATCAGGCGTCGGTGGCCGCCCGGTAGACCCCCTTCTTGATTCCGGAACCTTTTGATGCGTCTGACTGGTGTTGATGCCGTCCGAATGCCGTGATGAGACGATTCCGGATGCCGAAAAGGGCGGAAGAAGACTCAAGAAAAGGAAGTACTCAAGTGATTCGAAATGCGTAAGCCGTCGCGGGGCGTCGTATAGTAATATGAGACTTTCTCAGGAGACGTCAGGAATGGCGTGTCTACAGTGGCCAGGGAATTATATCGAGAGAAGCAAGATGATAGCGGTCTTGAATCAGTCGAAAAGCCCTATGTCTAGGGAAGCAAGCATTCGAAACATGTTGGTCACCCAGGAGACCATTTGATATTCGGACGGGTGTCCGGTTTGAGAGCAGCGTAATCGTCACGGGAAAATCAGAGCATATGTATGCCAGGGTACGGCAAATTTATTGTTCAGAGGGATGGGAAACATTCGGTTAAATCCCAGTTAAAGTGGTCAGAAATCAGTGAGTTTATTGGCCCAATGCGAGATCAAGTCAGGACCATTCCGGGGAAGCTTCCCGCGGTCAAAGCGAGGCTTGAGTGGGCATCGTTAATATTTTCGGTGCCGAAGGGCAGCGAAAAAGTGTCCTGGGATTAGATCCCAAAATAAAGACGTGTACAGAGATAGCTGGCTATAGGCCTAGGATGTGGGTCAGGCAATGACCATGGTTGGGGCGAACCCGAGGTCCAAGCGTGACTCACGAAGGCCTTATCGATATTCCCATGCGTAGGGTTCGGGGAGGACGAGAGCCGCCTTGTTCCATTCAGATTTTGTCGATCATTCATGGACCACTTTTATGTTCGGACAAAGGTCTATATTGAAGGTACGACGTAAACGGAAACAAACCCGTACAAATGTATGCCGAGTTTACGACAATTTCAATGAAAGAGTGGAACCGAATCCCAATGGGAACGAGTCTGATTTGACGAACTATCAGCCCAGAGCAATGTCAGATTACGGCCATATCGGAATGGTTCCCAAGGTCCGAACCCGACTTGGAGGGGCAGTGTTAATGTTCCCTTTACACCGGGTCTTGAGGAGAATGAGGCTGCGGAGCAAATCTCATCATTTTATTATTATTTGATTTTTTTGAGTGTTATTATTATTATATATTTTTTATCTTATATTTTTTGTGAGATTATTATTATTATTTGTTATATTTAGAGCGTGCGTAGAAAGACGAGCCAAAAGGGCTGGAGAAGGGTCTCTGTAGGCTGGGGGGAGGCTGGTGCAAGTTTGGACAAGGTCTGTGCATGCGGGGGACAAGGTCGGTGCACATGAAGGCTAAGGGCAGCGCATGTGGGGATAAGGTCGGTGCAAGGTCTGTACATGCGAGGGACAAGGTCGGTGCAGGGTCTGTGCATGTCTGGGCCAAGGTCGGTGCAGGGTCTGTGCATGTTCTGGTCAAGGTCGGGGCATGTTTGCCTGGGCCAAAGGGGAAGGTCAGTGCATGTTTGCCTGGGCCAAGGGGAAGGTCAGAGGAGTGGCTAGGGAGTGTGCCGGGCAGGGCACATGCCAGGGTGTACCGGGCTAGGTTGGTTGAAGGTGTGCCGACAAGGAGCGAGTTGGTTTGAAGGCCGGTGTAGTTGTGGTTGGCTCAAAGGAGAGTTCTTCTTATTCAAGAGACCCATGTGGGGAGTTTCTTCTACTCGTGAGATGCATGAGGGGTTAATTTAGTTTTCTTTTATTCATGAAATGCATGTGATTAGCTTTCTTTTATTCATGGACTGCATACGAGGAATCTCTTTTATTCATGGAATGCATGTGAGGAATTTCTTTTATTCATGGAATGCATGTGAGGAATTGTCCCCCCTTTTCGTTAATCTCTTCTTTTATTCGTGCAATGCATATGAGAAATGTTAATTAAGTCCCCTCTCTGTTCGTGCAGCTCACGGGAGCGTCTTGTTGTTTCTTTTATTTGTTTGTTGCTTCCTTTTATCTTTTAATGTGTTTTCATTCCCGGCAAAAATTTGGCAGCATCTCCCGTTGACCCGGATACTAGGGGGGTGAAAGGGAAACACGCCCACAAGGAGTGACGTAACCCAACAACTCGAGGTGCGTGCCAAGGCATCGACACCTTTAAGAAAGCTTAAAAAAAAACCCGGGAAAACATCGAACGAGAGACACTGGGCTAAAACGGGATAAGGATGCACCGACTGGAAGTGGCCCAGGTGTGACGGGTAAAGGCAGGCCGAGGTTGTGCCGGCCAAGGCGCGGCTGGGTGGTGCACCGGGATATGCCGACTAGGAGGTTGCTGGTGTACCGGGGAAAGAGTGTTGGGAAGCGTGCCGGATGGGGGTGAGCCACGGGTGTGCCGGGCTGGGAGAGCTGAAGCGTGCCGGTGAGGGGCGAGCGCAAGCGTGCCGGGCCACGCAGGCTAGAGTGCACTGGACAAGGGCGGCTGGGGTGTGCCGTGGTGAGCAGGCTGGCAAGTGTGCCAGGCTGCGAGCAAGCTGGCGGGCATGCCAGGCTACGAGCAAGCTGGCGGGCGTAGGAGGAGATGGGCAAAAGCAAACCATCAGGAAGAGAGAAAACCCCAAAGATAGGAAGAAAAAGAATGGCATGAGAAGACCAACGGTGGAGGCTGGGCATAACAAGATAAAGGGGTGCATTCCATTCACAGGGAACTGTGGCCAATACATTGCAAGGGGAAGGAAAAGAAGAAGAAAAAAAGAAAATACATCATGGGGAGGGGAACGGAGCATGGGCTCCTCCCCTCCCAGATCTGACTCCCTCTCCTCACTCACCCTTTTTCTTCTGTTCTTCCCTTCTCTCCCTTCTCTCTGTGTGGACGACGGTGGACGGAGCAGTAGCCCCTTCTCTCTTCCTCTCTTCTAACCTTCTTCTTCTTCTCTTCTTCTTTTTCTTCTCTTCTTCTTCTCCACGCATAGGAGCTCTCCCCCTTCTTCTCTTTCCTGTCTCTCTCTTCCTCCGATCGTAGTTCAACATCTCCCTTTTTCCCCCTTTTCAAGGGTTTATGTATATGCTGCCGTTGACCTCCGCTGGCGATAGTGGTTAATGGGGGATTGACCCCAGTCTTGTCTCCCGGTAGAGGGATGCTTGCGTGCCTCAATAGGGCGTCGACAGCTGGGCTTTCCAGCTGGTGCGGCGGGAGTCCACTGCGCGCCAAGGGTGGGAGGCCGTGACCGCGGGAAGAGCTGCCGTTGGAGGGCGCTGCACCGGGTGGAGGGCGTTCGACAGTGTGCCGTTGGAGGGCGTTTGGAGGTGTGCTGCTGGGGCACCAAAGGGTGTGCCGCTGGAGGCTGCCCTGGGTGTGCCGGGCATGGGCTGCTGAGGGCATGCCGCTGGAGGGGCTTAAGGAGTGTGCCGTTGGGGTACCAAAGGGTGTGCCGTTGGAGGCTGCCCTAGGTGTGCCGCTGGAGGGCGCCAGGGAGTGTGCCGCTGGAGGGGCATCCCATTGTGTGCCGCTGGAGGGCTGTTTGGGGTGTGCCGCTGGGGAGGCACCAGGGGTGTGCCGCTGGGGGCTCCAAAAGTGTGCAGCTGGAGGGCTTAAGGGGGGTGTGCCGCTAGGGAGGCACTTAGTGTGCCGCTGGAGGGGCACTTGGGTGCCGTTGAAGGGCACGTTGAAGGGTTTCCTTTTCGTCTTTTCATCTTCTCATCTTCTCTTCTCTTTTCTCCTCTTCTTTATTCCCCTGCACGTAAACATGGGGTGAGAATTTTTTCAGTGTCCACAAATGCCCCCCACTTGCAGACGACGCGGGAGAGGGATGAAAGAGTGGGGCCTGCGGGTGCAGCCCAACTGAGAGATTCATCAACATGATGAGTGTTGTGCCCCTATGGTTTTGATGATAGCAAACACTATGAGTCACCATGTGTTTGCATGAAAGATGGTTAGGCCTGCATCTATGTATGCATTGTTTTATGCATTAACCTCAGCGCATTACGCTATAGAGGTCTGTGCAAGTGCTCATATAGCAAGGCAAGGTCGGTGCATTGCTTAGTTTGCACATTCAACCTCGGTGCAAGATCATGTTCTTGTGTCTCTGGCTGCGTCTCTATCACGTCTTAGCACACCCACTATCTTCATGCATCCCGTCTCTGTGTCTCATGTGCCTCACGTGTATCTGCGTCTTATTTAGCATCTTGTGTCTCATGCTTAAATCCAGTCAGTGCATGGCCTTGTTGCTGCATGCATACTTAGACTCGGTGCAATGTTGGTAGGTGAACACATCATACTCAGGTCGGTGCATATAGAAGATTGGTGCAAGTTTTTACTTGGTCTGCATACTAGCGTTGGTGCTAGTTCATTTGAGGAAGGTGCATTCCTTGCCTCAGTGCAAGTCTTGCATTACTCACACTAGAGTCAGTGCATTGCGTCTCACGTTTCATGTCTTAGCACATATGAAGTGCAAGCACATATTAAGGTCCGAGCACAATTGTGTCTCATGTTACGTCTCATGCTTCATTATAGAAGTCTAAGTCGATGCACTTCCATGTCTGTCTCATATTAAGTCCGTGCATGTATTCATCAAGTCGATGCAACCCTTGTTGATGTACACGACCTAGTCGATGCAATCTTAGTTGAACCACGCGACTAAGTCTGTGCAGAGTCTGTGCATGCATACACCAAGTCGATGCATCCGTAGTTGTTGCACGCGACTAAGTTGGTGCAAGTGTCATCCATGCAGTAGTCAAGTCGATGCACTAGTAGTTATTGCATGAGACCAAGTCCATGTATGCTTAGGTCTAGGCATAATAAGTCAGTGCAATGGTTGTTGTTGAACGCGATCAAGTCGGTGCAACTTCTGCACAGGGCACACAATGTCTATGCAAAGGTTGCTCACGGCATATTGAGTCAGTGCAGAGTATGTACCAACTCGGTGCACATTCCTGTAATACACTAGTCAGAGTCGGTGCAGGTTTGCATTGTGCATAGCTTAAGGCGATGCATAACACTGTAGCGCACACGTTCAAGTCAGTGCACTTCACTGTTAAGGTCGGTGCACTTCATGTTTTAGTTTTTGCATAGCTTGGGTCGATGCATGTTCCCGCTAAGCAATGTCGATGCACATCACTGTAGCGTACACATCTGAAGTCGGTGCATTCTTTGCCAGCACACATACAAGGTCGGTGCTGTTGTCCCTAGGTCCTCGTATGGACAAGAAGGGGGGGTTGAATTGTCCCCGCCAAACGCAATGGTAACTTTTAAATTTTCAACACAGCTAATTAAAATAGATGCCAAAGTAGAGAATGATTGCATGAAATATAAGCAATAAGAAAATTAATTCTCTCACGCTTACCGTTCTCACACGATCAAGACAAAATGATAACAATCAAACCACAAGCATACGATGCGAGACAGGATTTTTAGGTGGTTCGGGACCACGACGGACTCCCTACGTCCACCCCTCACTGAACCGATGAGGATCCACTCGCTTCAAATAAAGCGCACGGAGCTTCCGCTCCAAAAGACACAGAGGCGTAGTCTCCTACACGATCCTACCACGGATCAACAAACACACACACTTGATGCAACACCCGTGGCACAAGAACACCACAACCGTTCGCAGATGGTCAATAGACTCACAGAGTTGAAGTTACAAAAATAAAGATATGTTCAATACAAGCATGCAAACCTGAAGCTAGTGACTCCACTAGACACAAACAAGATCTAGAAAGAAAACTCCATGGAAAGAAAGGGCTGTAGAAATTCTTCTCCAAGCCTCGGGTTAGAAGGAAGCAGGATGTTGACGATGTGAACGTCCTCGCGTTCCGCTCCTTTTCTTCTTCAATCACGAACTCCAGAAACGATCGGAAGTAGATGAAAACCTTAGATCTTTGCTCAGCTTCTTTCCTTCTCCCTTTCTTCTCCTATAAGATAGATAGACAACATTAGAAACCTTTGAGATCTCCCAAATTCGTAACTCATATATATGGCCACAAGAGATGCATGAAAAGACCAAGAAACCCATGTTTAAACCCCTCCAAATATTATCTAATATGTGTATGTATGCCCTAGGGGTATTGGGGTCAAGTTTGGCCCCAAATGGATTGTGTTTAGTAGGTTTTCGGATGCATTTCGTGAAGCCCGAATTCGTAGCAGAGAATTTCTGGTCAATCGGATTCATTGGGGCGGTCGACCGGGCCAACACAAGTTCTATTTTGGGCGTAGCAGAGAATTTCTGGTCGACCGGTTACACTGGGCCGGTCGACCGGACAGAACATGGTTCTGTCTACAATTAGCCGGTCGACCGGTCCAGTAGGGGTGGTCGACCGGTCCTGGTTCTGCACAAGGTAGATCCGAACAAAATGACAGGTCCGGTCGACTGGTGGCCTAGGGCCGGTCGACCGACATTCAGTAAAGTTCAGATTTTTGAGAGTTTTTAAGGGGCTAATGCAAGGGATTGATATGCATGAAGTGTTTACATGTTACCCCAATGTAAAAGCAACCAAATGGACACTATGACACCAATTCACAACATGAAAAACTCAATCAAACAAAGCAACAAGCATCCTTATGTTTAATTGACATGAATGCTCAATGTGATGTCAAGTTTTAACCAATGTTTGCATTATGAATCCTGAATTGATTTCACCTTTTAAAACCTCTAAAAGAATATGCAAGAATGCTCTTTGAAGATCAATGGGACACACCTAGCATGAATGACCTATTGGCATGAATATGAGCAAGGTGTGAAACCCAAAAGAACTATTTTCAACCAATCCTTCACCCAAAAGCCTAGCCCGTGGCTAGGCTTGAGACTATTAGAATGTTACTTGCCTTTGCAAGCTCTAGGAATATAAAAATCTTTCAAATGGACGTTAAAAGTACCTTTTTGAATGGTGTAGTGAAGGAGGACGTCTATGTTGAGCAGCCATTGGGTTTTGAAGATGATAAGCATCCGGACTATGGATTCAAACTTGACAAAGCACTTTATGGTCTGAAACAAGCCCCCCGTGCGTGGTATGAAAGGCTAAGTACTTTTCTTTCAGAAAATGGCTTCAAGAGAGGTAATATTGATCAAACTCTTTTAATTACAAGCAACAATAAACACATGCTTATCGTTCAGGTATACGTTGATGACATTATTTTTGGAGCCACTTCTAATTCATTGAATGATGACTTTGTAAAATTGATGCAGGGAGAGTTTGAGATGAGTTTGATGGGGGAGTTGACATACTTTTTGGATTTGCAAGTGAAGCAGGTAAAAGATGGCATCTTCATCAATCAAAAGAAATACACAAAGGAACTCATCAAGAAATTCAAATTCGACAATGCAAAGCCACAAAAGACGCCGATGTCTACAACAATGAAATTGACGAAAAATGAAGAAGATAAGTCTGTCGATCAGAAACTTTTTAGAGGGATGATTTGTTCCTTGTTGTACTTGACTGCTAGTAGGCTAGATATCATGTTTAGTGTTTGCATGTGTGCAAGATTTCAATCTGATCCTAAAAATTCACACATGTTAGCAGTCAAAAGGATTTTTAGATACTTGCTAGGCACCGCAGATCTTGGTCTTTGGTTTCCACGTAGCTGCACTTTTGATTTGGTAGCTTACACAGATTTTGATTATGCTGGGTGTTTAGTGGATCGTAAGAGCACGAGTGGGTACTGTCAATTTCTTGGAGGTTACATGGTCTCATGGGCCTCTAGGAAACAAAATACTGTGGCATTATCAACTGTCGAAGCCGAGTACATGGCGGCAGGTAGTTATGCAGCCCAAGTGCTTTGGATCCAATAACAGTTAGTTGACTTTGACATTTCTTTGAATAACACACCCATTCTTTGTGATAACACTTCTGCGATTAATCTTACCAAAAATCCTGTTTTGCACTCTCGCACAAAGCACATAGAGATTAGACACCACTTCTTGCGAGATCATGTGAGTAAGGGTCATTTTGAACTTGTACATGTAAATACAGAAAATCAACTTGCAGATATTTTCATAAAACCCTTAACTCTTGAAAAATTCACTCAAATAAGGAGAGAACTTGGAATTTGCTGTTTGAATGAGTAACTGTGCTTGAATGACATGATTCTCCGGTATCTCAAATGGTGATTATGGAAAGTTGGGTTATGTCCAGCTGGAAACTTTCCCCATGCGTGATGTTGGTCTTCGGACCTATGTTCTCCGCCACGTACTGGAAAGCATGTTGCATGACTTTACTTTCATATCCTTGCTTGACTGCATGTATATATATATATATTTCTAGAAAATCATTTTTTGAAAATCTTCTAAGACCTCACTTCCTTGCTAAATAAAATACTTTGACTTTGATCATTTGTGAATCATGACATATATAAAGGAGGAGGGACTATTTCCAATTGTGCATATATTTAGGGGGAGTCAGAGCTATATTTTTGACAAATCCATGTTCTACATGCATAGCAATTACCCACACACCTTGCACAAGATGATGCATATGACTTTAATTAATAAGGATTTCAGAACTTCTTTTCAACACTTTAAGGGTAATTAAATTTCTACATCAAAATGATGAGTAATCGTGAGGAAAAAGTTGCCAACCCCAGTCAATAAGTGGAATGTGGAACCGAGTAGCCAGGAATCCCCCCTGAAACAAAGGAGGAAACTCGCGTCGAAAAGTGAAGCTAAAATCCACAAGAATAAAAATTGTGATGAATCCTAGTAGCCGGGAAACCCCATTGAGACACATGAGGTGACTCACGCCAACGGTAAAATCCAATTAAAAAAAATAAGGGGGTTGTGCGAAGCTACTAAAAGTCGAGGATCTAAATGGAATTGTAGAAAGGAAATAACCCTCTAGTGTTTTCTAGAAATTCTGCCAATATCAATATATGTATGAAGTTCATTGCTCATTTTCACATATCTCACTCGGGTATTATTGAGATGTTTGTATAGCTTGAATTTGTTCTTATCATGAGTTATGCCGTGCTTCAAACATATATATGCACTACCTCTTTTGATTATGGTTCATGTCTCACATTTTGATTCAAATCAAATGCTCATTTGCTATCCGCCTATCCCACTTAGGGGGAGATATATGTATTTAAATGCTTGCTTGTCTTTCATGCTTGTATGCTTGCTTTTTGGTGCTGACAAAAAGGGGGAGAACATGTGTGCATAACGTTGTCATTGGCGTTCTTAAGATCATCTCCTAGTGGCATTTTCAATCACTATTCTGGACCATGCATATACACACGTTCTACTTTGTTTATCAAATGTCGGGCACACAATGCATGTTTTGTCATCATCAAAAAGGGGGAGATTGTTGGAACCCTTGGTGTGTTTGATGATTTAGTTTTAATGTTGATAAAACTTGTGTACATGCTTGTATGCATGTGGTATGCAAAATCTCAAATTGATGAATGAATGGTTAATCAAGGATCTCATGCAACATATGACAACTTTGCTTTGCAGGACTGAAATTCATGGTGGATACCCTCTTGAAGTCAAAGGATTGGATGAACATGTACCGCATCATCAATAAGACCAAACAGGTTGAAAATCCCATGCAATGACCACTAAAAGGAAATGGTAAGATCCAATATTGCAAAACAGTCATTGGAATTGTGAAGGTAACAAATGTTCACTCTTATGCAATTCTGGAAGGCTTTGGATGGAACTTGCATATTGAGTAATCATGTGTTGTGAAGATTGGTTGAAAATAGTTCTTTTGGGTTTCACACCTTGCTCATATTCATGCCAATAGGTCATTCATGCTAGGTGTGTCTCATTGATCTTCAAAGAGCATTCTTGCATATTCTTTTAGAGATTTTAAAAGGTGAAATCAATTCGGGGTTCATAATGCAAACATTGGTTAAAACTTAGCATCACATTGAGCATTCATGTCAATTAAACATAAGGATGCTTGTTGCTTGGTTTGATTGGGTTTTTCATGTTGTGAATTGGTTTCATAGTGTTCATTTGGTTGCTTTTACATTGGGGTAACATGTAAACACTTCATGCATATCAATCCCTTGCATTAGCCCCTTAAAAACTCTAAAAGAATATGCAAGAATGCTCTTTGAAGATCAATGAGACACACCTAGCATGAATGACCTATTGGCATGAATATGAGCAAGGTTTGAAACCCAAAAGAACTATTTTCAACCAATCTTCACAACACATGATTACTCAATATACAAGTTCCATCCAAAGCCTTCCAGAATTGCATTAGAGTGAACATTTGTTACCTTCACAATTCCAATGACTGTTTTGCAATATTGGATCTTACCATTTCCTTTTAGTGGTCATTGCATGGGATTTTCAACTTGTTTGGTCTTGTTGATGACGCGGTACATGTTCATCAAATCCTTTGACTTCAAGAGGGTATCCACCATGAATTTCAATCCTGCAAAGTAAAGTTGTCATATGTTGCATGAGATTATTGATTAACCATTCATTCATCAATTTGATATTTTGCATACCACATGCACACAAGCATGCACACAAGTTTTGTCAACATTAAAACTAAATCATCAAACACACCAAGGGGTCCAACAGGTGCAATCCTTGTTTATGCACTATGTAAGTCTGTGCATGTCCTGCATTTTGCACGGCCAACTCCGTGCACCTCACTGTAGCACTGCCATAAGGTCTGTGCACAACATTTGTAGAGTCCGTGTAGGTTAGTTCATATGCTACTAAGGTCCATGCAACATTTCTTCCTATATGTGATTCATGATCTGAGCATAGTTTGCTATACGGTCTGTGCATGTTTACACCATGGGCCATAAGGTCTGTGCTAATATTCCCATATGCCTGCCAGGTTTGTTACTTGGTCGAGCACTTGTTCGGCGAACCCAAAACCTGTGAGCATACTCCACGTGGAAGTCAAAGTACCAGGTTGAAGGGCTCATGATCCGAGGCAAGGAACGAAATGGATGAACCTGCCACGTGGACAACTACACTACCGAGATTCTGACATGTTGCTAAGGGATTCTAGAACTCTCTTGGCGGGAGTGTTCCCTCCACACGCTCAATGTGTGAGCTCGTGGGTCCCAGGTCTAAAGATATATAAAACCCCTCTTCTGTAATCAAAGTACAAGATGAATAACGAAGCAAAAGAGATCGAAGAAGAAAAAGAGAGTTCGTGAGAACGAGGGAAGAAAAGAGAGAGCAGTAGAGAAGGAAAAAGAAGAAAAAGAAGAGGAAGAAATAAAGAAAGAGAGAGATAGAGAGCTCGAGGAGAGAATACAGTCTCTGAAGTCTCATTCACTGGCACTTGGATCAGATCCAGGCCAGTTTGCTCCTGTGTGAGCTATATACCATCGGGTTTCATATCCAGCTTTCAGTTGCTGATTTCCATCATTTTCATTTTCTATTTTCATCCTTGTTCAAGCTGTTTGTCAACAGAGGTTAAGCTATAATCCTCAGCGGGCAGAGGTGGATTCCTCTGAACAGGTTAAGCTGTAATCCTCAGCGGTTGTAAAGGAGGATTCCTCTGGATAGCAAGCTGTGAAGCTCAGCGGTTGTAGGGATTCATCCCCGAAGCTGTTGATCAGCGGCAAGTTGTGTGTCAACAGTGAAGCCACACTCTGGTTAGAGTGTGGGGTGGACGTAGGTCTACGGACCGAACCACCTAAAAATCCCTGGTGCTGTGCGATTGCTTTTGTGTCTGTGGTTTGATTGCTCTATCATCAACTGTTAGATGTATGCTAGGCTCGCTTCTATCTACGGTTGTGTCTGATAGGAATTTGTTTACACATGGTTGCTTGGGTTTATTCAGCTACATAGATTTACTTGGGAGTCTGCTTGTTGCAGTTCATATGTTCTAGCTAATGCCTCATTAGTTATCAGATTCAGCAGAGCTTAAACAGTTTTAATTCCGCAAGAAGTTTGAAGTCTTCTGTTTAAGTCTTTAAATTGGGCAGAATTTTTTAAAGGGGATTCATTCACCCTCCCTATGAATCCTTGTGTGCACCAGTTCACCTAGTCCATACAGACCAACAATGAGGAGAGCGAGGCTGTGAGAACTGAAATTTGTAGAGAAGGCCAGGCGGGTCGAAATTGGGAGCAGGCCATCGAGCCGAAGGATGTTGGAAGGCGAGCCATGAGGGCGGAGAGAAGGGTTTATTCCTTTAATGGTCTGGACGGCGGGTCCAAATCAAAAGGGGTATTCGTCACCCTAAGGGATGGAGAGAGGAACTTGTTGATTCAACAATCTGAATGGGAGGTTCGGATCAAAGGGGTATTCGTCACCTGAGGGGACGGAGAGAAGAGTTTGTTGGCTCAATGACCTGGATGGAAGGTCCAAATCAAAAGGGGTATTCGTCACCAGAGGGGACGGAGAGAAGAGTTTGTTGATTCAATGACCTGGATGGAAGGTCCAAATCAAAAGGGGTATTCGTCACCCGAGGGGACGGAGAGAAGAGTTTGTTGATTCAATGATCTGGCGGAAGGTCCAAATCAAAAGGGATATTCGTCACCCAAAGGGACGGAGAGAAGAGTTTGTTGATTCAATGACCTAGACGGAAGGTCCAAATCAAAAGGGGTATTCGTAACCCGAAGGGATGGAGAGAAGAGTTTGTTGATTCAATGACCTGGAAGGAAAGTCCAAATCAAAAGGGATATTCGTCACCCGAGGGGACGGAGAGAAGAGTTTTTTGATTCAATGACCTGGACGGAAGGTCCAAATCAAAAGGGGTATTCGTCACCCGAGGGGACGAAGAGAAGAGTTTGTTGATTCAATGATTTGGATGGAAGGTCCAAGTCAAAGGGGTATTCGTCACCCGAAGGGAGGGAGAGAAAAGTTCATTGATTCAATGACCTGGACGGCGGGCCCAAGTCAAAGGGGTATTCGTCACACGAAGGGACGGAGAGAAAAGTTCGTTAATTCAATGACCTGGACGGCGGGCCCAAGTCAAAGGGGTATTCGTCACCCAATGGGACGGAGAAAAGAGTTTGTTGATTCAATGATCTGAACATGCGGTTCAGATCGAATGGGCTATTCGTCACCCGAAGGGACGGGGAGGAGGAGTTCGTCGCCCGAAGGGACAGAGAGAAGAATTTGTTGATTCGAAAAGGATATCGTCGCCGAAAGAGGCGGAGAAAAGAGTTTGTTGATTCAATGATCTGAACAGGCGGTTCAGATCAAATGGGCTATTCGCCACCCGAAGGGACGGAGAGGAGGAGTTCATCACCCGAAGGGACGGAGGGAAGAGTTGGTTCATGTAATGACCTAGACGGAAGGTCTCGGTCAAAAGTGGATCGTTCGTCACCCGAAGGGACGAAGAGAAGAGTTTGTTCATGTAATGACCTAGACGGAAGGTCTCAGTCAACAATGGATCGGTCGTCACCCGAAGGGACGGAGAGAAGAGTTTGTTCATGTAATGACCTAGATGGAAGGTCTCGGTCAAAAGTGGATCGTTCGTCACCCGAAGGGATGGAGATAAGAGTTTGTTCATGTAATGACCTAGACGGAAGGTCTCGGTCAAGAATGGGTGGTTTGTCACCCGAAGGGACGGAGGGGTGGTCAAGTCGTTGACACGAGCTAGTGTCAGCATAAGGAAAAAGGGTTGATTCTTTTCCCGGATGGCAGGCTCGGGCCAGGGTGAAAGGTTGTTTTGTTCTTTAATGCACCGGGGGTGCCAAGTGAGAAAGGTCTTTTAGTTCTCCAACTGGGCGGAAAGTCTACGCGCCAGATTAGAGGAAGGGGGGTCCTTTTATTCTTTGGATGGATGGAAAGTCTGGGTTGAGGTGACAAGGAGATGTTTATTCTCTAACCAGATGGAAGGTCCAATCTAGAGTGAAAGGATCTTTTTATTCTCTAGTCGGACGGAAGGTCCGATCTAGAGTGGAGAGAATCTCTTCGTTCTTTGGCTGGACGGCAGGTCCGAACAAAAGTGAAAGGATTTGATGTTCTTTAATGCGCTAGGAGTACCGGCTGTGAAATCCGAACCCAGGAAAGTGGACCGCAAGGGCCAGAATCGGTGTTGAGGAAGTAGGCTATGAAGGCTGAAATCGGGGAAGCGGACTACAAGAGCCGCAATCGGGAAGCTGGCTACAAAAGCCAAAATTGGGGAGCAGGCTATGAGACCCTAAATTGAGGAAGCGGACTACGAGAGCCGCAATCGGGAAGCTGGCTACAAAAGTTAAAATTGGGGAGCAGGCTATGAGAGCCCAAATTGAGGAAGCGGACTACGAGAGTCGCAATCAGGAAGTTGGCTAGAAAAGCCGAAATTGGGGGATTAGCAAGCCGTAAGGGCATGAAGTAGGCCGTGAGGGCCAAGATTGGGCTGTACGAGCATGAACTGGGAAAGTAGGATGTGATAGCCGAAATTGAGTTTATTTATTATTATTATTATTTATTTCTTTATTCAAGCATGCATGCATTCGTCAATAGGCATAACATAAGTATAAATAAGGTAGCTCCCTCTATAGGGGATGGGATAGAGACATCGCCCATGACTCGTAGACACGGTGCGGGCCGGAAGGCACAGCTAAGGGGTAGTGCACCCGTCAAGAGGATATCGCATGTCTTGCATGCATAGCTTAAATTCACGCATTTCACCTAAGACAACTCTTTATGGAGTGGAGGAGCAAACGTGTGAGCAAAAGGCCCTAAACATAGGGATATGCAGGTTTTCTAAGCAACACTCGAGGATTACTCTAGTGCCTAAACCTGGGTTTCAGGATCTCGATTTCCGTAGCTTCGCACAGCCCCCATCTGTTTATTTTGGTAGCGGATTTCACCGTTCGACGCGAGTCTCCTCATTTGTTTCAGTGGAGATTCCCGGCTACTAGGATTCGTCCTTGTCATAAGTCTATTGCGGATTCCACCGTTTGACGTGAGTTTCCTCATGTGTCTCAATGGGGATTCTCGGCTATTAGGCTTCGTCCTTATTGAAATTCGCTTCACCATTTCGCGCGAGTCTCCTCATTTATTTTAGTGCGGATTCCCAGCTACTTGGATCCGCATTCGACTAATTCATCGTTTCTCTTTTTTTTTGCATCTTTTTTTAAAGTGGGGGTAGACAACTCTTTCCTCACGATTACCTTTCACGCGAGTGTAGAAATTCAAGCATCCGTAGAGTGCTAAGAAGAAAGTCGGGCAATCCCTATGGCTGAAGACCATTGAACACATTAAGCGTGAAGTGGGGGAGTGTTGTCTCAGGTTTATTTTGTGAGTTTGGCTTAGCAATTTGGCCATGACTCTTCCGCTTGACGTGTGCACCCGCCATAATTGGGTTCCCTTCAAGCGTATGCCGTGACGCACGTGCATCCGGAGCCGGGGCGATATTGTTTAGCAAGGAAACATGGTCCTAGAAAATTTCAAGGAAGTGTGTTATTCTATATTATAAGCAAGCATGCAAGCAGGGCAGCCAAGCAAATTTTTTTGTCTCTTTTTTTGTCTCTTTTTTTTTACGTATGAACATACTGTCGTTACGTATATGTATCTTGTATGTGCATATAGAATCAATGCCACAGCCAAGGTGCTGAGGAAGCAGACCACGAAGGGCCGAAAGAACATTGGGAAAGCGGGCTATAAAAGCTGAAGTTGATATTGGAAGTGGGCTACAATAGCCAAAATTGAGGAGAGCGGGCTGCGAGAGCCAAATTTCGGGAAGCAGGCTACAAGAGCCAAAGGTATTGGGAAACAGACTGCAAGAGCTGAAGTTATGGGAAGCGGGCTGTGAAGGTCGAATTCTGGGAAGCAGGCTACAAGAGCCAAAGGTATTGGGAAGCGGACTGTAAGAGCCGAAGTTATGGGAAGCGGGCCGTGAAGGCCGAATTCTGGGAAGCAGGCTACAAGAGCCAAAGGTTGGTGAAGCGGGCTACAAAAGCCGAAATTGGGAAAGCGGGCTATGAGAGCCGAAATCAAGAAAGCGGGCTCCGAGAGCCGAAGTTGGGAAGCATGCTACGAGATCCAAAAATCGGGGAGCAGGCTACGGGAGCCAAATCGGGGAAGCAGGCTACAAGAGCCAAAATTAGGAAGCAGGCTACGAAGGCCAAAGGGAAGTTGACTACAAGAGCCAAAATATTAGGGAAGCGGGCTACAAGTCGAAGTTGAGAAGCGGGCTGCAAAGAGCCAAAGCCGAGAAGCAGGCTACAAGAGCTGAAATTGGGAAAGCAGGCTACAAAAGTCGAAATCGGGAAAGCGGGCTACGAGAGCCGAGAAGCAGGCTACAAGGGCCGAAGGTTGGTGAAGCGGGTTACAAGAGCCGAAATTTGGAAAGTGGGCTACAAGTGCCGAAATTGGGAAAGCGGGCTCTGAGAGCCGAAGTTGGGAAGTAGGCTACAACAACCGAAGCTGAGAAGCGGGTTGCAAAGAGTCGAAGTTGGGATATTGAAAGAATAGATAGAAATAATAAGCCCAAACTTTAAGCTAATCTCAAACAAGAATATGGAAATGAATGGTTTAGAGATCTTCCTCTTTATCTTCAACAAAGCTTTCAGATAAGGTGGAAAGGTGCACTGGAGATGATGAACCGGGGAGTGGAAGTCGCTACCGCTATAGATTCAAACACCTTGACAATAGTTGGTGGAGACTAGCCACAGCCGCCCTCCAATCTGCACTCAAGGTCGTAGAGATGGTCTCTTGCAACCTTCTCTTCCTCCTCTAGCAAATGCACATGCCCCTCCTTTAGCTTTTACACCGAGATTGTTTGGAGACTTGGAAGGAACCTTCTTCCTTTCACTTTCATGCCCAAAATGTTGTGGAAGAAGCCTTGGAGCTGCAGCAGCATCCTGCACACATAAGGGTAAAGAGCAGTTCGAAATTTCAGATCTAGCTTGGTTCATTAGGGTTTACAAACCAATAAGATGTATTTATGCTTCTAGAACGGTCAAGAGACAGCCCTGGGACAAGATCCACAAATCATGGAGTGATTTAGGGCTGTTGGACTAGAGTTGGAGGACTTTTGGTGTGTGTGCACGAAAGTCTTCTTTCACGGCGTCGCCCAAAACTGGAAAGGGTCGACCCTTGGGGTCGACCCTCGTGAGAGGGTTGAAAGGGGCCAAAACCGATGGGTCGACCCTTGGGGTCGACCCTTTTGGCAACCAGAGGCCACCTGAAGCCCAGAAATCACTCTGGGACTCAGGGGTCGACCCTTGGGGTCGACCCTTACAGAGGGGCCGACCCCAGGGGTCGACCCCTGTGCACTGGGTGCACAGATTTGCCAAAAACAGACCTTCTGCCTTTAGGGGTTGACCCTATGGGTCGACCCATGCCAGAATGGGTTAGAAAAACACTTGAAACCTCCATGAATCCAAGAGAATAAAAGTGATTAGATGTTACCATAATCCCATGAAGATTAACATGATTTCTTACCCTGAAAAACATAATGAAACAAGAGGTTAGATCGAAATCAAAATATTTAGATCATGCATTAACATATAGATCTAGTTTTTAGACCAAGACCCAAATGACATGAAATATGATTATGAAAGCATTAGCATGAGGCACATAAATGCTTTGAACACACTTTCATCTCAAGAACCTCCCCAAGAATATGCATAAGACACTTTGAAACCATTAAGTCCTCAACTAACAAATGAAGTCAATTGAGAGCATGACTAATGAATCAATCCCAATCTAGGCACGTGAAAATCCATATAAGCATAACCTTATACCAAGGATCCCAAGGGATTGTAAACAAGTGTCGAAGCTTACCATGGATTCAAGGATTTGTGGATAGAGTAGAACCCGTACATTCATACCATGGCTCCAATTGATTGAAGGCAATTTCTACATCAAGCATGCACTCACCACAAACAATACAGTCCATTTAATCTAAAGCCAATGCACCAGAACCATACCAACATTGGTACGGTCCAAACAAGCTGAACCCTTTACAACCCTTATAACTCAAGTAGATTCAAGAAATCCATTTCTGAATTAAATTCATCAATCCCTTCAAGGCACTATGAACCAAATTCAGAAACAAACTATTACTTTTTGTCCAATGATATGAGAGCATTAAGGATCCATGAAATTAAGTCCAGTGCAACCACATGAGCTTACACACTCCATTCTTAGATTAAGTTTACACAACTGCTCATGAATACAAGTTCAGTCCAAGCCAAATGGAACTCACACAAACCAACAATTCAAATAATACATGTGATCAATTGTCTAAGCAATCTCATTCAGGACTCTTAGAAACATGAGTTTCCATGACTTAAACCTATCAAGCAAGCTAACATGGAAGTCAGTTTCACATTCAAAATAAATCAGATTTCTGCATGAGTAACCAGATTCCAATGTAGTTCAAGCAGAACATGAACTACAACATTAAACAAAACTCTTATCACCATCTGAACAATCCAGAACAAGAGACAGGGCTCAAAGGCCTTATGACCCTCTATGACAACATGATTTCACCAATAAAAAACATCATGTATGAAGTGCATCAAGAGATAAACATGGTGATGTTGATGCACACGAAGAAAGCAATCCAGAAGAGGTCAATGCATGTCCAAAGGCATGTCAGTGCATGTGAAGAACAAGTAAGACAACCTGCAAAAGAAGATGTAACATATTAGCTCATGAGACAACAACAAACATTGTCCACAACACTTACTCAGAATATTTTCACTTTAAACCATACGTAAAACACACAATATATTGTGATCATCAAAACCATTATTAAAGACAAAGAGGGGCGCACATAACCCAACAAAAAGTAGGCTAAAAAGCCAAGATATATCGGGAGTGGGCTAACAAGCCGAGAGATGTTAGAAGTCGGCTACAAAGTCGAAAGACATCGAAGAGCGCGGTGGGACGGATGGGTTAATCCTGATAGTGGGCCTTGGCCAAAATGGCTGAGCCGAAGGGCGTCGGGTAGCGGGATGTGAGAGCCGAAGAGAAGGGTCTCTTTTTGTTCTCTGGCTGGGGAAGGATCCGAACCAAAGTGTAAGGTCTCTTTTTAATTCGCTGGCTGGGGAAGGATCCGAACCAAAGTGGACGAGTCTCTTTTCTCTTCTTTAATTCTCTGGCCGGAGGAGGATCCGAACCAAACTGAAAGGTCTCTTTTTAATTCTCTGGCCGGGGAAGGATCCGAACCAAAGTGGATGGGTTTCTTCTTTAATTCTCTGGCCGAGGAAGGATCCGAACCAATGTGAAAGGTCTCTTTTTAATTGTCTGGCCGGAGATGGATCCGAATCAAAGTGAAAGGTTTATTCTTTGATTCTCTGGCAAGGAAATGATCCGAACCAAAGTGAAAGGTTGATTTTTTGATTCTCTGCCCGGGAAAGGATCCGAACCAAAGTGAAAGGTTGATTCTTTAATTCTCTGGTCGGGAAAGGATCCGAACCAAAGTGGAAGATTTCTTCTTTAATTTTTTGGCCGGGGAAAGGATCCGAACCAAAGTGAAGGGTTGATTCTTTAATTCTCTGGTCGGGAAAGGATCTGAATCAAAGTGAAGGGTTGATTCTTTAATTCTCTGGTCGGGAAAGGATCCGAACCAAAGTGAAAGGTTGATTCTTTAATTCTCTGGCCGGGAAAGGATCCGAACCAAAGTGAAAGGTTGATTCTTTAATTCCCTTGAGATGGCCGTCCCGGCCTAAGGGAAGACGTTTGTCGGCTTAGACGAACTATCGTGATGCCGACCACATGAGAGGTCTCTCGGTTTGCATATTTTTGGGTGGCCAAAGGCCGAAGGTGGAGTTTCTTGTTGGCTTGACATCTGTCGGCTTGAATGCCGATGGTAGAATAGCTGTCGGCCCAGAGGCCGATAATTGGATAGCTGTCGGCTTAGAGGATGATGATGGAGTAGCTGTCGGCTCGGAGGCCGATGATTGGATAGCTGTCGGCTTAGAGACCAATAATTGGAGTAGCCGTCGGCTCGGACGCTGATGATTGGATAGTTGTCAGCTCAGAGGCTGATAATTGGATAGCTGTCAGCTCAGAGGCCTATAATGGAGTAGTTGTCAGCTCAGAGGCCGATGGTGGGGTAACTGTCGACTTGAAGCCCCGATGACTGAATATTTGTTGGCTCGAAGCCCCGATGGCTGAACATCTTTCGGTTGAAGCCCCAGTGGCTGAATATCTATCAAATTGAAGCCCCGATGGCTGAACATCTGTCGTCCTAAAGCCCCGATGGCCGAATATCTTTCGGTTTAACGCCCTGTCGGCGGAACATCTGTCGGTTGAAGCCCCGATGGCTGAACATCTTTCGGTTGAAGCCCCCATGGCTGAATGTCTTTCGGTTAAAGCCCAGCCCAGATGGCCGAGTGCTTGTTAATTAAAGCCCAGATGGCTGCAAATTTATCGGTTTAATGCCCCGATGGTGGAATGCTTTGTCAGTTTAACGCCCCATTGGCGGACTGCTTATCGGCTTAAATGAAAAGGTCATGACACCGACCCCATGAGAAGTCTATTTGTTGGATGGCTGAAGGTAAAGGGTGAAAGACCATGTCCATCTCAAGGTTCATTTTCTTCTCTTCTCTTCTTCTTTTATGTGGAGGGGCGAGTGGAAAGACCACGTCTGCCTGATGACTGTTCTTTTCTTTTCTGCTCTTCTTTTTATTGTCACTACCAAAAAAAGTGGAAATACCGACGAATATTTCAGACGGATATTTTCTGTCTTAAAATCCATCTGTATTTCTGACGGATTAGTTTCCGTCACAAATTCCGTTGGTATTAAGGACATACTATACTCTCTCTGAAGATCCGTCGATAATTATAGAAGGAATATATTCCGTCTTTATATACGTCACAAATTTGGGACGGATATTCAGACGGAAATAATCCGTCTGAAACTTTAGACGGAAATAAGTTTCGTCCGTATTTCCATCGTAAAATTCCCCCTTTCCCGCCACCGTCGACCCCTCCCTCCCACCCCTTCCACCTGGCCCCATTTCCACCCCCCACTCTCCCTCTCACTCTCTCCTTCTCCTCTGCCCTTTGCTTGCGGTCGTCACCACTGGAGCCGTCGTCGCCTCCGGAGCCACCGTCCTCACCGTCGCCGGAGGCCCCGCCGTCCTCGCCGTCGCCGGAGGCCCCGCCGTCCTCGCCGTCGTCGCCATTCACCAACCTCTCTCCCTCTCACGGTCGTGGTCATCTTATCACGGTCGCCGTCGCCGCCAGCCGGTAAGTGGTCTCCCTCTCCCTCTCTCTCTCCTGATCATGTTCCCCTCCCTCACTCAATCCCTCTCCCTCTCCCGATCCTGTTCCCCCTCACTCAATCCCTCTCCCTCTCCCCTGTCCGGCTTCCTCACTCCCTCTCCCTCTCCCCTCTTGTGCTCCCTCACTCCCTCTGGCCGCCCTCCCCCACCCCTTCCACCACCCTCTCTTCCCCTGTCCGTGGCCCCCCTCCCCCTCGCAGACACACACGCACACACAGACACAAACACACGCACACACCTCAGCCCCCCTCTCTGTTACGGAGGAAACCCATAGAATTGGGTGAACCACCAGGTTAGTGAGCTGGAAACAGCTCAAACAACCCACTGCTGTTGCTCCAACAGTCATAACAGTCATCCACATATACGGTTAGCATTCCATTGAGCAGTGGGCGATATACTTTTGTTTTGTATGTTAGAAATGGTTGAGGAAGAATAATGACAGGGAAATGTAATTCTTGATTTCTTGTATGAAAATAGGAGTTGTTACATTCTTGGAAGACTTGCCTACAAGAAATGTGGCATAGCTTCCGGAGCCATGTAAATACCAGGGAACAATATAAATAGCAGAGGAAGGAAGGCTGTAACATGGCTTTTTGGCTCCAGTCTTCTCTTCTATTCTGTCCTCTATCTCTCTCAATCCTCTTCCTTCCTATTCCTCAACTCTGTTCTTCCAGTTATTTCTGTTCTTAGCAGCTACGACTTCCTCCGCAAGAACTCGGAGCTCTTCCGCGAGACCTCTTCTGGAGGGCATCGACCGGGAACCTAGGAGGAAACACAACAAATTGGTGTCTGAGATTCTCTCTAGCCCCAGTTCTTCTTCTTCCGCAGAGATGGCCATGGGCGATTCTGATGCTTTGAAGTCCATGCTGCTTGAGATTCGTCAGGAGATCGGGTCTCTCCGGCAAGAAGTCTTCCAACGGGTGACGGATCTAGAATCCATAGTTCACCGCTCGGGTAATACCACTCCCTTGGATGATCATGCTGATTCTATAAGGTCTTTTAGACCCAAACCTCAAGAATTTCCACGTTATGATGGATCCACTGATCCTGCTGAATGGAAATTCAAAGTTGCGAGGTTTTTTCACCATCACAAGACCCCTGAGGGTCATAAACTCAGCACAACTTGTTACTATTTGGAGGGTGAGGCCCTAGAATGGTATTGGCACATTACTGCTACTCGAGATTCACTTACCTGGTCTGAATTTTTAGCTGCTCTTGATTCAAGATTTGGATCTGTTTCTTTCCTTGATGCTCATGGTTCCCTTAGTAAACTCAAACAAACAGGATCTTTTTTAGAATACCAAAGGCTCTTTGAAAAGCTATGCAATAAAATCTCTGGAGTACCTAAAGAACACCTTCTGGGCACATACCTTAGTGGTCTGAAGGAAGAACTTTCCTGTGAAGTGAGATCCTTCCAGCCCAGAACCTTGACTCATGCCATGAAGTTAGCTAGAATTCAGGAAACCAAACTGCTTTCTAGGCGACGGTACACTGGTCAGTCCTCTTCACTTCCCCCATTGTTACCCACGCCATTTGTCCACCACAATCCTCCCATTAGGAGGCTAACTAGTCAGCAATTGCAAGAAAGGAAGTCTAAAGGGCTTTGCTTCAATTGTGATGAAAAATGGACCCTTGGTCACACATGTCAGGCAAAGAAGTTGTTTCTTCTGCAGTTGATTCCAATGAGTGATGATTATGATCTTGTTCAAACAGAAGTTACAATGGAGGAAGACACTGAGTTTTGTCAGCTTGAGAACAACATTCCTTCTATCTCATCACAAATAGTGGGTAACATGGCTACTCCTGGTACAATGAGAATATTGGGTACAATCAGTGGGGTGACAGTTATAATATTAGTTGACAATGGGAGCACCCATAACTTCATTGACCCTTCAATAGTTAAGAAGCTTCACCTCCGCATAATACCCTGTGAAAATCCAGCAGTCAGACTTGCATCTAGTCTGCAAGTTCCTTCTGAAGGACTGTGTCCTAACGTTAAACTTCAGCTCCCTGAAGTATCTTTTGACTTGTATTTTTTAGTTCTTCCATTGGGCGGTATTGATGTGGTACTAGGAGCAACTTGGCTACAGCTTTTGGGTGACATTGTGTTGAATATCAGGGAAATGACTATGACCTTTGCATGGCTGGGTAAACAGTACAAGTTTACAGGCCTCACAGACGACAAGGTCAATATGATTTCTGGCCCCAAATTGCACAAAGTGCTCAAAAATGCAGAGCCTTGTATACAATTCAGCGGATTCCAACCCAGCTAAAACCCCCTACCCCCTCATTTTCTTCTCACCCACCAGACTTGGCTATACTCTTACAAACCTATACTTCTGTCTTTGATGAACCTACAGGTCTCCCTCCTGCTAGGAGTTGTGACCATCATATACCCCTCATAGATGAGTCAAAGGCCATCATTGTTCCACCATACAGACATTCTCCATTCCACAAATCTGTAATTGAAAATCAAGTCAAGGAGCTCATGCAACACACACACTTGCAACATAGTAACAGTCCATTTTCAGCTCCTGTACTTTTAGTACAGAAACGTGATGGGAGCTGGCGCATGTGCATTGATTACAGGGCTTTAAACCAACAAACTGTCAAGGATAAATATCCTATACCTCTGGTTGATGACCTCTTGGATGAATTATATGGGGCTCGATATTTTTCGAAGCTGGACCTTCATTCAGGCTATCATCAAATTTGAATGGCACCTGAGGACATTCATAAGACTGCCTTCCGTACTCATGAAGGGCACTATGAGTTCTTAGTAATGCCCTTTGGCCTTTCTAATGTTCCTTCCACTTTTCAAAGTCTTATGAACAATATCTTTCGACCTCATCTCAGAAAGTTTGTTTTAGTATTCTTTGATGACATTCTAGTTTATAGCAAAACATCGCCTGAGCATCTGAACCACCTAGAGAAGGTCCTACAATTACTAAAGGACAACCAGTTATATGCCAAACAATCTAAGTGTGACTTTGGAGTCACCAAGGTGGAATATTTGGGTCATGTGATATCTGATGGTGGGGTATCCATGGAGATCAACAAGCTGCAGTCTATTGTGGGCTGGCCAGCTCCCAAGTGCCTCAAAAAGCTGAGGGGATTTCTAGGCCTGACTGGGTACTACAGGAAATTTGTCAAGAATTATGGTTCTTTGGCAGCACCACTCACTCAACTTCTAAAAAAAGATAGTTTTGTCTGGACCCCAGAGGCTGAGGACCCAGTCAAGGAACTTAAGCAAGCCATGATTTCTGCCCCAGTGTTGGCTTTACCAAACTTTGACATTCCCTTCATCCTTGAGTGTGATGCTAGTAACTCAGGTATGGGTGCTGTTCTCATGCAGCAGGGCCGTCCAGTGGCTTATCTAAGTAAAGCTTTTACTACTAGACAACAAGGTTTGTCAGTATATGAGAAGAAAATGGAGGCTATCCTGTTTGCTGTTCAAAAATGGAAATCATACTTGATTGGTAGAAGATTTGTGATCAGAACAGATCATCAAAGCCTCCGACACCTGCTGCAACAAAAGGTTCACACTCCGGCGCAACAGCGATGGTTGATTAAATTGATGGGGTTTGATTTTTCCCTGGAATATAAGTCTGGTCACCATAACAGAGCAGTAGATGCTCTATCCAGACTTTATGAAGAACCCTCCATAGAAGCAATCACAGTTTTAATGCCTGACTGGTTTTCAGAGATTCAGAAGGCATACTTTCTGGACAATTACTTTATTCAGTTGCTCAAGGATTGGAACTCAGATTCTCTGAACCCTAACCACTATTCATTGCAAGGTGGTGTTATATATTACAAGGGCATGATACATCTGCACCCAAATTTCAGTCTCTTACCTTCTATACTCCATGCACACCATGATGCTCCAACAGGTGGACATTCAGGATACCATAAAACTCTCCATAGACTAAAAAGAAGTTTTCACTGGAAGGGCATGGAAAGGACAATCAAAGACTATATTCAAAATTGTGATATTTGTCAACGAACAAAATATATCACCCAATCTCCAGCAGGCCTGTTGCAACCCCTTCCTATACCAGAAAAAATTTGGATTCATATTCACATGGACTTTATTGAGGGTCTTCCACCTTCCCATTCTAAAACCACTATTCTTATGGTAATCGACAAATTGTCCAAGTATGCTCACTTTCTGGCTTTGCAACACCCATATACAGCTGCTACTGTTGCTGCAGCATTTGCTATCCATATTGTCACTCAGGAAGTCTATATTAGCCCCATTCCCTCCTATCCATCCGCTATTAGAGATAATAATATCTTTGGCCTGTCTAAAGACAGTCGAAGGCATTCCAACTGGGAATGTTCTTACACAGTTGGCTAGATGGGCGGACTAGCATACTATATTTTTCTCTCCATACCAAAAAAAAATTGCACATAGTCGGTCAATGAAACTGATCACCTTCTTTGGGATAAAAGTGACTTAGGCAAGGAAAACTGGCATACTATATATGACTGAGTCAATCAATACGGCTCAAAAATATCTTAAGTAGGAAAGCACATATCTTAAGTAGATATAGAGAAATGGAATGACCTTGTCTTATGATGATAAGAAGATATAGAGAAATGGAATGACCACATATCTTAAGTAGTACATATATACAAAGATGTGGATAAATGCAAAGAAATCAGAATTCTCTATAGCAATAGGTAAATACCCAAAAAATTCATTTTGTGATTTAAAACTTTATGGATTTTAATTGCATGTAAATATATTTTTATATCTGATTTTAATAGAAATTTGATGTTAATTTGACTCAAAAATGTAGATTGTTTAGCTTCGATGTTCTTCATTAATTTGGGTGTTATTTAATTTGATATGTGCATGATGATAATTGCGTTGTTGATTAATTTTATGTTATATAAATGCATGGGGTATTCCCTGTGAGCTGAGGTGCGTGGGTGCGACCTAACATTACACGCACCTCAGGAGAGCGCGTTAAAACCGTGTCAATGTGCCTTCCCGTTCAAGACTTTGGGATTGATGTGTATGTTCTCATTTGTTTATGAGAATGTATATATCTACCTCAAAGTCTTGAATTGTCCCGTTTGGACAGTCTGTGAATGTTTGATCGCACTTAGGCAGTCATTTACTATATGTGTTTGTATGGTTTGTTGAGAATTTCGGTTGCGTCTCCTCACTCTTCTCTGATATACCATTATTGATTTTGAGTGTTTTCTTAACCACTTACTTGTAAGTGTTTAAGAAAATTTCAAAATCAATAAATATTTTTGGTATATCGGAGAAGTGTGGGGAGATGATGCCAAAATTTTCAGCAAATTGTGCAGCACATATAGTAAGTGATTGTGCGATCAAACCTTCATGGATGGGTTAAAAAGTGATAATCTAATCAATATTCCTCTTCCAACTGCAAATGGTCTATGATGAACGATGTGAGGAAAGGGTCGGGTGTAATATTATGAGTAATGATTTGAAAGTTAGGATGTGTATTGTCATTTATTGGGTGCAGGCAAAATGTCGACAGATCGTTCATGGATGTATTGTAGAATAGTTGACCGGGTGGTGTCAGATGACTTTAAGCTTGGGGTTGAGAGTTTCATTTAATTTACATTGGGGAATCCAAATGCAGCAATAGATCGCGACGGTCACATTCGATGCCCTTGTTCAAGTTGTAGAAACTTGAGGTGGTGTTCAACATGGGATGTGCAACATCATTTGTACACGAAAGGGTTCGTGGATGATTATACGAATGGGACGTGTCATGGTGAGCAATTTTTGAGGTATGAGCCCGATAATATTGCAGGCACAAGTGGGTACGTGGATATGGTTGTAGATGCTGCTGGTCCTAGTTTTAATGTTCATGAGGAAGTGCCGAATAAGACAGTCGGAAGATTTTATGAACTACTTAGGGATGCTGATGAGCCGCTGTGGGATGGTTGTGAAAAGCACACTCGATTATTTGCAGTGTCACAGTTGTTGAACTTGAAATCTGAATATCACATCAGTGAGACTTGTTTTGACCATCTCCTCCTCTTGATCAAGAGTATGTTGCCTCGAGACGAGAAGGTGCCAGAAACTTTTTACCGTGCAAAAAAGATGGTCAATGACTTAGGACTTGGATATGTGAAAATAGATGCATGTCCGAATCATTGTATGTTATATTACAAAGATGATGCAGATAAGATATCATGTTCCATTTGTGGCCATGACAGATTCAAACCTAAGGGGGGGGGGTCAATTCAAAGGCAAAAGATGTACCTTACAAGACGTTGCGATACTTCCCTCTTGTGCCTAGGCTGCATCGGCTGTATATGTCCTCAAAGACGGCTCGACATATGACATGGCACACCGAAAGAGTACGTCGTGCCGATGATATAATCAGTCATCCTGCCGATGGTGAAGCTTGGACTCACTTTAGTCGTACTCATCTTGCCTTTTCAAGGGAGTCACGTAATGTTCTATTGGGTTTATGCACAGATGGTTTTAATCCATTCGGTGGTTCAATAGCATCTTATTCTTGTTGGCCAGTGTTCATGACACCGTACAACCTTCCGCCGTACATGTGCATGAAGCGAGAAAATCTGTTTTTGTCCTTAGTAATTCCTGGTCCAAAAAGTCCCGAAAAAAATTTGGACATATATCTCAGGCCGTTGATTGATGAGCTCAAATTTTTATGGACTGATGGAGTTGTTACTTATGATGCATATAGAAAGCAAAATTTTATTATGAAGGCTGCACTGATCTGGACAATAAGTGACTTCCCTGCATATGTAATGCTATCTGGTTGGAGCACACATGGGAGGTTAGCATGTCCTTACTGTATGGAAGATACCAAATCATTTATATTGAAACATGGTGGGAAAGCATGTTGGTTTGATTGCCATCGACGGTTGCTACCAAGTGACCATCCTTTTCGAAGGCAAAAAGACTCGTTTAAAAAAAATACTGTTGAAATGGATGAAGCTGACTTGCAACGGGTGTCGGGTCTACATATGGCGTCACGGGTGCACAATTTACCAGATGTAGTTCAATTTTCTGGTAGCACACGGCAACTCCCTAGTTTTGGAAAGGATCACAACTGGAACAAGAAAAGTATTTTTTGGGAATTACCTTATTGGTCAACTCTTCTTGTACGACACAATCTGGATGTCATGCATACCGAGAAGAATTTTTTTGATAATGTGTTCAATACGATCATGAATGTTAAAGGGAAAACAAAGGACAACGTCAAAGCACGTATGGATTTAAAGATGCTTTGTAAACGTCCAGAACTGGAACTACATAACGTAAATGGCAAAACTATGCAGCCTAAAGCAACTTATGTGCTTCATGATACACAGATCAAGGAAGTATGCCAGTGGTTGAAACAGTTGAGATTCCCACATGGATATGTATCCAACATAGCCCGTTCTGTGAATGTTAATGAGGGAAAAATATATCGTATGAAAAGTCACGACTGTCATGTGTTCATGGAGAGGCTACTGCCCATTGCATTTCGTGATTTGTTGCCAAAGCAGATATGGGGAGCACTAGCTAAGATGAGTCAATTTTTCAAGATTTTATGTGCATCTGAACTTAGACTTCGGGATGTACAAACTATCGAAGAAAAAGTTGTCACAACCGTTTGCAAGCTAGAGAAGATATTTCCTCCGGCATTCTTTGATTCGATGGAGCACCTGATCGTTCATTTGCCATATGAGGCTATCGTCGGAGGGCCAGTATAATTTCTTTGGATGTATCCATTTGAGAGGTATGTGACAATTTTTGTTAACTTACAAGTCGTCCATAGCCGGTACATATCGTTGCCATCTGACTTGTTGTTGTAGGTGCATGCATGAATTAAAAATGAAAGTTCGCAACAAGGCACATGTGGAGGGTTCGATTGCTGAGGCATACATTCTTGAAGAAATTTCAAACTTCTATTCTATGTACTTTGAGCCAGAGATTCAAACTCATCGTACTCGACCTCCACGTAATGATGATGGGGGAGTGGATGAATGTTCCGATCGGCTCTCCATATTTAAACATCCTGGACGTGCGTTCAGACGTTGCTTGACTCGCATGCTCGAAGATAGAGAGTTGCACGCCGCTGAGATATATATTCTTTTGAATTACCTCGAGATTGAACCTTATGTTGAGTAAGTTCTTAATTCACATTTTCAGCAACTCCATAAGTTGTTCATTTTTCTTCTGCAGTTCATTTAAAGTAGTAGTGCATTTATATTGCAGGTAATTTGATTCAGAATTAGCTGAAAAATGTCCAAATATCCAGGATGTGGAGATTGAAAAAGAACGCGAGAAGTTTTTTTCCAAGTGGCTGAGAAACCGAGTTAGTGTCAACTATGAATATATATGTTTGTATTTATGTATGTTGAGGTAATTGTTATTATTTTAACTACTCTAATTTGAATATAAGTTGAACAAGGTCTCATTACTGATCAAAGAGTACAACAGATAAGTTATGGCCCCTCAAACCAGACACGTGCCTATCCAGGATATATTGTGAATGGATACAAATTTCATACAAGGGATTATGGGTGAAATAAGTCTACGATGAACAACGGCGTATGTGTGAAGGGAAGTTTATACAATGAAATGGAATTGGACAACTATGGTATTCTTGAAGAAGTCTTAGAACTTCAGTATTTGGGACAAGACAATCATGTATACATATTTAAGTGTCAATGGTTTGATCCTAATTCTGTTCTACATGACACAAATTATGGGATTGTCAATGTCAAGCATAGGTATAAACTTAAGACCTATGAACCGTTCATTTTAGCCGCACAAGCCCAGCAAGTGTACTATTCAAGCTATCCATCATCCAAGAATAGAGATTGGTGGGCAGTTTGCAGGGTTAAGTCAAAACTCTTTCCCACAAGTAAAGATGTCTCAGAGGTTGCTAGTGCTGAATATTATCAATCAGACGAAGTTGGCGTTGTCGGTTCCTCTAGGTTTAATCTAGACGAATCTGATGAGGCACTGTCATTACGGACGCGAGATGAAGTGGAAGAAGTCGATCCGATGGAGCTAAATGTTGATGTTAGAGGGGAGGAAGAATCAGATGAAGACGAAGAGTTTGAATCTGATGAGGCTACTATGGATGATGAAGAAGAAGATGATGAGCTAGATATATAAACATGAGGGAGGCATGTTTTGATAATTTAGTAAGATGAATCTTACTTTTAAGCATAATTTTAAATAATATTTGTCTAGCCTTATATAATTATGGATTAATATGTATTAATTATTTTATTATTAATAAGGAAATGGTGCGAGGAGGTCGTGCTAGGAGTGGGAGGAGACAAGGCAGTGAGAGGGGTGCTACTCCCTCCTCGCTAGCATCTTCTTCAGACACAGGTATATTTGATCAATAAGTTAGCTATATAAATATTTTAATTATTTACAAACTTAAAAGAATTTATTTATAGGTGCAAGTGTCGGCTCACCACCACTTGTACAGACGCCACCACCACTACTTACAGGTCCTAGTGCCCTCCCACCACCTCCCGCTACAGGTATATCTATTTTAATTTTCAGTAACATGTTGCATTTACTTATGAAAATTAATGCAGGTCCCACCTCGGCGTTTCTTTGAATTTCTAGCAAAATATTCATTTACCTAATGTGAATTACTACTTACAGGTCCTAGTGCCCTCCCACCACCTCCCGCTACAGGTATATCTATTTTAATTTTCAATAACATGTTGCATTTACTTATGAAAATTAAATCTTGCAGGTGTCAGTGGCCTCCCACCTATTGTGCAGATGTCACCCCGACCACCTCCCGCTACAGGTATGTACATTTTAATTATAAGTTCGTAATATTTGTATCACTCCACATGAAAATAAATTCTTGCAGGTGTCAGTGGCCTCCCACCTATTATGCAGATGTCACCCCGACCACCTCCCGCTGCATGTATGTATATTTTAATTATAAGTTTACAATATTTGTATCACTCCACATGAAAATAAATTCTTTCAGGTGTCATTGGCCTCCCACCTATTGTGCAGATGTCACCCCGACCACCTCCCGCTGCAGGTATGTATATTTTAATTATAAGTTCGCAATATTTGTATCACTCCACATAAAAACTAATTCTTACAGGTCTCAGTGGCCTCCCACCTGTTGTGCAGACGCCACCCCCACCACCTCCCGCTGCAGGTCTGTATATTTTAATTTAAATTCTTCAATATTTGTTCTACTTATGAAAATTAATTCTTGCAGGTCTCAGTGGCCTCCCACCTGTTGTGTAGACGCCACCCCCACCACCTCCCGCTGCAGGTATGTATATTTTAATTATATGTTCGCAATATTTGTTCTACTTATGAAAATTAATTCTTGCAGGTCTCAGTGGCCTCCCACCTGTTGTGCAGACGCCACCCCCACCACCTCTCGCTGCAGGTATGTATATTTTAATTATATGTTCGTAATATTTGTATCACTCCACTTAGTTTTACTTGTAAAGATCTATTCTTACAAATCCCAGTGCCCTCCCACCACCTCCCACTTGTACAGGGCACACCCCCACCAGTCAGCCACTTGACGATGCCGGCAGTTGTCACGAGGGAGGCACGGCCCATGATAGACGTCGCCCGTGTTGGATCTCCGGGTAAATCTATAAGGTTATATTACATTAATTAGCCTTCAACTGTCTAATATGAATATTTTGACATTTGCAATTGCAGTACGAAATTTGAACCCCACACCGCTGTCCATCATTCCACCGAACTCATGTTGGCACATGTGCCCGGGGCAGCATCCACTTTTAGAGAATTTTCGATGTCCGTCCGCGATTCATTGTACAACATGTTCTTAGTAAGTAATTACGTCATTTAATTCAAGTATTTTCCAAACTCAATTTACAACTTTATACTAAGTGTGAAAAGTAATTGATTTACAGCGGTCTTTTCAATTCACATGTGGACATGACGCGGCGAGATGTCGTCGTGCCTGGGAGTCTACTATGCTCTCAAGTTACAAGAGGAAAATACATGAGGCCCGAGCACACGCTACAAAATTGAGTGGGGGGAGTGAAGACCAACAATTGTGGAAGGCGCACCGCCCTCTATGGATGAGGCAGGAGGATTGGGAGATATCTTGTGACCATTTTGCCGACCCCAAGTGGATAGAAAAGTCTAAAAAGCCAAAGCAAACAGGGCGTCAAAACCAGGTTCAAATTTGCATACGAGTGGGTCCATCTCTTATGCGCCTCATAAACAAAAATTGGTAAGTAATATACCAATTTATCTTCTTACAATTTATCCCAATATTTGACTTTTTTTACTATGAATTGTATAACAGGCTGTGGAGCTTAATCGACCTTCGTCGTTCCTCGAGGTGTTCGACAGAACACACAAAAAGAAGGGGACTAATTAATTTGTGAGTGAGACAGCTAAGTCAGCAGCGGTAAGTTTATCTACATATGTAACTTGTACTGTTCATTTAAATCGGCATGTAATTCATATGAAATTGACTAGTTATTTTATTCAATTTGTAGGAAACATATAGCCAAGTAGTGACAGAGAAGTACGGGGAGGGAGACACGCAGCAGCCGGAGTTCGATCCGGTAGAGTGGGTGGCAGCAGCTGGCGTACCGAAGAAAGGCCGACTATATGGTTTTGGGGAGAGCCTAGACGCTAGCGCGGTGATATCATCATGTGCGAGTTCTAGCTATGCCCAAACCATTAGCAGTGCCTTCACTATACCTTCCGTTTCCTCCAGCGCTTCTGCCAATGACATGATGGACATGGTCCGATCGCAGATTTCTGATATGCAGCGGCAGCAACATCATTTCCAACATGAGATCTCTAGCCAGGTGTCAGTGGTTTTGCAGGCAATCAGTGGCCTCCTCTCCCAGGGGGGAATGGTCCCTCAGCAATCCACCACCACCACAGCATAGGCCGCACAGGTGAGTGTTTACTATGTTTTTATTTTGATGGAATTACTCAATTATGTTCATTTGAAATTTTAAAACTCATTTACTTTAGAAGAATTGAGAAAATCTGGGGTTCGGGGGTCTAAAACTTGAAATACCGGCCGGATGGCCGTGCCGATCATTCGAACACGACCGGGGAGATGAAAGTGACTTGTCAGAACTGACGGAATTCAAATCGGATGTCCGGTTTGAGCTCGGCGCTCAAAAGTGCATTCTCCAAATACACTTAGTTTAAATTAACTGCCAGGTCGGGTCCGGGGGTCTAAAACTTGAAATACCAGTCGGATGGCCATGTCGATCGTTCCAACACGACCGGGGAGATGAAAGTGACTTGTCAGAACTGACGGAATCCAAATCGGATGCCCGGTTTGAGCTCGGCGCTCAAAGTTCATTTTTAAAATACACTTAGTTTAAATGAACTGCCAGGTCGGGTCCGGGGGTCTAAAACTTGAAATACCGGTCAGATGTCCGTGCCAATCATTCCAACACGACCGGGGAGATGAAAGTGACTTGTCAGAACTAACGAAATCCAAATCGGATGCCCAGTTTAAGCTCGGCACTCAAAGTTCATTTTTACAATACACTTAGTTTGAATGAACTGCCAGGTCGGGGCCGGGGGTCTAAAACTTGAAATACCGGTCGGATGCCCATGCCGATCGTTCCAACACGACCAGGGAGATGAAAGTGACTTGTCAGAACTGACCGAATCCAAATCGGATGCCCGGTTTGAGCTCGACGCTCAAAGTTCATTTTTACAATACACTTACTTTAAATGAACTGCCAGGTCAGGTCCGGGGGTCTAAAACTTGAAATACCGGTCGGATGGCCGTGCCGATCATTCCAACACGACCGGGGAGATGAAAGTGACATGTCAGAACTGACGGAATCCAAATCGGATGTCCGGTTTGAGCTCGGCGCTCAAAAGTGCATTATCCAAATACACTTAGTTTAAATGAACTGCCAGGTCGGGTCCGGGGGTCTAAAACTTGAAACACACGATGTATAGACTTTATGTGTCCGTTCTGATGCCAACGTACAGACTTTGAGTTTGTGCTAGCAGCCAATGTACATACTTTGAGTCTGTGCAATCAGCCAACGTACAGACTTTGAAGAATGTATAGACTTTGAAGAGTGTATAGACTTTGAAGAATGTATGGACTTTGAAGAGTGTATAGACTTTGAAGAAGTGCTAGTAGCCAACGTACAGACTTTGAGTCTGTGCAATCAGCCAATGTACAGACTTTGTGTTGCAGGATGTATAGACTTGCTGATGTATAGACTTGCTGGCTGTATAGACTTGCTGGCTATATAGACTTGCTGGCAGTATAGACTTGCTGATGTATAGACTTGCTTGCTGTATAGACTTGCTGTTGAAGAATGTACAGACTTGCTGCTGTATAGACTTGCTGTGCACTGAGCTGATGGATGTATAGACTTGATGTGCCTGCCACAGGATGATGTTCAGACTTTGAGTTGCAGGTTGTATAGACTTATTAATGAAGATGCATGGAGAATGTATAGACTTTGCATGGCAAGCTATGCAACCAATGTATAGACTTGTTAATGAATATGCATGCAATGTACAGACTTGCCAGCATGCAATGTATAGACTTGATGTTGCGAACTATGCACATGCATGAACAATGTATAGACTTTGCATGGCAAGCTATGCAACCAATGTATAGACTTGTTAATGAATATGCATGCAATGTACAGACTTGCCAGCATGTAATGTACAGACTTGATGTTGCGAACTATGCACATGCATGAACAAACCACAACGTATAGACTTGGCGAATATATAGACTTGATATGCAAACATCTCTCTGCAATGTATAGACTTTACCTATGACAATGTACAGACTTGACTAATGCAATCTAGGCAGAACTCTGTACAGACTTAATAGCGTGCAGACAAGACCTCATATGCAATGTTTGTGCTAACCTCAAAGCACTTATGAGCCTTATAAAATCACAATGCATCCACATGATGATAAGTCTTATAGAAATAGTTTATGATCATTTCCACAACCATTTCAACCTTCATACACATGAAGACATGAACAACCATTCTTGCACACGACCAAGCAACAAAGGCATTTTGTAATCATCAAAATCACAATGCACAACAAATCCAAATCGGATGCCCGGTTTGAGCTCGGCGCTCAAAGTTCATTTTTAAAATACACATAGTTTAAATGAACTGCCAGGTGTTGGCCGGGGGTCTAAAACTTGAAATACCGGTCGGATGGCCGGGGGTGGTCCTTCAACACGACCGGGGAGATGAAAGTGACTTATCAGAACTGACGGAATCCAAATCGGATGCCCGGTTTGAGCTCGGCGCTCAAAGTTCATTTTTAAAATACACTTAGTTTAAATGAACTGCCAGGTCGGGTCCGGGGGTCTAAAACTTGAAATACCGATCGGATGACCGTGCCGATCATTCCAACACGACCGGGGAGATGAAAGTGACTTTTCAGAACTGACGGAATCCAAATCGGATGCCCGGCTTGAGCTCGGCGCTCAAAGTTCATTTTTAAAATACACTAAGTTTAAATGAACTGCCAGGTCGGGTCCGGGGGTCTAAAACTTGAAATGCCGGTCGGATGGCCGTGCCGATTATTCCAACATGACGTGGGAGATGAAAGTTACTTGTCAGAACTGACGGAATCCAAATCGGATGCCCGGCTTGAGCTTGGCGCTCAAAGTTCATTTTTAAAATACACTTAGTTTAAATGAACTGCCAGGTCGGGTCCGGGGGTCTAAAACTTGAAATACCGGTTGGATGCCCATGCCGATCATTCGAACACGACCGGGGAGATGAAAGTGACTTGTCAGAACTGACGGAATTCAAATCGGATGCCCAGTTTGAGCTCGGTGCTCAAAGCTCATTTTTAAAATACACTTAGTTTAAATGAACTGCCAGGTCGGGTCCGGGGGTCTAAAACTTGAAATACCGATTGGATGGCCATGCCGATCATTCCAACACGACCGGGGAGATGAAAGTGACTTGTCAGAACTGACGGAATCCAAATCGGATGCCCGGTTTGAGCTCAGCGCTTAAAAGTGCATTCTCCAAATACACTTAGTTTAAATGAACTGCCAGGTCGGGGCCGAGGGTCTAAAACTTGAAATACTGCCAGATGGCCATGCCGATTATTCCAACATGATCGGGGAGATGAAAGTGACTTGTTAGAACTGGCGGAATCCAAATCGGATGCCCGGTTTGAGCTCGGCGCTTAAAAGTGCATTCTCCAAATACACTTAGTTTAAATGAACTGCCAGGTCGGGTCCGGGGGTCTAAAACTTGAAATACCGGTCAGATGACCATGCCGATCATTCAACACGACCGGGGAGATGAAAGTGACTTGTCAGAACTGACGGAATCCAAATCGGATGCCCGGTTTGAGCTCGGCGCTCAAAGTTCATTTTTAAAATACACTTAGTTTAAATGAACTGCCAGGTCAGGTCCGGGGGTCTAAAACTTGAAATACCAGTTGGATGGCTGTGCTGATCATTGCAACACGACCGGGGAGATGAAAGTGACTTGTCAGAACTGACGGAATCCAAATCGGATGCCCGATTTGAGCTCGGCGCTCAAAGTTCATTTTTACAATACACTTAGTTTAAATGAACTGCCAGGTCGGGGCCGGGGTCTAAAACTTGAAATACCGATCGGATGCCCGTGTCGATTGTTCCAACACGACCGGGGAGATGAAAGTGACTTGTCAGAACTGACCGAATCCAAATCGGATGCCCGGTTTGAGCTCGGCGCTCAAAGTTCATTTTTACAATACACTTACTTTAAATGAACTGCCAGGTCGGGTCCGGGGGTCTAAAACTTGAAATACCGGTCGGATGGCCGTGCCGATCGTTCCAACACGACCAGGGAGATGAAAGTGACTTGTCAGAACTGACAGAATCTAAATCGGATGTCCGGTTTGAGCTCGGCGCTCAAAAGTGCATTCTCCAAATACACTTAGTTTAAATTAACTACAAGGTCGGGTCCGGGGGTCTAAAACTTGAAATACCGATCGGATGGCCGTGCCGATCGTTCCAACACGACCGGGGAGATGAAAGTGACTTGTCAGAACTGACGGAATCTAAATCGGATGCCCGGTTTGAGCTCGACGCTCAAAGTTCATTTTTAAAATACACTTAATTTAAATACTGTTTCAAGCTAGTAGTTGATCTATAAAATCTGCAGTTATCAATTTGATATGTTTGATTTCAATTTATGTTAATTTCTTTGCATTAATTTTTTTATCTATGAATGAATGTTATTAATTTTTTAATGTAGGGGGATCCTTCTGCGGGCGGCGAGAGAGGAGATGAGCAGGGCAGGGAGGATATGATGGACGATGTACCGGATATTTCTTGATGTTTGATGATATTCAGACGGATCAGCAGGGTTAATGTGTTTTTTTGTGGTATTTATTTGATCAGCATGGTGTTGAATATTTTTTTTCGGTGGTGTTTATTTGATCAGCATGGTGTTGAGTTATTTTTTTTGGTGGTGTTTATTTATTTGAACATCATGGTACGTTGATGTTGAGTTTTTTTCCGGTGGTGTTTATTTGATCAGCAGGTTCCCAATATTTTTTTTCAACATTTTGAATTTGAGATGTTTATGTATGATCCAACAGGTTTTTTAGAATAATTTAAGATTAAAAAAAATATAAACGTAGATTTCAGACGGATTTTCAGACGGTATTTGGAATTCCGTCGTAATATCCGTTGGAAATACCGACGGAATTCCGACTACTTTTCGGACGGCATCTTAAATTTCGGACTAGAGTTGGGTTTAATTTCGGACGGTTTTGGCAGATCCGTCGTAATATCCATTTGTAATTTCAGACGGTTTTTACGACGGAAGAGAAATCCGTCGCAAACATTTCAGACGATTTTTACAGATCCGTCGTAATATCCGTTTGTAATTGCAGACGGTTTTTGCGACGGATGAGATATCCGTCGCAAACATTTCAGACTATTTTTGCAGATCCGTCGTAATATCCGTTTGTAATTGCAGACTATTTTTGCGACGGAATATAAATCCGTCGGAAAATCCGTCTGAAATACCGACGGACAATTTCAGACGGAAAATTTCAGACAGAACATTTCTCGTATGATCTTCAGATGGAATATGTGACTGAATTTAATTCTGTCTTATTTTCAGACGAAATTTCAGACGAAAAAATGAACTGTCACAAATTTGTGACTAAGAATTTCAGACGGTCGTGATCCGTCTGACATCTGTCGAAAATCCATCACAAACGTGATTTGTGACGGAATTTCAGACGGATCTGAGATGGATAACGACCGGTCTGAAATCCCACTTTTTTGGTAGTGTGTGAAGAGGCGGGTTCAAAGACCATGTCCACCTCATGACTGTTCTTTTGGTTATGCTCTTCCTTTCTCATTAATGCCCCCGGACTGGAGTGTATTTCTCTTGATGTGCCCCCAGGTTGGGGTATAACTTTTATTCTGTGCCCTCAAGCGGGGTGTATCTTTCATGGCTTCTAGGCCCCCAGGCGGGGTGTAACTTCTGCTTCTTATGCCCCGGAGCGGGGTATGTTTTTTTTCGAATGCCCCTAAATCGGGGCATACCTTTTGCTTCTTATGTCCCCAGGTCGGGGTGTACCCGCTTCTTCTTCCTCAGAGTGGGGCATGTTTGCTTCTTGTGCATCCAAGGTGGGGTGTGTTTCTTTCTTTGTGCGCCCCTGAGACTTGGGGAATGCTGCTTGTCATGCTTTAGATGCCCCTGGGACAAGGTGTATGTTGCTTAATGTGCCCCCCATGGCGGGGTGTATTTCTTCTTTAAATGCCCCTAAGTCGGGGTGAGTTTCTCTCTTCGTGTGCCCCCGAGCGGGGTATGGTTTTTTTTTGCTTCTCATGCCCCCATAGCGGGGTGTAGTTCTTCTTCAAATGCCCCTAAACCATGGTAGATTTTTTTCGAATACCCCTAAGTTGGGGTGAATTCTTCACGGCTTCCATGCCCCCGTGGCGGGGTATGTTGCTTCTTCAAATGCACCTTGGGCGGGGTATACCTTTCTTCATATGCTCCTAGGTCGAGATGTATGTCTCTTTGCTTCTGTGCCCCCAGACCGGAGCTTATTCTTGATCTCTTTTCTTTTATACGCCCCTATGGCGGGATATATTTCTCTTCATGTGCCCCTAGATCAGGGTGTAACTCTGTTGCTTGTCGTGCCCCCAGGTCAGGATAGATTATTCTGCTTCTTTTACCCCAGACTGGGATATATTTCTCTTCATATTCCCCTAAGCCAGGGTGTATTCTTTTTGTTTCATATGCCCCCCATTCGGGGTGTGGATTCTACTTCTATGCTTCTGTGCCCCCAGGCGGGGTATGTTCTTTATGGCTTCTGTGCCCCTAGGCGGGGTGCGTTACTTCTGCAAATGCCCCTAAGCCGGGGTGTGTTCTTTATCGCTTCTATGCCACCAGGAGGGGGGTAATTTCTGCTTCAGATGCACCCAGGGCAGGGTGTGGCTTCTTCTTTTCATGCCCCTATATTGGGGTGTACGTTGCTTTCATGCCACTGTGGCGGGACGCAACTTCTTTTTTCATGCCCCACGACCAGGGTATATTTCTTGCTTCTTATGCCCCCGGACCGGGGTATGTTTCTTCTTCAAATGCCCCTAAGTCGGGGTAGATTCTTCTGCTTCTTATGCGCCAAAGGCGGAATGTGTTTCTTTCTTCGTGCGCCCCTAAACTGGGGCAAGTTTTTTCTTTTTTCTTTATATGTGCCTCTAGGTCAGAGTGAATGCTTCTGTTTCTTGTGCCCTCCAGAGCGAGGTGTGTCTTGTTTCTAATGCCCCTAGGCCAGGGTGCAGCTTTATTTTGTATGCCCCCGTGCGGGGGTGAATTTCTCTTCAAATGCCCCTAAGCCGGGGTGTATTCTTTTGCTCTTTATGCCCCTAGATCGGGGTGAAACTCTATTCCTTCGTATGCCCCCATGGTAGGGGTATACTTCTCCTCATATGCCCCTAAGCCGGGGTGTGTCTTCTGATTCTTATGCCCCCATGGCGGGGTATGTTTCTTCTTTAAAAGTCTCTAAGGCAGGATGTATTCTTTTGCTCTTTATGCCCCTAGATCGGGGTGAAACTCTGTTGTTGTTTATGCCCCCCATGGTGGGGGTACATTTCTTCGTCGAATGCCCCTAAGGCAGGGTGTAACTTTTGCTTTATGTGCCCCCGAGTCGGGGTGGATTCTCTTCATGTGCCCCCATGGCGGGGGTATATCCTTTATGGCTTCTATGCCCCCAGGTGGGGTGTAACTTCTTGTTTTCATGCCCCCCATGAGGGGCGTGTTTCTTTTGCTTCATACGCCCCCGTGGCGGGGTACATTTCTTCTTCAAATGCCCCTAAGCCGGGGTACAACTCTGTTTCTTCTTATGCCCCCAGGTCGGGGTAGATTCTTCTCACGTGCCCCTGAGTTAGGGTGTATTCTCTTCACGTGCCCCCAGGAGCGGGGTGTATTCTTTCTTGCCTTTTATGCCCCCATGGCGGGGTATATTTCTTCTTCTTATCCCCCATGGCGGGGTATATGCATGCTCTCTTCGGGAGTGGTGACCGTGCTTGGCCTCATTGCTACAAATCATCCCCCACAGCGGACAGGAATTCATCAAGCTACAGTTGCGGCTTGTTGGATCTTCTAACAACCACTCGAGGGACCGTCTTGTGTCGGATAGAGGCAGCAGGAAGGTGAAACAGACCGGGGCATTGCACCACGGACTTGGACCCTCCTAGAGTCGGGCGGGATGTCGGCCTTCTTCTTGTCCTTTTGGTCGGCGATGCTTGCCAACTTTTCTTTTTGTCCTTTCTTTCTCTTCTTTTTTGTGTGTAATAGACCAAGGTAGGTGCGCAGAAGAGCGCTCACCCCCTCAAGGAGGGGATGAGTGGTTCGCTCTACCACATCAATCCCATAGTGGTAATCTTTATTCAGCACAGGTGTCGACGGATATGGCCGTACAACCCTCTCTCGCCAGTTCTCTCGCTTCTCTTTTTTTTTGCTCCTTTCTTTTCTTCTTCTTCTTCTTAGGGAAAGGGGGTTTGATTTCCCCTCCCTTCTTCTCTCTTTCTCTTCCTTTTTTTAGTGGCCTTCATGATTCCTGGAAGCTGCATGTGCCTCGGAGTAGCATCCTCGAGGTCACAAAGATAATTGCACCTAGTCTGATTTTTCTCCCCATAGGGCTGGCGAAGACAACACCTGTAATTCATCAAAGCAGGCAAACATCATTTATTAGGAGGCCATGAGGCCCTGAATACCGACGAAGAGATGAAGGGTGGTTTAGGTCCCACCGGGCGTGCCAGACTTGTGGACGCACTTTTCAACATGCTCATTTATTTATTCGTTAGTTGGGTTTATTTGATGCATTTATTCATTTATTAAGTGCGTGGGCGTGCCAGTCACAAAGTGACGATTTATTCGGGCTCCGAAGAGCCCTTGGTGCGCTCGATCTGACTGATCAAACTATTGTGTGGTTCGTGTCGGGACCAAAACCCGCCGCGCCATAAAGGTCACAACGTCATTTACATCCCCTCGGAGAGGGGAACACACTTGATTAATCACCGGGAGTAAGGGCCTCATGGCCAGGGAGTTATATCGAGAGAAGCAAGACGATAGTGGTCTTGAATCGATCGGAAAGCCCTATGTCTAGGGAAGCAAGCATTCGAAACATGTTGGTCACCCAGGAGACCATTTGATATTCGGACGGGTGTCCGGTTTGAGAGCAGCGTAATCGTCATGGAAAAACCAGAGCATATGTATGCCGGGGTACGACAAATTTATTGTTCAGAGGGATGGGAAACATTCGGTTAAATCTCGGTTAAAGTGGTCATAAATCAGTGAGTTTATTGGCTCGGTGCGAGATCAAGTCAGGACCATTCCGGGGATGCTTCCCGCGGTCAAAGCGAGGCTTGCGTGGGCATGGTTAATATTTTCGGTGCCGAAGGGCAGTGAGAAAGTGTCCTGGGATTAGATCCCAAAACAAAGACGTGTACAGAGATAGCTGGCTATAGGCCTAGGATGTGGGTCAGGCAATGACCATGGTTGGGACAAACCCGAGGTCCAAGCGTGACTCACGAAGGCCTTATCGATATTCCCATGCGTAGGGTTTGGGGAGGACGAGAGCCACCTTGTTCCATTCAGATTTTGTCGGTCATTCATGGACCACTTTTATGTTCGGAAAAAGGTTCGTATTGAAGATACGACGTAAATAGAAACAAACCCGTACAAATGTATGCCGAGTTTACGACAATTTCAATGAAAGAGCGGAACTGAATCCCAATGGGAACGAGTCCGGTTTGATGAACTATCGGCCCAGAGCAATGTCGTATTACAGCCATATCGGGATGGTTCTCAAGGTCCGAACCTGACTTGGAGGGGCGGCGTTAATGTTCCCTTTACACCGGGTCTTGAGGAGAACGAGGCTGCGGAGCGGATCTCATCATTTTATTATAATTTAAATTTTTTGATTGTTATTATTATTATATTTTTTATCTTGTATTTTTTTGAGCTTATTATTATTATTATTATTATTTGTTATATTTGGAGCGTGCGTGGAAAGACGAGCCAAAAGGGCTAGAGAAGGGTCTACGTAGGCTGGGGGAAGGCCGGTGCAGGTTTGGGCAAGGTCTGTGCATGTGGGGGACAAGGTCGGTGCACATGAAGGCTAATGGCAGTGCATATGGGGATAAGGTCGGTGCAATGTCTGTACATGCGAGGGACAAGGTCAGTGCAGGGTCTGTGCATGTCTGGGCCAAGGTCGGTGTAGGGTCTGTGCATGTTCTGGTCAAGGTCGGGGCATGTTTGCCTGGGCCAAAGGGGAAGGTCGATGCATGTTTGCCTGGGCCAAGGGGAAAGTCGGTGGAGGTTTTGGCCTAAGGTCTATGCGTGCTGGGTTCAGGTCTATGCAAGTCTTGGCCATGGTCTATGCATGCTGGGCAAGGTCTGTGCAGGTTCATGCACGTGAGGGCCAAAGTCAGTGCATGTTTGGCGAGGTCTGTGCATATTTGGGTTTAAGGTCTGTGCAAGCTTGGGCTAAGGTCTATGCATGCTGGGCAAGGTCTGTGCATGCTGGGGCTTGGGGTCTGCGCATGTTAGGTAAGGTCTAAGGATGTTAGGTAAGGTCTGAGCATGTTTGGGTTGTGTGAAGGGCCAGTTGGCCCGCGACTATACACATTGGGGATGTATGGAGGACAAAGTCTGCCAAAGTCTATGTGCCGCTAGAGGGGGCGATATATATATATATTGAAGTGTACCGGCCGGGCTGAACCCAAGATGTGCCGGTTGAAGGTGGCAGGGGTGCACCGGGATAGGTTGGTTGAAGGTGTGCCGAGCGGCTTGGTGGTCAGGGGGTGTACCGCTGGAAGAGGGTGCTAGCGCTCCGGGTGAAGGGCGAACTTGGGGTGTGCCGGGTAAATGACGCTGGGACTGCACCGGGCGAGATGGCCACGGGTGTGCCGGGGCTGGAAGCATCGGGGTGCGCCGGGCTAGAGCGACTAGGGAGTGTGCCGAGCAGGGTGCAGACTAGGGTGTGCCGGGCTACGTTTGTTGAAGGTGTGCCAGCAAGGAGCGGATAGGGAGTGTGCCGGGCAGGGCACATGCTAGGGTGTGCCGGGCTAGGTTGGTTGAAGGTGTGCCAGCAAGGAGCGAGTTGGTTCGAAGGCCGGTGCAGTTGTGGTTGGCTCAAAGGAGAGTTCTTTTTATTGAAGAGACCCATGTGGGGAGTTTCTTCTACTCGTGAGATGCATGAGGGGTTAATTTGGTTTTCTTTTATTCATGAAATGCATGTGATTAGCTTTCTTTTATTCATGGACTGCATATGAGGAATCTCTTTTATTCATGGAATGTATGTGCGGAATTTCTTTTATTCATGGAATGCATGTGAGGAATTGTCCCCCCTTTTCGTTAATCTCTTCTTTTATTCATGCAATGCATATGAGAAATGTTAATTAAGTCCCCTGTCTGATCATGCAGCTCGCGGGAGCGTCTTGTTATTTCTTTCATTTTTTTGTTGCTTCCTTTTGTCTTCTAATGTGTTATCATTCCTCGCAAAAATTCGGCAGCATCTCCCCTTGACCCGGATACTAGGGGGGTGAAAGGGGAACACGCCCACAAGGAGTGGCGTGACCCAACAACTCGAGGTGCGTGCTAAGGCAGCGACACCTTTAAGAAAGCCTCGAAAAAAAAACCTGGGGAAAACAGCGAACGAGAGACACTCGGCTAAAACGGGCTAAGGATGCACCGACTGGAAGTGGCCCAAGTGTGCCAGGTAAAGGCAGGCCGAGGGTGAGCTGGCCAAGGCACGGTGGGGGGGTGCACCAAGCTATGCCGGCTCGGAGGTGGCTGGTGTGCCGGGGAAAGAGTGTTGGCAGGCGTGCCGGATGAGGGTGAGCCACGGGTGTGCTGAGCTGGGAGAGCTGAAGCGTGCCAGTGAGGGGCGAGCGCAAGCGTGCCGGGCCACGCAGGCTAGAGTGCGCCGGACAAGGGCGGCTGGGGTGTGCCGTGGCGAGTAGGCTGGCAAGTGTGCCCGGCTGTGAGCAAGCTGGCGGGCATGTCGGGCTGCGAGCAAGCTGGAAGGCGCAGGAGGAGATGGGCAAAAGCAAACCATCAGGAAGAGAGAAAACCCCAAAGAAAGGAAGAAGAAGAATGGCATGAGAAGACCAAGGGTGGAGGCCGGGCATAACAAGATAAAGGGGTGCATTCCATTCACAGGTAACTGCGGCTAATACATTGCAAGGGGAAAGAAAAGAAGAAGAAAAAAAGAAAAAATAACGTGGGGAGGGGAACGGATCATGGGCTCCTCCCCTCCCAGATCTGACTCCCTCTCCTCACTCACCCTTTTCCTTCTCTTCTTCCCTTCTATCCCTTCTCTCTGCGTGGATGGCGGTGGACGGAGTAGTAGCCCCTTCTCTCTTCCTCTCTTCTGACCTTCTTCTTCTTCTCTTCTTCTTTTTCTTCTCTTCTTCTTCTCTTCTTCTTCTCCACGCACAGGAGCTCTCCCCCTTCTTCTCTTTCCTGTCTCTCTCTTCCTCCGATCGAAGTTCAGCCTCTCCCTTGTTTCCCCCTTTTCAGTGGTTTATGTATATGCTGCCGTTGACCTCTGCTGGCGATAGTGGTTAATGGGGGATTGACCCCAGTCTTGTCTCCCGGCAGAGGGATGCTTGTGTGCCTCAACAGGGAGTCGACAGTTGGGATTTCCAGCTGGTGCGATGGGAGTCCACTGCGTGCCAAGGGTGGGAGGCCGTGACCGCTGGAAGAGCCACCGTTGGAGGGCACTGCACCGGGTGGAGGGCGTTCGACAGTGTGCCGTTGGAGGGCGTTTGGAGGTGTGCCACTAGGGCACCAAAGGGTGTGTCGCTGGAGGCTGCCCTAGGTGTGCCGGGCACGGGCTGCTGAGGGCGTGCCGCTGGAGGGGCTTAAGGAGTGTGCCGTTGGGGCACCAAAGGGTGTGCCGCTGGAGGCTGCCCTAGGTGTGCGGCTGGAGGGCGCCAGGGAGTGTGCGGCTGGAGGGCGATAGGGAGTGTGCAGTTGGGGCACCAAAGGGTGTGTCGCTGGGGCACCAAAGGGTGTGCCGCTGGAGGCTGCCCTAGGTGTGCCACTGGAGGGCGCCAGGGAGTGTGCCGCTGGAGGGGCATCCCATTGTGTGCCGCTGGAGGGCTGTTTGGGGTGTGCCGCTGGGTAGGCACCAGGGGTGTGCCGCTGGGGGCTCCAAAAGTGTGCCGTTGGAGGGCTTAAGGAGGGTGTGCCGTTGGGGAGGCACTTAGCGTGCCGCTGGAGGGGCACTTGGGTGCCGTTGAAGGGCACATTGAGGGGTTTCCTTTTCTTCTTTTCTTATTCTCATCTTCTTCCTCTTCTTTATTCCCCTGCACGTAAACATGGGGTGAGAATTTTTTCAGTGTCCACCGCAATGAATCACTCACAAGCACGGACCAGTTGTGATCGCCACCAAGGTATCAAGTGCAAAGAGAGGGCACCACATACCTTGGAAAGGGGAGACGGATGAGGACACTCACCCAATGATGCAGTGCTGGTACAGAATGTAGCCGGTCCACTGGAGACCGCTAAAGGACGTGTACGGCCGAACGATATACCATGTATCGCGTTGATGAGGAATGCGGGAAGAAGACCTGGTTGGCGACTAAACGATACGCTATCGGCCGCTAACAGAAGTTGGATGGTCTGAGGAAAATCGTACACCTCTATAAATGGTCTGAGGTGAACCGTGTGGAAGCGCCAGATCCCAAGCCGTGAGACTTAATCCTCCACCCCTTCCGACCAGCCAGAGGGGATGGGCTGATGCGCTCGACACCCGTCGTTTAAAAATGCCGTGCCACACAAATTTCAAAATTTATACAACCGCACTCACTCACTTAGATGATTTTGAAAATACGAGTAAAGTGGTAAATACGAGTCGATCCCACGGGGAAGGAATATTTTCAATTAAGCATGAGTTGGAAAATACCCTTATGTTTTAGAAAACCAATTGTTTGTATCTTTTGAGTGTGATTAAAATGACATGGAATTAAATTGCAACTTTGTAAACTTTAATTAAAGAATATGAGATGGGTGAAGAAGAGAAATTGGAATAGGTGAAAAGATGAGAGTTTCAAGACTTGGCATAGATAAATTTTGATTTCTTTGAAAGTGAAAGAATGCAATTGAAATGAAATTACAATTCTAAATAACAAGAGATAAGTTAAGGAAATTTAGCCAATTTGATGAAGAACGCCGTCGTTTCCTCGCCGAGCCTTGGATGAAGATCGCTCCGCCTTGGAAGTCGATGCCGTGAGATGATTGAAGAATGACTACCGCTTTGGGTGTGTGTGAAGAAACCGTGAAGAGAAGGTTTGGATAGAAATCGAAACAAACACAATTTGAAAATACAACAGAATTCTATTGAAATAGAGGGTTGGAAGAAATGTAATAACTTAAAATCTAGAAGGAATTAGAAGAAGTGGACTAAAGGAAAGTTGTAGAGAATTAAAAGATGAAGAACTTTGATGAAGAACACAGAAATAGAAAATAAAAGGAAGATAGTGAAAAACTTGAAAAATCAAGACCTATTAGTTCGGATGAACAGTAACATGGTAAAAATCAGAACAGTGAAAAATTAATTCTAACACAAAAACTAAGCAGAATTTGGAGATGTGGTAGAAGAAAAAAGCTTAGATATATAAGTTAGGAACAATTGTTATGAAGAACTCAGAGTAAAATTATGATTTGAAAGACTTTAAAATGAAGAAATGGTGAAGACTATCACTTCAGATGAATAGTAACCACGTAGAACAGTACTTAAGAAACTGGAAATAACTTTCAACTTAAAAGGAATTGGAAGAAATGATAGAAATAAAAGTTAAAGAATACTCAAAGATGAACAACTTTCATGAAGACAATAAATTGAAATAAGGATCACACAAGTTTGTAAATTGATTATGAAGAGCCAAAAAGGACTAAGAGTACAATGAAAGTATTCAATACAAACTTAACACAAACTTCAAAACTTAAACATAAAGCTCTCAAAATCTATCCCTACCAAAGCCACAAAGAAAGAACTTCAAGAACACTTACAAATTTGATCAATTCATAACTTGCTACTCCTATCTAACCTCCTTAACAACTCCCTTCATTACAATTGAACCCCTTTATATAGGGTAACACAACAACCCTTTAGCTAATATGAACACTTATTGCTTCTTTTGTTGACAATTGCTGCTCTTGTTGACTTGGAATTGTGTGCTAGCATGTGCTTCACACTTTTCTAATTTTTTCTGATTTTTTTACTATTTTTTTCTCATTTTCCCCCTCTTCCTCTCTCTTTCTCTCTCCTCCAGCCGCGTGCGCCGCCCGTGCGCCGGCCGCCTCCTCTTCTGTTGCGTGGGCCGCCCGCGTTTCGGCCGCGGTGCGTCGCCCGTGCAGGGCGTGGGCGCACTGCACTGGCCGCCTTCTTGCCTGCCGTGTGGGCACATTGCACCGCGTTTCTGCACACAACAACACACACATACACACACTCTGTGTATATATATATTATGATATGTATATATATATGATATATATAATATATATATATATTATGTATATATCTTATAAAAGCTCAGAAAAATAGTAAATAAATTTATTCTTTTTATTTCTTTTCTTTTTGAACAAATCCATGGGCTTTTTGCCTTTATTATTTTTTTTATTTTTATTTCTTGTCGCTTCCCTCATACCGAGTGCCTGCATAAATAAGTAAATATTGTTATTAAAAGTATTTAATTTCAGAAAATTAAATATTTAACTCTAAATTAATAGTAAGTGTGATAAGTGCATATTTATTATTATTAAAGCTCATAAAAAATGTAAATAACATGAATTAAGATGGAAAAATACACACTTATCACACCCCCCAACTTACTCATTGCTAGTCCCTTAGCAATGCAAATAATATCAAAATGTAAGGACTAACAAGAGTTTAAAATATTCATGCTTCATTTCTAGATCATCGTTCATAGAATCTACTAAAGATTAAGAATCTGGAATCATTATCACATACTAGCCTTATGTAGGAAATTAAGGTACATGATTAAGAATTCTAATCAAAATTCAGTAGCACTTGTGCATGTGATATGCTAAGTTTACAGTGAAGACAATTGCGTCCCCCATTTGCTATTCCGATCAAATGCCTTTCAATTCTGCACTTCCTAAATAGAGCATTCAGCATAATGGCTTTGTTTGTCTGCCTTATTGCTATGTCCCTTTTGGGATCTTTTGTATTCTTTTCTTCTCTTTTTTTCTATACACACATGATGCTGCACTACCCTTCACTATTTTACGCGAACCTCAACACGTCTTAGGTGAAGTAGGTCCGGTTACTCAGAATCGAAGCATTTTTCATGGTGTTTTTCTCAAATGTTTTCAATTGTGCTTTTGCACTAATTTTGATAACTTGGCAGAAAGCTTTATAAAATATCTCGTCTTCAAGAAGTGCTGAATATCAGACAACATACCCAAAATAACAGAAGGCTTGTCCTACTTGTTTCATTAGCGTGTAAAGTGATTTTATTTCTTCTAAAGTGCACATGAACTTTAAAGAGATTCTTAAATCAGTTTTCCATAGCTAGATTAAATAAAGTATCCATCATCCTTTTCTTAGTCTTTTCTATTCCGGAATTACTTTCAATAGAAGCATGAATCAGGAGACTCAAAATATGTTTATTTTATTTGGTTTCCAATTGTCAATTTTTTTTTTTTTAGCTGAATGAGGTTGGCTAAATGAGGTTGTATATGAGGTTTTTTTTTTAGCTAAATGAGGTTGGCTAAATGAGGTTGTATATGTGCAATGACATGAATTCCGTCCCCCCAACTTAAATGACATTGTCCTCAATGGCATGAACAATAGGGAATAAGGAATAATGTAGACATAAAATTTGTGAAGGAACGATACAACCTGACGGAAGTGAACTTTAATGGGTTGACTTGTGACAGCGTGGCAGAGGTGTTGACTTTGAAAATCTGAGCATAAGAGGAAGCAAGTATTTCTTCTCCCCCCAACTTATCATTTATTCAAACCTGCAAAATAGAAACACAAACACACAAGAAAAAAAACTTGGGTTGCCTCCCAAGAAGCTATTTATTAGCACACAGAAATCACTTAAAACGTTGGGTTGCCTCCCAAGAAGCACTAAATTTAACGTCGTCAGCCCGACACATTGCAGTTCATTAACCAACGGGTGGCATTCAGAATGAGCCACCATATGATCTTGTCCTCCTTCAAATTCCAGCCCTCATACCATTGGAAGACAAGAGTAAGTATGTTCAGATTGGGGCCAGAAATATGTTGGGTTCGCACACTATTGATTTGAACTTTGACCATTTGTGAGAGCTAATTTTCATCTTTCGGGATCATGAAAAGGTCAATGGCCAATAATCTGTCAAGATTGAGGTGGAACCTTTGCATAACATCAACCCATTTGTCCCTTTTACCGGTATCGTCCCTCTTGATGAACCCCTTACAAATGACTTCCTCCATGGTAACTTGTTCAGGACCTGGTAGCTTAGGAATAAGATTGTCATCCTTAGCCACTTTCCTCTCAGTAACAACCTCATGAGCTTTAAGGGCATTGATCAACTTGTCTTCCTGAGAGGAAGTCAAATCAAAGGTGAATGTGATTGGCACATCCCCCTCAGGTCCTAGAATGTCAATTTGGAGAGGCTCAACTGTCAGGGGAATCAAAGTAGAAGGAAGCACTAACTCATTCACAGATTCAGACTTCAATGGATAGGCCTCAGGGGTTATATCAAATTTGAAATTATCTAATGAAACCCCTTCATCATACCCCTCACTCATCTGAGGATTGTTAACCAAATTGCCCAAAAATGGGGTGGATAGAGGAAATGTAAATGATTCTAGTCCGGCCCTTTCATCATAGGTCAGATTAAATGTGAATCTCTCTACGACGGGCCCCTCATCACACTCCTCACTCAACTGAATATTATCAATCAAATTTTCCAAAAATGGGGTCGGTAGATGAAATGCAAACTTTTCTAATAAGGCCCCTTCATCATGTTCTTCCAGGGGAGGAGGATATTCAGAATTTTGTTCCATTAAATCAACAATATTATTACTTACAAAGTAATCCTCCTCTTTATTTATGTCATCAATTGAGTTTTTTGGGCCATTATCCTTTACTGTAGTATTCTCAATCTCAAAACATTCATAGAATCATCATTATCATTGAAGTCACCCCCTTCTTCCTTTCCTTCCTTCATCATGATATTACATGCGCACTCCCCCTCACTCTCAATAGTGATATCTTGAGCCAAAATGACAAGCAGAAGATCATCATCATCATCATTCACATATTGAGGGGGTTGGTTGAATAGTGAAGGAGGGTCATGATAAGTAGACTGAGAGTACATGATTTGAGGTTCAAAGCAATGGCCCGGTGAATTACCCCTAGTATCAATGTTGAATCTGAAATCTGGGTGAGATGAGTTGAGCTGAAGTTGAGGACACAGGGGCCGCCCGTGGCCTTCTTGGGGTGAAAGTGTAGACAAGTGGGTTTGGATTGTTTGGTCCATCCAAGGAAAATTTAGGTGATTGCTCCAGCCAGACGTAGATTTATCGGAAAGGGTATCACACTGGCGTGGAGAGAATCCTAGGCCATTTTGGACCTGTGCTCGGATGACTGGAGAGAGTCGGGCTATAGTAGGACATTCACTCACATGGTGAGTGAGACTGGCACAGAATTCACAAGCTTTCGTGAAAGTGTGGATTGGGTTTTCAGCCTGTTTGACATGTCCTATGGATTGTTGATGAGATGAGATAGAGGCACGATTTATCAAATTTTCACTCAAAATTTCAAACAAATCATACGCCTCATCTTCACCTTTGCTCAAAAATGCCCCTCCACAATATATGTCCACCATTTGCCTATCATAATCGGATAACCCCTCATAAAATGCAAATATAATTTGCCATTTGGGCAACCCATGGTGTGTACATTGACTTATTAGATCCTTCAATCTCTCCCAAGATTCATGAATTTACTCTCCCGGACGTTGAGTAAATCCTATAATCGCCTTTCTCATCATGTTGGTCCGGACTATGGGGTAAATTTTTTTCAAAAATTCTAACTGCATATGTTCCCAAGTCTTGATAATCTTTCCAAAACTCCTTAACCAACATTTTACTTTATCTTTCAATGAGAATGGAAATAAGATCAACTTAAGGGCATCATCATTAAAATTCTAAATTTTTATCAGGGAGTAAACTTCTAGAAAATTATCTAGATGTCTATAAGGATTTTCATTGAGATTCCCATAAAAAGATGGGAGCATCTGGATGAGACTAGGGCGAATTTCATATTGATCAACAAGAATGTCAGGGAGTTGAATACAAGTTGAGGGATTGTAAGTAGAAGGAATAAAGTGCTTCAGCATAGGCGCATGTTTGTTATTTTATTTTTTTAAATTTTTTTTATGCAAACACAACCAAGTTAACATAAATTATCTAATGACCTAGATGTGACTTAGACCTACAAGTAGGGTTTCACAAAGTAACTAAAGTGCAACTGAAGTTCACCCTCAATATTTCCACCGGCCAGGTAAGGGGTGGGGTAGTGGGAGACTCCCCCTACTTTCGTAGGGACCTAATTATGTCAAACCACTAGCCCGCTTAAGGCGTTTGCCGTCCGACCGTCTTACCTTAGGCACCGATTTTCACAAGAGGGTAAACTCAAATCGTACTAAAATCACAATGTGATCTTAGGGCCAATGTTTACTGACTTTTATTTATGGCGTAGGTCATACAGATATGCAAGGGAAATGTGGTTTGTGGGTTAAGGAAGGGTGATGAAATCCCCACCTTATGTAATTTAAAGGTAGTGCCCTTAGAATATTTTGAAATGAATGCTCACCACAATTTCAAACAAGGGGTTCTTATGCAATATGCATGCCATAATCGGATAAGTAGAACGTACCTTGCCCCTCGCAATCTTCCAAATGCAATGACAGGAATTAAATAAAGAAAAATTCTATGCTAAATGATGCATGACCTAGAACATGTTGTGTTTGGTTTCTATTCTTGGAATGAAATTTTTTTGTATTTTGGTGCAAGTATTTTTTTTATTTAATAAACCTATCTAGCCAGCACAAGAATTTCTTTTGTTTTGATGTTTTTCTGATTTTTATAGAGTTTTCAAGAATTTTACAGATTTTTGTTAAAGATTTTTCAGAAAGTGAAAAAACAGAACCTGTTCCTACGTTTCTACCCTTTAGCTTTAGGTATGAGTTTCCTCTTTCCTTGATTTTTTTGATTTATTTTCTTTTTCCTGCAAAATAAAAATAGTAAAATCAATATACAGATATACACATCAAACACAAGAATATCCCAACATGTAAAAATTCCATCCCCGGCAACGGCGCCAAAAATTCGATGCGCTCGACACCCGTCGTTTAAAAATGCCGTGTCACCCAAATTTCAAAATTTATACAACCGCACTCACTCACTTAGATGATTTTGAAAATACGAGTAAAGTGGTAAATACGGGTCGATCCCACGGGGAAGGAATATTTTCAATTAAGCATGAGTTGGAAAATACCCTTATGTTTTAGAAAACCAATTGTTTGTATCTTTTGAGTGCGATTAAAATGACATGGAATTAAATTGCAACTTTGAAAACTTTAATTAAAGAATATGAGATGGGTGAAGAAGAGAAATTGGAATAGGTGAAAAGATGAGAGTTTCAAAACTTGGCATAGATAAATTTTGATTTCTTTGAAAGTGAAAGAATGTAATTGAAATGAAATTACAATTCTAAATAACAAGAGATAAGTTAAGGAAATTTAGCCAATTTGATGAAGAACGCCGTCGTTTCCTCGCCGAGCCTTGGATGAAGATCGCTCCGCCTTGGAAGTCGATGCCGTGAGATGATTGAAGAATGACTACCGCTTTGGGTGTGTGTGAAGAAACCGTGAAGAGAAGGTTTGGATAGAAATCGAAACAAACACAATTTGAAAATACAATAGAATTCTATTGAAATAGAGGGTTGGAAGAAATGGAATAACTTAAAATGTAGAAGGAAGTAGAAGAAGTGGACTAAATGAAAGTTGTAGAGAATGAAAAGATGAAGAACTTTGATGAAGAACACAGAAACATAAAACAAAAGGAAGATAGTGAACAACTTGAAAAATCAAGACCTATTAGTTCGGATGAACAGTAACATGGCAAAAATCAGAACAGTGAAAAATTAATTCTAACACAAAAAATAAGTAGAATTTGGAGATGTGGTAGAAGAACAAAACTTAGATGTACAAGTTAGGAACAACTGTTATGAAGAACTCAGAGTAAAATTATGATTTGAAAGACTTTAAAATGAAGAAACGGTAAAGACTATCACTTCAGATGAATAGTAACCACGTAGAACAGCACTTAAGAAAACTGGAAATAACTTTCAACCTAGAAGGAATTGGAAGAAATGATAGAAATAAAAGTTAAAGAATACTCAAATATGAACAACTTTCATGAAGACAAGAAATTGAAATAAGGATCACACAAGCTTGTAAATTGATTATGAAGAGCCAAAAATGACTAAGAGTACAATGAAAGTATTCAATACAAACTTAACACAAACTTCAAAACTTAAACATAAAGATCTCAAAATCTATCCCTACCAAAGCCACAAAGAAAGAACTTCAAGAACACTTACAAATTTGATCAATCCATAACTTGCTACTCCTATCTAACCTCCTTAACAACTCCCTTCATTACAATTGAACCCCTTTATATAGGGTAACACAATAACCCTTTAGCTAATATGAACACTTCTTGCTTCTTTTGTTGACAATTGCTGCTCTTGTTGACTTGGAATTGTGTGCTAGCATGTGCTTCACACTTTTCTAATTTTTTCTGATTTTTTTACTATTTTTTTCTCCTTTTCCCCCTCTTCCTCTCTCTTTCTCTCTCCTCCAGCTGCGTGCGCCGCCCTTGCGCCGGCCGCCTCCTCTTCTGCCGCGTGCGCTGCCCGCGTTTCTGCCGCGGTGCACCGCCCGTGTGCCCTGTGCGTGGGCGCACTGCACCAGCCGCCTTCCTACCTGCCGTGTGGGCACATTGCACCGCCTTTCTGCACACAACAACACACACGTACACACACTCTATGTATATATATATATTATGATATGTATATATATATTATGATATATATAGTATGTATATATATATATGATATATTTATTATATATGTATATATATATTATGTATATATATATTATGTATATATATATGATATATATAATATATATATATATATTATGTATATATCTTATAAAAGCTCAGAAAAATATTAAATAAATTTATTTTTTTTCTTTTTTTCTTTTCTTTTTGAACAAATCCATGGGCTTTTTGCCTTTATTATTTTTTTTATTTTTATTTCTTGTCGCTTCCCTCGTACCGAGTGCCTACATAAATAAGTAAATATTGTTATTAAAAGTATTTAATTTCAAAAAATTAAATATTTAACTCTAAATTAACAGTAAGTGTGATAAGTGCATATTTATTATTATTAAAGCTCATAAAAATATAAATAACATGAATTAAGATGAAAAAATACACACTTATCATGGGCCTCGTGCTAGAACTCCTGTTGACCTGCAAAACATAGCAAATGACCAGAAAACACGACCCAAATTAGCTTTATGAAGTGTAATACCTATGAAAACGAATGGAAAACTAAACACATAAATGGAATCGGGAATACCTGGGGGTTGGGTTTTTAAACCCCTATGGGGCGTGGAAAACAGTAGGAAGGGTGAAAGAATGTGAAATGAAAGTGAAAAAAATGTGGTTGAAAGTGGAGAAGAATGACCATGCAATAATGACTAAATGGTGCAAATACCTAGACCAAGATACTGAACAACGACTACTCCCTGAACCGAAGGCTTATTAGGACGTAGAAAGTCTTTCTCCCTGGCTGAGATCCGCTCAAGAACTCGGCAGCACTTCGACGCAAATGCTGGATCTCCCCCCTCTCGCGAGCTTGGACTAAGGGTACTATTTATAGACCCTTGAAAGTCCGCTCGAAATTAGGAATTTTTTAGTGATAATTAGGCCGAGATTCTTTTGGATAAATTAGAGATAATACCACCAACTTTCACCAGGATCGAATGGGACTCGATTTGGTTAAGAATTCACGGAGAAAAAGGTTGAACAACCAAGAGGTTTCACCATAGGTAGAGAGAGAAAAGCCAACCAAATCCAGGATTTCGGCCATAAAAATGGTCGAACGATGGGTCGCCTACCCATATAAACAGTCCAATGCTAGACCGCTTACATGGTGTCGGTGGAAATTAGTAAACAGATAAATAAACCCATTTATGTAAAGAACAGACCGACTGATCCGGCGTAGGACTCTCAGTAGGAAAACGGTCTATCGATGGACTGCCTAACACGTGAAACGGCCCATTGCTAGACCGCTTATACAGTGTCGGTGGTAAATCAATAAAATAGATATTTATCCAGAAATTGACCCATTTAGGACTTTGGCCCATAAACGGTCGTTCGAAGGATCGCCCGACATAAATAAATGGCCTAATGCAAGACCGTTTACTAGGTTGTCGGTAGAAATTAGGAAAATAGCCAATTAATCCAAAGGCAAAACAAACGGTCTTACTATAGACCGCCGATCCCGCTAAACGGTCTATCGCTAGACTACTTTTAAGCTGGACGGTGGAAAATAATAAAATGGGATAAATAAGCCTACTTACCCCAAAGACCAAGTGAAATCAAAGCCCTATTAAGCCTAAACTTGAGAAATTTTAGAGCAAGCCCGGCCAGGGAGAAAAATATCCAAAAAAATAAGCCCAAAACCACGCCTAAAAATGGTCCAATGAGTAATGGACAACTTGAGATATCAAAAATAAGGGTAAGAAAAAAGACTCAACTCAAAGGCAAAAAAACGGGTGTCAACACCAATGTGCAGATCAGCAAGGGAGCTTTGGGATGAGCTGGCATGCAAGTATGAAGAAGATGCAAAGGATACATGCATGATGGCTCATGGAGAAAGTGAAGGTGAGGTACATTATGACTCCGAAGAACCTTCAATTGAAGCGTGGCAATTAGCATATGCCGATTTGCATGACAGATGTAAAAAATATAAATTTGAAATCAAGAGATTGAAAAAGAAAAATGATGAGAATGTGCATGCTAATTCTTCATGTGAAAATTGTAAAACTTTGGAGTAAAAAATTGAACATCTAGAAGATCAAAATGAATCTCTTGAATCCAGAGTTAAATTACTTTAAGAAGAAATGTCTTGTATGAATGAAGACCTTGAATTGGCAAGAAATTCCAATATCTCTCTTGCATCTGAAAATGATTGTCATGATTTACGCGAGCAAAATGAAACTTTGTTATTTAAAATCTCCTTGCTTGAGAAAAATGAAGAATGCCTTAAAAGCAAGTTAACTTCTCTTTCTGATGATGAGAAAATATTTGAGAAATTACTTGATTCTAAGATTGATAGCAAGAGCATCATGACTGAAAATGAAGATCTTAAAAATAAAAATGGTGCTATGTTAATCTATAATTCTTTGCTTGAAGGTAGATTAAAAAAATTCGAAAAACTTGAAAACAAAATTTCATTGTTGAAATCTGAGAATGAACAGATACTTGCTAAGATCTCAAAGTTTGTTGAAACTGAGAAAGTCCATGAAAACTTAACTGAAAAACTACATGCTATAAATGATGAAAACAAGGAAATCATGCAAGAAAATAAGAAAATCACATCAAAGAACTGTTTGTATGGTGATAAAATCATTACATGCGAAGAAGAAATCACAAATGCTGAATTGTATATTTTTGGTTTGGAAGAAGAGGTGAAAAGGTTGGAAAATGATTTATCTAGATTTGTCAAAGGGAAAGAAAATCTGGATAAGATGTTGGGTGTTAAAGTAAATTTTCAAAAAGAAGGTCTTGGATACATCCCGTTCAACAAAAAATCTTTTGAACACAAAATGACAACCTCTTTTGTTCATGCATCTGATATTCCCAACACTTCCAAAGCACCTCCTTCCACTTCTCAAATGAAAACTTTTAAAAATGACTTTGAAAAAAAATTTTTTACACAAAGTCCACAATACAAAAACGGTTTCAAAAAGTTTAAAATGGGCAAAAAATGAAATTGAATGTTGAATGCTTTTATTGTGGCATGCATGCCCATGAAATGGATGATTGTGTTGTCATGAAAATGGATGATGAAAAAGTATGCAAAGATAGATCTGCTTTCAAGAGACAGAGAAATGCTTGTTGCTTCTATTGTCACAAACTAGGCCATGTGATCGATAATTGCTTTGTGAAACAAAATGATGATTTTTGAGCCATGAATACTAAGTTTGATGTTCAAACAAATTCAGAAATGAACATGCTTCCAATGCTCAAATGTTTTCATCCTATAAGAGAAACTTGTTCACAAACACTCATGTAAACAATGGAAAGTCATTCCGTAGATCCACATCTCCTTGTTACTTTCATTGTGGGAAATACGGGCATCTTATGAAAGAGTGTTGGTTCTTGAAAACATAAAATTTCTATGTTTCTAGAATGAATGTTAGGTTTAGTTTTATAAAATCTAGATCTTTTGAAAATAGAAGATGGAATGGATTTAAAAATTCTTTTGCCCCTAAAAGGAAGTCTTTTGATAAAACTACTTCTCCTCAATGCCTTTATTGTGAAAACCATAGACATGTTATTGAGGATTATAGGATCATGAAGAATGATGATATAATGGCTATGAAAATGTCGAAGAAAAATTTTAGTAGAAATGTTTCTAATCTCCAGAGACACAAAAAGGCTTGGGTGCCAAAATCTGGCAACTGAGTGGTTTTGATGGAGGTGTGCCTTGAGATAAATAAAGAATGAAAGGGGTTCCAACAAAATGGAACAAGACGCACTCGAATGGTAAAACCCCAACTTTACTTCTTCTTTGTCAAATTGGCATTTTTGATGTTTTCCTTCTGCTACCTTGTTATGTATGAATTGTATTTCCTTACAAGCCACTCATGCTCTCATTGAATGAATATTTGGTATATCAAATGTTGTTATGTGAAATGACAGATTAAGTCTATCAGGAAGCTAACACCATGCGTGAGGTGATCCTCGGATCAAAGTTCTCCGCCTTGTACCAAAATTTAGAAATTGAATTGTTTGGCTAATGAGGGAACATGTTTTTAGAAGGAAATCAATTTGCCTTAGAATTCTGAAATACCATGTGCTTTCAAATTGATTCTGAAATTCCTTCTAGCTTCAAGAAGGTAAAATTTCTGAAATACAGAATTGCTCATTTGACAGATATTGATTCTGAAAACTTGATCTGTTATCCTTGCATTCTGCTATGATGAACATGTCTCATTAGTTGAATAAAATTAAAAATTTTGAGGAATAAGTATGATGTCTTTGCCTATTGAATACTTTTCAATCTGAAATGCATGAGTATCTGAGGTTAATTGAGTATCTAGTATTTCAAATGGTGTGTGGTGGAAGGGTGGATAACGTCCACCTGGAAGCTCTCACTATGTGTGAGTTGGGTCTTTGGACCTTCACCTCCACCTCGTACCAGAACTTACAAAATGTGTTTGACTTGTGGATCATATTCCAGCTTTTGAAATATTATTGAAAATCTATTTTTGAACGTTTCTGAAAATAATTGAGTTGCACTACTTAATTTTGATCATTTGTGCACCCTTGTTCAAAAAGGTCAAGTCTTGGAAAATGGTTGTTGTTCATCATTTGAATGTGTATGCCTCCTTGTGCAATCTGTCATGATGTTCTAAATTTTTTTTTTTGCATCCTGCATTGCATTCTCATATTTTTATAAGTTGCATGCATTAGAAAATTCATAAGGTGTATTTAGATCATTCACATGAAAAATTAAAAACTTGCATCTTGCACCCATGTTAAAATTTGCAATGCATTTAGAACATTTAAATAAAAATCTGACATTGTGCATCACATTGCCTATTTGCATATCATATCTGCATATCATTCACATAGTGCATTTGTAAGATGAAGCTCACCCTGTGCCAAAATATTGTTGCATTGCATATTGCATATACTCCCGTTGTGTGCTTGCATGTTATTATATACTAATCACCCCCTTCCTTAAATTTCTAAGACCTCATATTTCTTGCTAAATAATGTTACAAATTGAGTCATCACTAGAGTGCTACATGTCATACACTCAGGGGGAGTAATCTTCTGATAAGTGCATTTAGATAGGGGGAGCTGCACTGTTATGTGTTCATAAAATTTTTGGTATACATGCTGAATCAAATTCATACACTTCATGCACAACATGTGAAAATGAGTGTTAGAGATAAGGATATATGAATTTTCTTTCAACACTCTATAGAAATTAAACTTGCTGCTTGAATCTTGTTGAGGCAGTTGAGGAAAAAGCTGCCTGCCTGTTCTTGTAGAAAGAATCTGAAATGTAAATGAATGGCAGAGCAATGCTTAGTCTCACTGAGTAAATTAGATGCACGTCACCTGAGATGTGATTTGGTTCATTTCTGAAAGGTGTTGGACTGAAGTACCTCTGCTCAAAATGAGGTGAAATGCTTTGATATTCTGAGTAACCGGGGAGTCTGGCATGAGCTCCATGTGTCTCCTCACGTCAAAAGGAATTATTTGAACTTGATCATTCTAGAAAAGTTCTATTTGTCAGTGTGAAATTGGTTGAGTTGAAAAATTATGGTGAAAACTCATTGTGGCAGAGCATAGCCTCCAATACGCTGTTCTCTTATAATGAAATGCAGTTTGTATAATCTCTCATTGTGTTGATCTAAAAATTTGCATATCCATATGGCTATAGTCTACTTTCATGTTATTCACCTACACATATAGAAATTTGATTTAATATGTATTCATAAAATTGATTGACTGCATTGACTATTGCATAACTCCTTTGTGTGATTGCACAATCCCCTAGGTGTTACACATAAGCATCCTCGTTATTTTGACTCCCATGCACCTCTATTATACCTACTCCCCTCTTAAATAAGTAAGGGGTAGATATGTTGCATTAAATATATATACATATTTGCTTGATTGCATTATGTGCATATCATATCTCATCATTTGTATGCATTTAGCTTCATGCATCTTGCTTTATACATTTCAAAAGAAAATTTAAAAATCTAAAAAATAATGAAAATAAAAAAAATGAATGGTCTTCAAATGCTTTACATTTGCTCAATGGGTTTTAGGCATTGAATGGCATCAGATTTGTTAACAAATACTGTAGTGGAATAATATTGATTATTGTTGGTATCAAGTCTACTCATCTTCCCATCTTGATAATCAACCATTGGTCTGTCAACATCTTGTTATGTTTTCTGGCTCTCAAAGACATTCCATGAACCATCTTGCATTGCATTGCTATTGCATTATGTGAAAATTTGAAATGGTCTTTAGATTTTGAATGCTATCATCTTGAACACTTCATCTCTTCTGAAATGTTGCACAAATCTTCCAACAATGGTATCATATCCTTGAGGCCAACAATTAGCAACAACTGATATCCGAATGGGCATCATTTCTTCAAGCCTAACATGTTCATATCATGTCCAATAATCCCCTATCTTTTTGTAGATGACAAAAAGGGGAAGAATATTGGTTGTGTGCTCATTGGGTATCTGCTCAATGCTATCTTTTTGGATCTGCTCTGGATCTGCTCAATGCTATCTTTTTGGACTCTCGCACACATTATTTTGTCATCATCAAAAAGGGGGAGATTGTTACATCCCCGAGTTGATGTTTGGTGTTTGATTTTGATGATAATAAAATGATTGTGCTTGTGGGTATGTGCATGTGTTTTGTTGAGCAACATGTATGCATCTTGGTTGATGAGTTAAAAGATGACTTCAAGATTCTCACTTGGAAGTCATATGGATGATTGTTGTTTAAGGAACTCATGCTATGTTATCTTGGCTTGTAGGATTAAATCCATGATTCATGCTTGGAACTCAAAGGAGTCCATCAATGAAGTTCTTCTTTAAAAAGGGAGTTAACTTTCTCATTACATTGCATCGACTCTTTCTATGTTTCATGCATTTCATCAAATATGTTTTCAACGTCTTGGTTGGGTATTTTCATGCATTTTCCTCATAAGATTTTTGGGCTTGAAATATCCTCAACTTATTAACTCAAAATTTGATGAATGTGATTTTAGTGATGCTCTCTGATAAAATGGATTCATGGTCATTTGATTTTGGCAAAACAAGTCAATGTGCATGGCGTGCTTCATTTGCCTATATGATAATTTTGGTTTGGGGGCGATTCAATTCTAGCTTGAACTACCTGTTGAATGGAGTTATTCTTTTCTGAAGATAGCTAGATTTGGGTTTAATCCATGAGGTTGCGTTCATGGAAAACACTTGTTGTTTCTGTTCTGAAAATTGAGCTTGTGTTCATGGACCTATTTTGAAGATTGATGATTCTATCTTTGTTGCTCATGCTATATGGTATTGTGATATGTGGAAGATTTGCTACATGCTATATAGACCTTGCGATATGTGGAGTCGACCCATCCTAACAAAAAGTCGACCCCTTGCATGTGTCAAAATACTCAATATAAACCCTCCAAGATCAAAGGAGTTTGATGCCACAGTGCTTGGAAGGGTTACAATGGAGTTTGGGGCTAAAATCTGAAAATATGGAAATGCAGAAAAGTTAGGTCGACCGACCATGGGGCTTAAGTCAACCGAACTTTTCAGGGATCAGAAAACTACAGTCTTTTATAGTTCGGTAGACCGATCGGCCGCGTCCGGTCAACCGAACCCCCCGAGGTAGCAAATATTGACTTTTTGTTTCTTGAACGGGAAAAGCTCTTCTCTTTGGTTTGTTTAATCCCAAAGCCACCAGACATGCCATGATTTGTGAATCTGTGTTCTGGCATGTCCCTTGACCACCCAAGGTGTATAAAAACATCTCTTTGGGGTCAAAAACCCTAATCTCAAAGGTAGATCAAGGAGGCTATCAAGGGGAGAAAGAAGGCTGCTACTGTAGCTCCGTGAACAGTGATCCGTGGAAGGGTTCCTCATCCATCTCCAAGCTTTCCAAGTTCAATCTGAAGCCAATCAACCCAAGTAAAGTGAAGACTCAAGCTGCATCCAAAATCATCAAGAGGATCAAAGGGGAGGCTATCAAGTGAAGAGGGTGAGCTACTGCAAGAACCAGAAGCACTACGTGAGCAGTACTTTGTCCAGCCACTCTTCATCAACATCCAAGCATTTGAAGATCATTTTGAAGCCAATCAAGAAGAATCAAGTGGAGAAGCAACATCATCCCAAGATCTGCATCATTCACTAAGGGGGAGCCTACATCCGAAGTTCTTATTTTTGCTTCCTCATCTAAATTGCTTTGAGCTTCAAGTGTGTACTTCCTTCTAAATCTGTGAACATCAAGTATGTGGTTGGATTGTACGGTGTGCACATCCGAGTTGTGTGTGGTCGGATTGTGCGTCGTGCACATCCGAGTGTGTTCAGGTTGCTGTAACTTGCAGTGTGTGCGTCTGTGAGCTGTGTTCTGAGCAGCGCGTTTTGGGGTTCATCCCCGTGGTTTTATCTGTGTGTGGATCTATTCAGATCCGTGTGTTTGTGTGTGGATCTCTTCAGATCTACGTGTGTGTGTGTGGATCTATCCAGATCCGGGTGATCGTGTGTGTCGTTGCACTGCACTTGTTACAGCACGCGCGCGCACGCGGGTGTGTGTGTGTGTGTGTGTGTGCGTGTGTGTGTGCGTGTGCGTGCGTGTGTGTGTGTGTGTGTGTGTGTGTGTGTGTGTGTGTGTGTGTGTGTGTGTGTGTGTGTGTGTGTGTGTGTGTGTGTGTGTGTGTGTGTGTGTGTGTGTGTGTGTGTGTGTGTGTGTGTGTGTGTGTGTGTGTGTGTGTGTGTGTTGTCCGGTCGTTGGATCGTGTTGGATACATCGTGTCTATGTGTGTGTGTGTTGGGGCGCGTCCCCGTGTGTGTGCAGGCGTCGTCCTACGTGTGTTTGGAGCGTTGCCTCCATGTTGGGGATTTATCTCCGAGTGAAGCCTCACTAGGTTTAGTGAGTGGTGGACGTAGGGAGCCCGTCATGGTCCCGAACCACCTTAAAAATCCAAATGCACCGTGGTTTGATTTGTGTGATTGGTTCCTTGTCATCTATCCCTTTCACAGGGGATTGTTTATCAAATCACACCGTGTTCACACACATTGCTTGTTTGTCTAAATTCCGTTGTGTGTCATATTTGCCTGATAAATCTGTTTACATGCTCGAGTGAGTCTGGAGAGATTGAGTGAACTTAGCTTACACTGTTTAGGTTAATTCCTTCAATCTCATCAAACTTGTTAATTTTGTTAGTTTAATTTTAATTTGCCATAGTGTGTAGGGGACAATTCAACCCCCCCTTCTTGTCCACTCGCCTACCCCGGGGACCAACAAGGTCTTTATGGCCACTTTCCAACTCACTAAAGACGCATGTACGTGGTGGAAAGCTGCTTCGGCCCCTCTCCAAAATAGACAACTTACTTGGGCAAAATTTCTTGTACTATTCCGTGCAAAATACTTCTCCGAGCATGTCAAAGAAAGGAAGGCGGCGGAATTAACCTCCCTTCGCCAAGTCATGATGTCCGTGGTAGAATACAAGCTCCAATTTTTGAGATTGGCACTATATGCTCTCCATCTGGTTAGCACAGATCTATTAAAGACTAACCGATTCATGGACGGATTAAGGCCCGTCTTTATAAGTCAACTTGGGCCTCAAAATATCTGCACATATACGGAGATGGTCCAACAGACTCATTTATGTGAGAGGACCTTGGAGAAGATCGAGAAATTTAAAGGTAAGGGCGAGGAGTCTAGCCGCAAGTTTGACAAGCGTGCACGAAAAGAAGAAAAGTTTAGCATCACGGTACCTACAAGCCTCGTGATAACAAGAAGTGATCTCGTAATGGCAACGATAATGGTAATAACAAGAAGATTAAAGAAGAGGAAAAGCAAGTCATGGCGGCTTGCTCATTCTGCGAGAAGTTCGGCCACTCGACCGAGGAGTGCTGGAAATGCCTAGGGGCGTGCTTACGTTGTAGAAGTCGGGAGCATCGGATACCCGATTGCCCACTCATGAAAGAACAACCTTCTAACGGCGGACGCAAGCGGCATGCTTGTCTTAATGTCGTTCTGGATGACGAGAAAGCACACAAAGATAATGGGTTGATGGAAGGTACCATTCAAATTTATTCCCATCCTGCATTTGTACTATTTGATACTGGTGCTTCTCATTCCTTTATATTTACTGCTTTTACAAAAACCTTGCCAATTCCACCTGTTCCTCTACCTTTGGACCTAGCTATCACTACACATTTAGGTCCCGAAACTAAACTTACAACCGACTACCCCGATAGTGAGGTAATTATAGAAGGTCATAATCTTCCCGCAAACCTAGTATGTCTTGACATAAAGGGCTACGATGCTATCTTAGGCGTAGATTGGCTTGTTGATCACTATGCCTATATTAATTGTCGCAATAGAAGGATTTCTTTCCATAAATCGGATCTTCCACGATTTTCTTTTCTTGGAATCAAATATAAGAAGCATCCTATTATCATTTCTTCTCTTCACGCCTACAAACTCATCTCGCAAGGTTGTGAAGTTTTCCTTGCTTCTGTGATCATTATCGAGTCCAAGGAAATCATCCTTGAAGAGATCCCCATTGTCAATGAGTTCCCCGATGTCTTTCAATCTGAATTACCCGGTTTACCGCCCGAAAGGGAAGTAAACTTCTCTATTGAACTCACTCCCGGAGCAGCACCTGTTTCAATAGCTCCTTACAGGATGTCCCTCACGGAACTCAAAGAATTGAAGAAGTAACTTCAAGAGTTATTAGATAAGGGCTTTATTCGACCCAGCACATCCCCTTGGGGTGCGCGGGTTCTATTCGTCAGGAAGAAGGAAGGATCTCTCAGGCTACGTATCGATTACCGGTGACTAAATCAACTCAGAATCAAAAACAAATATCCGTTGCCGCGTATCGACGAGCTATTTGACCAGATCTCTGGAGCGGAATATTTCTCCAAGATAGACCTCAGGTCTGGTTACCATCAGCTAAGGATTAAGGATGAAGACATTTACAAAACTGCATTCCGTAGCAGATATGGGCACTATGAGTTCATTGTGATGCAGTTCGGGTTAACCAATGCCCCTACAGCATTCATGCAACTCATGAATACTATTTTTAGGCCCTATCTCGACCGATTTGTAGTCGTATTTATTGATGATATCCTCATATATTCCAAGACTAAGGAAGAACATCTAAGAATAGCTTTACAAACCTTAAGGGAACACCAACTCTACGCGAAGCTTAGCAAGTGTGAATTCTGGCTAAAGGAGGTTTCTTTCCTTGGCCATATTATTTCCAAAGAAGGTATCGCTGTGGATCCTTCTAAAGTTGAAGCTGTCAAAAATTGGAGCCGACCGGCGATCGTGTCCGAAGTTAGGAGCATTATCGGTCTGGTTGGCTATTATAGGCGATTCATCAAAGATTTTTCCAAGATCGCTGTCCCTTTGATTAGGCTTACAAGAAAGGAGAACCCCTTTATATGGTCAAAGGACTGTGAAGAGAGTTTCCTAATTCTTAAAGAACATCTTACTACGGACCCTATACTGGCATTGCCTATTGAAGGGGGTGGCTTTGAAGTCTACACGGATGCATCTGGCATTGGCCTTAGTTGCGTTCTTATGCACCATGACAAGGTGATTTGTTATGCTTCAAGGCAATTGAAGTGTCGCGAAGAGAATTACCATGTACATGATCTGGAATTGGCTGCCGTTATATTCACCTTGAAAATCTGACGACATTACCTTTATGGGGAGAAGTTCACTATATTTTCAAACCACACAAGGCTGAAATATCTTTTCACCCAAAAGGAGTTAAACATGAGACAACGAAGATGGTTGGAGTATCTCAAGGACTTCAACTTCTTTATCCAATACCACCCCGGCAAAGCAAATGCTGTAGCGGATGCTCTCAGCAGGAGACCAATGGCAACTCTGGCAAGCCTCAGAAAAGGTATGACTTATCTTATAGAAGATTTTTCACAATTGAATTTAGATGTTGATACAGATGAACAAAGGGGTATTATTGCTAATATTCGGTCACAACCTACACTACTTGAAGACTTAGTCAAGTTGCAAGATAATGACCCTACACTGATGGAGATAAAAACCAATATTGATCAATGATCAGAATTTTCTGTTTCGACCGATGGAAGACTATTGTTCAAAGACCGAATTTGTGTGCCGGATCATGCCGGCACGAAGAAGTTGATTATGGAAGAAGCTCATAAGTCAAGATATTCCATTCACCCTGGTGTTACCAATATGTACCAAGACTTAAAAAGGAATTTCTGGTGGCTCAATATGAAGAGAGAGATAGTGACTTTGTATCTTGCTACCTCACTTGTCTGCAAGTTAAGGCGGAACATCTAAAGCCCGCAGGTAAACTACATCCCTTGGAAATTCTCGAGTGGAAGTGGGAAAGTATAGGGATAGATTTCATCATGGGTTTACCTAAGATAAGAGGTGGACATGATGGTATATGGGTGATCATAGACCGATTGACTAAATCTGCACACTTTCTATCGATCAAAAGTCGATGGTCTGTGGACATTCTAGCAACCTTATACATGAAAGAAATTGTTAAGCTACATGGTGTCCATGTCACTATTATTTCGGATCGAGACTCTCGATTCACATCTCAATTCTGGAAGGGTCTACAACATTCATTAGAGACCCGACTCAATTTTAACACTGCTTTTCATCCACAAACTGATGGTCAGACTGAAAGGACCAATTAGGTGATAGAAGATATGCTCAGGGCATGTGTTATTGATTTTGGTGGGAGTTGGCACGATCACTTACTTCTAGTGGAATTCGCCTACAACAATAGCTATCAAGCTAGCATACAAATGTCACCATTTGAGGCATTATATGGAAGAAGTTGCCGCTCACCTATATGCTGGAATGAAGTTGGGGAAAGACAACTTCTAGGCCCTGAAATCATCAGAGATACTACCGAAAAGGTAAAGCTCATTCGAGAAAGACTCCATGTGGCTCAAGATAGGCAAAAATCATATGCTGACAAAAGAAGGCGAGACCTGAAATTCCAAGTGGGAGACCATGAATTTCTCAAGGCTTCCCCAGGTCGAGGTATTCGAAGGTTCGGCATAAAAGGTAATCTCACTCCGAGATTCATCAGCCCTTTTGAAATTCTTGAAAGGGTTGGCGAGGTCGCTTATCGGATAGCTTTGTCCCCTCAATTAACAGGAGTTCATGATGTATTCCATGTCTTGATGCTCAAAAGGTATGTCTATGACTCATTCCATCTTATAAGTCATGACAACTTGGAGATTCAAAAGGATTTGACGTACGAGCAAAAGCCAATCAAAATCATTGATCGAGAGGTACGTCAGCTTCGGAATAAAACCATTCCCATGGTAAAAATCTGGTGGAATAAAGGTTCAGACCAAGATGCAACATGGGAAACCGAAGAAGCTATGCGCAAGAGATACCCAGAACTATTCAATTGTAAGTATACTCTCCATAAAATTCATGCAATGAATTTGGGGACCAAATTCTTTTTAAGTTGGGGAGGGTGTAACACCCTAAAATTTTCTAGGATTTTTTAGAAATTAAATATAATTATTAAGCACTTAACAAGGGCTTAATGGGCTAAATAAATGAATTATGGGTTAATTAAATTAATTTAAGAGCCTTGTATTAACTAAAGGGTTAGCCCACTTAAAGTAGGCCCAAAGACCAATTTCTAAGACCTTTTGGTCCAAGCCCACCTCTAGAGACGTAATTAGGATAATTCTCTAATTTAATAAGATAAATAGGGATAATTGTAAAAGGGAATTTGAATTCAATTCAAATTTTGGCGCCTTGGAAAGTAGCTGTCTATCGCAAGACCGCTACTTGATGAAAATGGTCCATGTGAGACCGCTACCATGTTCCGTGAATGTAAGTCTGAGAAGCGTGGAAAAATGGGATTTTTCCCATTCTAATCCCTTCAATTTGATACTATCTGCCATGGTAACTTAGTCTAAAACTCTAGAGGATCGATCCTACCCCAAATTAGGACTCATAAATTGATCTAATCCTCAGCCCTAGGCCAAACTCTATAAATAGGCTTGAACTTTGACCTACGGGAACCCTTGGTTGGCTCGCATATTTCAAAGGTAAGGAATCATCATCTTAAGGTAAGTCTTTAGAAGATTTTATTCCTTTTAGTTTTGTCTAACTTCCCTCTAAATCCCATGGCAGGAGATCAAGCCCTTGAGAAGTTAGAAGCCCCGAAAGTCACTGGTTCTCTGCAAACCGCACAGGAACAAGTGGATTTCTCCGAGAAAGATCAAAGGATTAGGAACCCTAACCGTGGTAATTTTGAGTTTTATCTTTAGAATAAGCTGTTCCTCTTTATATCTCCTACCTACCCTCCAATTTTCATGAATTTTGGTCCAGAGGTTAAGGAGATAGAGAGCGAGGAAGTTGCTGTCTTTACGCAGAACGCGCAATAACTAGCACCGACTTCCAGTCAGAAATTCTCTGTCTAGGGATCGAATCAAAGGTACATTATCTCATGGATGGTTAAATTAATGTGTTAGGAGTAAAATCCCTCTACTTCCTCTTGATTCCATGCTTTCTACGCTTCATATTTCATGTTTTACCATGATTGCACACTAGGATTTTATTGCATGCATAACCTTGTACCTTAATAGAAAAGATGATAATTTTGGCTTAATCCATGCAACCCATGCATCCTCATGATGTAATTTTGATCTATCATGCCTTACCTACTTGTTTAGCATGTTTTCCATGCATTTATTGCTATAAGACTAGCCCTATACTTCGATTTTACTTCTGTGTGTAGTAGGCAAGAAATGGTCTCAAAGAGACCGCTATCTGATCTATCATCAAATAGCGGTCCCCAAAAGACCGCCACATCATAGAAACAGTCCTCTCCAGACCATTTTCTTCTTTCAATTTTCTACACTCTGTTAACCCTAAACAGAACGCTGAATTGCCTTTGTAAATATATGTTAAACCAAAGTTATTAGGCTTTATTTCCAGTTTTGACTTCATATTCGTGATATTGGTTATATTGTGCATCTACCATTATAGGTTTTATACTCAGCATGTTTCATAAACTTATTTTAATCTTATGCTAATTTCATGTCAAAACCATATAGTTTGTATTAAAGTTAATTTTCACATGGTTTATGAAAACTTGTTTCATGGATGATTTGATCGTTGTTTCTATGCATTTCACTCTCATCTTGAGTCTTTCTTAAGTACATGGCACGTATTCCGGTATGATGTCATTAGTTACACTTTGTACTTGATAGGAACACTCTCTTGGACTTGTGATCCTCTCCGTTGGATATTCCTTCCACTAAATTAGGTGATCTTGTTTCAAGGCCTCCGTAAGTCTCTGCGAGCCTGGGATTCCCACTAGGATGCCGAGCTGGTTGTACCTTAAAAGCCCAATGGATTTAGAAAGCACATATGATATCAACGTTTTCTGCAATCTAGATTGATAGCGGTTCTCAGATGACCGCTAATGTCAAGTAGCGGTTCTGAAGGATTACCTTCTGCCAGACTGATCCCTGCGTCGACTCTTTCTTTCTATTACATCGACTCTGTCTAGTAGCGGTCTTAACCGAACTGCCACTTCATAATAGCGGCCCTTTCATGACCGTCTCTTCAAGCAACGACCCAGACATGACCGTTTTCTATCCCTGTGTGCTTAACCCGAGGTTTGACCCACGGGTTGATCTTCCTATGTTCCTAGATGGTCTATTGATTATCTAGAACCCAAAATCTTGATCAATAAGTTATTAATAAATTATTAAAGCTAAGGAATGTGCTGTTATACTGTCGGATTCCTTATGTGGCATGACCTTGTCATTAATTCATCTTTGAACTCTCATGATTCATATTTGGTGCATTCTTACTATCACGCCCCGAGATTATGCAGCGGAACTAATCGGGAACGTGAACAGCCGGCAAGAGAAGCCTTAAGTGATAATAACAATCAGAGCGCTAATCATTCACACATAAAAGTGAACACAAGAGAGTACAATCCAAAAATCTTAACTTTTATTGAATCATAATGAAAAGTTTGCAAAGACAATTTGACTAACTAGACTCAATAAGTGAAAATTACATAATTGACTCTTGACTAGACTAACTACGGCTTCTCTCGAACCATCAATTGCTCTCAGATCCATCACTTGAATAGTCTGAATTTGACCCGCTAGAATGTCTTGAAAAGATTAGAAAAGTAGGGAATGAGCGCATTTGCCCAGTAGGTATCTTCGTATCAACATGAAGGCAATGTTTAAGTAATTAACATTTTAGCTCTAGGAAATAAGATAAAGGAAATACGGTAAACCAAAGTAACACGAGTAACAAGATATGATCAAGACGAGATACGAGAGTTCATGTAGATTGGGAATACGATCAAGCAAGAATATAGCATGAATGTAAATATGGCCTTGCACGAACAAGAACGTGCACTTTTCATAACCATAAAGGTTATGCACTGGAAAGTCACTTAACACGCAAGAATGTAATTTCACTAGATTGTCTCGTGGTTTTCACTCGTCTATAAAAATAAGTACTTCCAGCGTAATGCGACGCCAGCATCATCGTATCCCATGATTTTCAGCACATTTCTGACAATCAGTCGAGGGGGCTAGCATGGAGCCCTTGGACACAATCAGTGCCCGGTCTGCATCTTCACGTTATAAATCAAGCTACTTCCATGAGAAATATCAATAAAGTTCAGCTAATAATGTACAATTCAACAATAAGTTCATGATAATCAATATCAAGGTAAGAATGTTCCAAATAGGATCATGGGAGTTCAAAAGGACGAATTAAGGACAAGGTCATGCCACGGAAAGAATCCGACAGCATAACGGCACGTTCTTTAACTTTCATAATTCATTAATAACTTATTGAATAAGGTGTTAGGTTCTAGATAATCAATAGACCATCTAGGAACATAAGAAAATAAACCATTGGGTCAAACTTTGGGTTAATCAATACTTAGACATAAAACGGTCATATCGGGGCTGTTTCTTTGAGAGGCAGTCATGCCGTGACCGTTTATATGAAGAGGCGGTCATGTCAGGACCGTTTCTAGATCGAGTCGACACCAGAGAGAGAAGAGTCGATGCAGGGGCGAAATCTGGACTAACGCGGTCGTTCTAGAACCGCTACTAGACATTAGCGGTCGCTTGAGAACCACTATTATCCTGGTTGTAGAAAACATTGATAAGCTTGAGTGCTCTCTAGATCAATGGGCTTTGAGGGTACAACCAGCTCGGCGTCCTAGTGGGAATCCGAGGCTCGTAGAGACTTATGGAGGCCATGAAACAAGATCACCTAGTCCGATAGAAGGAATATCCGGAAGAGAGGTTCACAAGTCCAAGAAAATGTGCCTATAAGTGCAAAGTGTAACTAATAGCCACGCACCGGAGTACGCACTATGTACTTATGAAGGACTCAAGGTGAGAGTGGATCGTGTAAAAACAACGATCAAAACTTTAATAAAATAAGCCCATGAACCATGTAGAATTAACTTTAATACAAACTATAAGAGTTTTGGCATGAAAATAGCATAAGCTTAAAATATGTTTAAAACACATTTAGGACATGAAATCTATCATGATGGATGAACAATATAACCAAGTTCATAAGGGTAAGGTCATAACTAGGAATAGAACCTCATTAACTAGACTTAACATATATAAAATAGGGTCAATATGCAATCTGTTTGGAGTTAACAAAGTGTAGAAAACTAAAATATAAAGATGGTTTTATGAGGACCGTTTCTGATAGTAGCGGTCTTCTTGAGATCGCTTTTACACAGTAGCGGTCCTTTGGGAACCGCTATTAGATATTAGCGATCCTTGGTAGACCGTTTCTATCCTACATCAGACAACACATAACTATCGAGTGCAAGGCCTATCCTAGGGCAATAAATGCATAAAAAGCATGGGGAATAAATGGACAACATGTAAGAGCATGTTTATAACGAAGAGAGTGCATGGAAATGTAAGGATTCGATCAGTTTGGTTCGGGCAATGCATCGGATAATAAAAATTTATTTACCCGAACCCGGGCTTGGTGGAATCCTAGAACCGTGCTCTAATCGATGTAATAAGACTCCCAACCCCTAACTACGGGTTGTAGATCTTTATCTTGCGCGGAACGATGCTGTCCGCAGTGTCCGATGTAGATTTTCACGAACGCCGAGCCACACAGATGTACGACCTCTAGAGTTGATCCACACGGATCCTCGCACAGTGACGATATCCTCCCATCCTTCCTCCGCGCACACAAGCTGCGGATCCTCCAAACACTATTCTTCTTCCCTAAGCTTTCCCCTTTAAGAGAGAGAGAGCAACTAGGGAGAGAGAGAGAGGAAGAGGGAGGAGAGGGGAGGAGAGAAGCCTTTCTTCCTTTCTGTAATGCTTGGCTAAAAAGGAGAAGAAGCCTAACTTCCTACGTAGGATGCATATATATAATGGTTGGGCTCTTTCCAAAAGAGCCCCTAAAAACTAATATTACATATGCATCCTTACATATTATTGCACATATATATTAAGCCCTTCTTATATTCCTTTCCAAAAAGAATTGAAGGCTTTTAATATATACGTCTGTACAATAATATCCAGTCGCCCGAGAACCCATTGTGTGTGATCCTCCAGGCCCATAGTCACTCCAATTTAAGACCCATTAACTTCTAATTCTTAATTAGAAGTAAATTAAACTCATTATTCGCTTCTACTAGAGTCGAATGATAGTTTAATTTATTCTGAATCTTTGATCACGTTGGGTCAAGTAAATCTATGTGATCCTAGAGGACACCGGGTTCAAATCACCCTGTCTGGTATCTGTAAGCCTACAGTTGCCGCATCGCAATAATCCCTCGCTCCTTCTATGTGTCTGGTTCGATCGAGGGTATGGTAACTGTCAAACCCCATGATCGTGGCATTCGACCATGACCTCCTTGAAGTGTATGACGTCCGTTCTAAACGAACTCACACGACCCTGGCCAAGGATTTAGTGGAGCGTCAGTGTCATGACTCATTAACTATCTGATTTATACCCGACAGTGAGGGATCCCCTCTTGACCATTGATGATCTTCACACGTATCCTGAAATGGTTAATGACTTGGCAATTCATGACTTGTGGTTAAAGTCGCTTATCCAACTCATTAAACCATTCCAATCCTCGTATAAGATTCGATCAATATCTCAGGTCAAAGGACCTACGATGCTATTGAGACAATTGGATCTTCAGTTGACATTAGGTATAATCAACCATCTGAAGATACAATAGCGGATCAGTTCAGTGTACATCCTCTGAGAACGCACACCTACACACATGTACCGGTGCCCCGCACCAGTGACCATGAGACTGCTCACCCATACATCATGTGTATTGGTTTAATAGGTAATCAAAGTCCCCGAGTGATTACCCTCTAACCAGGAATAGTTTAAGGTATGTGTCCATGTAATGTCAGTCTCATGATCGAGATCCCATCTCGAGTTGACTTTACAATCACATATCCTAGGGACAACGTAGAGTAATATACAATTACAAATTTACGCTAGAATACCACTTTATTAATGATGAACAAGATTGTACAACTATCGAGGCTACCTGACTCGAAATTGGCCTGTAGCACACCCAATACTAACAATCTCCACTTGAACTATAGCCAATTACCCACAACTTTGAGGCCCATCTTATCCCGATGGCGCTCAAACATAATCTGTGTCAAAGGCTTAGTCAGTGAATCTGTTATGCTGTCTTCTGACGGTATACGCTCTACCGCCACATCTCCACGATCAACAATCTCCCGAATAAAGTGGAAGCGCCTCAGAATGTGCTTCGACCTTTGGTGAGATCTTGGTTCCTTTGCTTGGGCGATGGCCCCATTATTATCACAAAATAATGGGATGTGTGCTGATTTCTCAAGAACTACGCCGAGTTCCAAGATGAATTTCTTCATCCAGACGGCTTCCTTAGCAGCTTCAACCGCAGCAATATATTATGCCTCCGTCATCGAGTCTACAGTCATATCTTGCTTGGAGCTTCTCCAACTGATTGCCCCTCCATTCAACATGAATATAAATCCAGACATGGATTTGTAGTCATATGGATCTGACTGGAAACTAGAGTCTATGTAAGCTCTAAGCTGTAGGTCCTCTCCTTCATAAAGTAGAAAGAGATCCTTAGCCCTTCGCAAGTACTTAAGGATGCCCTTTACTGCCTTCTAGTGCTCCTCGCCTGGATTTGCCTGATGTCTACTGACAATGCTCAAAGCATTGGCAACATTAGGCCGTATACATAGCATTGCATACATGATTGACCCTATGGCCGATGCATAGGGTACCTTATTCATGTGTGCCACATCCTCAGATGTTTTAGGGCTCGTCCCCTTAGATAGGTAAATTCCATGTCTCATAGGAATGAGACATCTCTTGGAATTTTCCCTCCTAAACCTTTTGAGGATAGTATCTATGTACATGGATTGGGATAATCCTAGCATCCTTTTAGATTTATCTCTATAGATCCTTATGCCCAGCACATAGGATGCTTATCCCAAATCCTTCATGGAGAAGGTCTTGGACAACCAAGACTTAATTGATATCAACATCTCTACATCATTCCCAATGAGTAAGATGTCATCAACATAAAAGACCATAAAGGTCACAGAGCTCCCACTGACCTTCTTGTAAACACAGGGTTCATCTTCATTCCGAATGAAGTTGAAAGATTTGACAGCCTCATCAAATCTTAAGTTCCAGCTCCGAGATGCTTGCTTCAATCCATAAATGGACCTCTGAAGTTTACATACCTTATTAGGATGAAGCTTAGAAGTGAATCCTTCAGGCTGTACCATGTACATCTCTTCTGACAGATTTTCATTAAGAAAAGCTGTCTTTACATCCATTTGTCAAATCTCATAATCTAGGTATGCAGCAATGGCAAGGAGAATTCTGATTGACTTAACCATGGCCACATGTGAAAATGTCTCATCATAGTCAATACTTTATCTTTTAAGATACCCTTTCGCCACTAATCTGGCCTTGTATGTGTCAATGTGTCCATTTGCACTGATCTTCCTTTTGAAAATCCACTTGCAACCGATAGGGACTTTCCCTTCGGGTACATCAACCAAGTTCCAAACTTTATTGGTGTACATGGATTGGATCTCTGAATCCATTACCTCTTGCCATTTCTCGTAGTCTGCACTATGGATCACCTCCTAGTAGGATTGAGGATCTTCATCCTCATCGATGCATACCTTAGAGGACCTCTCTGAGACATGTCCAACATATCTCTCAGGTTCTCTTGGTAGTCTACCAGATCTCCGTAGTGTCTGTGTTTCACTCTGAGTAGGATCGACCGATACAGTCTCATCTAATGAGATAGTGTCTTTAGGTTGTGGTTCTTGGGCCTCGTCCAATTCTATCTGGTTGCCACTATTTTTCTGGAGTAGATATTCTCTTTCTAGAAATACAACTCTCTTACCCACTAAGACCCTTTGCACAGAAGGGTGATACACATAATATCCAAAAGTCTCCTTTGGATATCCCACAAACCTACACTTATCGGTTCTAGATTCAAGTTTATCACAATCGTTCCTCTTCACATGGGCAGAACACCCCCAAATTTTAATGTGATTAAAATTTGATTTCCTGCCCTTCCATATCTCATATGGTATAGAAGGAACAGATTTACTTGAGATCATATTCAATAAATAGGCTGCAGTCTCTAAGGCATAGCCCTAGAGAGACAAAGGTAGTCCTGACACGGACATCATGGATCGGACCATGTCTAACAAGGTCATGTTTCTCCATGGTGGAGTCCACTGAGAAATAATTCCATTGTCCTTAAGATAAGAAGTGAATTCATGGCTAAGGTATTCTCCTCCTCGATCTGATCGAAGAGCCTTAATACTTTTGCCAGTTTGTTTATCTACTTCATTCGTGTATTCCTTAAACTTCTCAAAGGCTTGTGATTTATGCCTCATTAAATACACATAGCCATATCTCGAGAAGTCATCAATAAAAGAGATGAAATAGAGGTGACCCCCTTTTACTTCTATGATATGGGTCCATACACATTCGAGTGTATGAGCTCGAGAAGGTCAGCATCCCTCTCACCATGTTCACTAAAGGGAGCATTGGTCATCTTCCCCATGAGACGCGACTCACAGGTATCAAATGACTTGTATTCGAATGAATTCAAATACCCATTTGAGTGTAGGTGAGAGACTCTTTTTCACCTACACGACCAAGCCTGCAATGGCAGAGGTATGCAGAATTCACTTCATTAGCATTGGAAACCTGCATAACATTAGAGTATGTATCTAATACATAAAGACTATTGACTAATGAATCATTGGCTATCACCAAACCATTATTCATTATAGAGCACCCGGTGCTATTAAAAGCCAATGTATATTCAGTGTTATACAAACTAGAGATTAAAATAATGTTCTTAATGATATTAGGAACATAATAACAGTCATTCAGCTCCAGAATGACCCTTGAAAGTAAACTGAGCGTGAAGTCCCGACAACTTTGGCAGCAACTAAAGCTCCATTGCCCATCCTCAGCTCAATCTCTTTTTTGCCCAGCCGCCTTCTATTTGCCAGCACCTACAAAGAGTTGCAGATATGAGATGCACATCCAGTATCCAATATCCATGATGTGGATTTCATATATGACAAATTAAAGTCTATGATAAAAATACCTTCATTTTGAATTACCTTGTAATTCCTTTTCCAATACCATGTTTCCCCGCATCGAAAACACTTGTCTTCTTTTTCATTCTTCTTGCCCTTTCCTTTGTCAACTTTGATGATTTCCTTACCCTTGGCCTTCTTCTTTCCCTTCCCTTTCTTGGATATCTGGGTGGCCTTCCTTTTCTTCTTGGCCCGGCCAACAATCATTACAGAAGATGGTTTATCTTTCTGCATAGTCCCTTCAGCACTTTTCAACATGTTGAGCAACTCCGGGAGAGTTGCTTCAATCCTATTCATGTTGAAGTTTATGATGAAGGGAGAAAAGGAATCGGGTAATGACTGGAGAATAAGATCAATGCACAATTCAAGATCCAACTTGAACCCCAGTGTATTGAGTCTCTCAATCCACTCCATCATTTTTAGTACATGAGCCTGTACTGAAGCACCCTCTGACATTTGTGTCCTGAAAAGCTTCTTGGAGATATCATACCTCTCAATCCTGCCCTGCTCCCTGAAGAGCTAACGTAGGTTAAGATGTATGTTTCTACAATCAGTCTTTTCAAATTGCCTCTGCAGCTTAGGAGCCATAGAAGCCAACATGTAACATTGGACAAGGGAAGAGTCTTCTGACCATTTGGCATAAGTCATTAAATCACCCTCGTCGGCATCAGGAGCTGGTTCAGAATGAACCGTGTCCAACACGTAGGCTATTTTTTCAGCAGTGAGGACTATGCGTAAATTACGCAGCCAATTCGAGAAGTTAGGTACGGTCAGCCTGTTGGCATCCAAGATGCCACAGAGGGGGTTGGACGACGACATTGTAATCTGCATAAGAAATAAAAGATAACTTAGCATATGTTCAAATTCTAACTTAGATGTGATTTTCTATATTAGTTAGTCCCACTATTTTTCGATCAAACTATATAACCCTCAGTATATAGAATGGGAGATTAACGAGATCAACCTAGTGGGTAAGAATCCCAACGAGACTGAGGTAAGACATTGTGGAAAGCACAATAAGCCATACCCCATCTCAAGGGCCGTCAGCAGGCACTTACATCTAATGCAATATCCGATTTCGGCCCCTGAGAAGTCATCCCCTTGTGGAAAGCACAACAAAGGATCCTTTCGATTAGATCTAACCACCATTGCTACATAGCAATGAGTTCATGACCTGACCCTTGTGGAAAGTATAATAAGGCCAAGTTTAATTCCTCACCCCATTGAGGCCTAACCTTGGAGTTACATCCTGCCCCCAAACTCATGGGCCTTGTGGAAAGCACAACAAATCCATGAGATGAAGACATTCATTCACCCCATAATGATAGAGGGCCACAACGACTCTCAGAGCCATGCTTACTAGATCTAAAATTAAATTACGAGGGAATTTATTTTTATCTTGATCTCACCCTAGGTGGTAATATAAATATATCCAATATATTTACCGTACCTAGTAGTTTGCACAAAGTAAATACATCCAATGCACAAATTAAATCGCAAGTGATCATGGACCCTAGTCCTAATGCTACTAAGACATCCGGCTCGCTTCCGAAGCAGTTGGATCGTCCTCGTCGGGTGTGCTTCACGCTTTCATACTCCGACATCGCATGAATTACAACTTTTACACGGCACGCAGGCCGGCAAAATTTAAATTACATGTCAATAAAATTCTAAAAGCTCTCAGGGCGAGTACAACTGTGAAGGGAGATAGAAGTACATAGGAATTTCAACAGAGAGAGAAAGGAGGCTCGCAAATCCCAAATAATTACATTAGCTATGTCCATGATCACTTGCCAACCCACACATATCAGATCAATCAAAGGTTATTTTTAAAAATAATTCTTATATTTGGATTGAAAAGTGGGATGTGCAAATAAAAATAGGCTGGCCTTATTTAATTTTAAAAATCCAAGTTGGATTAACTAAAATTAAAACATATAAGCAAGCCAAATCAAGGTAACATTAAGCAAAGCATATATAGAACCATCATTTATAGTAGGGGCATACATATTTGAATTTAATTCAAATAATACAGATAATTGAGATAATTATTTAAAATTTAAATTTAAATTTAATTATCCAATAATCAAATTTAAAAATAAATTTAAATAAGATAATTATTCAAATTTAAATTAATTATCCAATAATTTCATTTGAAAGTGAATTTAAATAATGTAATTATCTTCAATTATCATTTTTTATAAAATTCAAAATTTGAATTTAATAATTATCCAAAATATTAAATTTCTCACGACCATCTTCAATTATTACAGTTTTATCTCAAATTAAGTAATAATTATCCCAACTCAATAAATTCAAAAGTTAAATAAAATTCAACAAGATTTGAATTTTTCATTGAGAAAAGATAATTAAGATTTGAGATAAAATAGATTAATTTAATGTGCCCTCAAATATATATATATATATATATATATATATTAATGGCCCAATAAATTAATAGAAACAAATTTTTTTAAAAAAATTAAAAATAATGTGCCCTGCGCCTTGTGCGCCCAACGACCCGCCCTTTTTTTTGCACGGGAACTAAGGATGCCCAGCATCCCATTCCCTTCAGATAGTCCTGAACAAAGATGCCCAACACCCCGTTCTCATTATAATAATTGAAGATCATGAAAATTACCCTTAAACATGGTTCTATGCGAGAAATTGCATCGATCAGAGCGCAACCTTGTTCTGATACCATTGTAAGGATTCGATCATCCCGCTTCGGGCAATGCAACGGATAATAAAAATTTATTTACCCGAACTCGGGCTTGGTGGAATCCTATAACCGTGCTCTAATCGATGCAATAAAACTCCAAACCCTTAACTACGGGTTGTAGATCTTTACCTTGCGCGGAACGACGCTGTCTGTAGTGTCCGATGTAGATTTTCACGAACGCCGAGCCGCACAGATGTATGGCCTCTAGAGCTGATCCACACGGATCCTCGCACAGTGACGGTATCCTCCCGTCCTTCCTCCGTGCACACAAGCCGCGGATCTTCCAAACACTATTCTTCTTCCCTAAGCTTTCCCCTTTAAGAGAGAGAGAGCTACTAGGGAGAGAGAGAGAGCAAGAGGGAGGAGAGGGGAGGAGAGAAGCCTTTCTTCCTTTCTGTAATGCTTGGCTAAAAAGGAGAAGAAGCCTAACTTCCTACGTAGGATGCATGCATATAATGGTTGGGCTCTTTCCAAAAGAGCCCCTAAGGACCAATATTGCATATGTATCCTTACATATTATTGCACATATATATTAAGCCCTTCTTATATTCCTTTCCAAAAAGAATTGAAGGGTTTTAATATATACATCTGTACAATAATATCTAGTCACATGAGAACCCATTGTGTGTGATCCTATAGGCCCATAGTCACTCCAGTTTAAGGCCCATTAACTTCTAATTCCTAATTAGAAGTAAATTAAAGTCATTATTCGCTTCTACTAGAGCCGAATGATAGTTTATATTCTGAATCTTTGATCACGTTGGGTCAAGTAAATCCGCGTGATCCCAGAGGACGCCAGATTCAAACCAACATGTCTGGTACCTGTAAGCCTACAGTTGCCACATCGCTATAATCCCTCGCTCCTTCTATGAGTCTGGTTCGATCGAGGGTATGGTAATTGTCAAACCCCATGATCGTGGCATTCGACCATGACCTCCTTGAAGTGTATGACGTCCGTTCTAAACGAACTCACACGACCCTGGCCAAGGATTTAGTGGAGCGTCAGTGTCATGACCCATTAACTGTCTGATTTATACCCGACAGTGAGCGATCCCCTTTTGACCATTGATGATCTTCACATGTATCCTGAAATGGTTAATTACTTGGCAATTCATGACTTGTGGTTAAAGTCACTTAGCCAACTCATTAAACCATTCCAGTCCTCTTGTAAGATCTGATCAATGTCTTAGGTCAAAGGACCAACGATGTTACTGAGATAATTGGATCTTCAGTTGACATTAGGTATAATCAACCATATGAAGATCCAATAGCGGATCAGTTCAATGTACATCCTCCGAGAACGTACACCTACATACATGTATCGGTGCCCCGCACCAGTGACCATGAGGCTGCTCACCCATACATCATGTGTACTGGTTTAATAGGTAATCAAAGTCCCCGAGTGATTACCCTCCAACCAAGAACAGTTTAAGGTATGTGTCCATGTAAAGTCAGTCTCATGATCGAGATCCCATCTCGAGTTGACTTTACAATCACATATCCTAGGGACAACGTAGAGTAATATACAATTATAAATTTACGCTCGCATACCACTTTATTAATGATGAACAATATTGTACAACTATCGGGGATACCAGACCCGAAATTGGCCTGTAGCACACCCAATACTAACAGGAAATACATGGATCATGCCAAAGTTATTATCTTTAATTAGAAGGTGCAAGACTATGCATGCAGAAATAACCTAGATGTGCTGTCATAGTAAACCATGAAATACTCCGTGTATAACGCATGAAACCACATGGAAGCAGAGGACTTTTACTCCTAACTTGATGTTTAAGCCTTTTTATCAGATAACATACCTTTGATTCGATCCCTAGACTTCAAATTTCTAATAGGAAATCAACCCTAGTTTCTGCACGTCCTACGCTAAATCAGCAACTTCTCGTCCCTCGTTCTCCTTTACCACTTGACCTAAATCCATGAAATTTGGAGGGTAGGTAAAAGATATAAAGGTTAACAAATTAGTCTAAAGGATGAACTTCTAAATACCTCGATTAGGACTTACAATCTCTAGATCTTTGCTGGACGGCCACACTGGTTCCTGTGAGGACTGCATCGAAATAGTAACTTCTGGGGCTTCTAACTTCCTGGATACTTGTTATCCTACCACGAAATTCGGAGGGATGTTAGTTAATACTAAAAGGAACATAATGTTATAAATAACCAACCTAAAATAACATCACTTTACCATCAAACTATGCGCTCTAAAACTAGGGTTCGCGCAGGTTGAATTTGGGTCTATTTATAGGGTTTGCTAGAGTTTGAAGGATTAGACCGATTTGGGAGTCCTATTTAGGAGTAGGATTGATCCCCAAGAGTTCTAGACTAGGTTTCAATGCTAGGTAACTTCGAATTATAGAGATTGGGATGGGAAAAATCTAATTTTTCCATTCTTCTAACACCTCCATTCACGGAACATAGTAGCGGTCGAATGAGGACCGCTATTATGATATAGGGGTCGTACGATAGACCGTGTTTAGGTGTTTAAATCTAAAAATTTTAGATTTTCTTATTATCTCCAATTTATCCTTTTTATCAACCTATATATCCAATTTAATTTTGTAAATTATCCTAATTACGTCTCTAGAAGTGGCCTTGGGCCCAAAGATCTTGGAATTGGGTCTTTGGGCCTATGTGAGTTGAGCTTAACCCTTTGGTTAATATAGGGCCTTTAAATGGATTTAATTATCTCATATTTTTTTAATAGCACATTAAGCCTTTTTAAATGGTTAATAATTATATTTAATCCCAGAAAATTCCTAAATAATTTCTAGAAAAATTATGGATGTTAGACCCTCCCCCACTTAAAAATAATTTGGTCCCCAAATTCAATGCATGAGTTTTATGGAGAGTGTGTTTTAACTAGTCGGACTGATAATTAAGACAATGCTAATATGTAAATAAGTCAAGATGCTACCTTCAATCGCCTTACCTTCCCTGTCCAAGATGGCATTTAGTCGGCCTCGTCGCTCGTGTCCATTGTTATCCCTTGAAGATTGTTCCTTTATGAGAGGACACATGGGCAAGCGATGTTCCCGACTTCCACATTTGAGACAAGCGCCGAGATGCCTCGAACATTCTTCGACTGTGTGCCCGAACTTCTCACAGAATGAGCAAGCCGCCATGACTTGCTTTTCTTCTTCTTCCTTAACTCTTTTACTTTTTCCATTGCCATTGACATTCCTTTTTTCATTACTATTTCTTTTGCCATTACCATTCCCATTGCGGGACCTCTTGTTGTGATGGGGTTCGTCATCCTCCGTTATGCTAAACCTTTCTTCTTTTTTATCTTGCCTATCATATTTTCGGCTTGACTTTTCTTCTTTCCCCCGAAACTTCTCTACCTTCTCCAGGGTCCTTTCACATAAATGCGCCCGTTGGACCATCTCCGCATATGTATGGATATTTTGAGGCCCAAGTTGTTGAATAAAGTCGAGCCTTAAACCGTCCATGAATCGATTAACTTTTAAGAGATCCGTGCTAACCAAATGAGGAGGATATGGTGCCAACCGAGAGAATTGAAGTTCATATTCTGCCACAGACATCATGTGTAATGTCCCGGGTTTTTCGAACATTTTCTGGATCTGGATCCGTGAGTTTTAGATCATTTTTGGGAGTCCCGGAGCGTGTTTTGCGGTTTATGCATATTTTTCCCTGACGGACCTTCGGAACCCTGTCTGGGGTGAACCGTTGTGTTCTCCTACTCCGGGATGGTACCAGTGCGACGAGCGTGTTCCGAGGATCATAGAAATGATTTTTCCCTAATTTTTCATATTTTTTGATTTTTCGGATCTTCCATAAATAACCCTTTCCTTTTTCTTCTTCTTTTTTCTTCTTTCTTCTTCATCTTTCCTTCCGCCCGTGCGCGCTCCCGACCATTGCTTCCTCTCCCCCGTTCGACGAGCTCGCGGCGCCCTCTCCCTCTCCGACTGTTGGCGACGAGCCGAGGTGGTGGCGTGGTGACGACGACGGCGGCGAGGTGGTCGAGGCGGAGGCATTTGCGCGGCGTGGGGTGTGGTGTTCGTGAACGGTGAGATTTCAAGATCAGTGGCGATCCGACGGCTTTCGGCCTTCTTTGAGGTAGGGGGATAAATACTTACTTCCTTTCCCGCTTTCCCCGTGATTTCTAGGCCGTGGGGAGGTCGAGAGGGACTCGTTTCATGCCGGGAGGGGAAATAGCATGCTTGGGGTTCGAGCGCCGGATCTTACGATTTGTGTGATTTTTGATTGGTGTTTAGGTTCCATTTAGTGCTAAAGGGGTAGGGGAAGGATTCCCCTTTTGTTTCCCCTTCACCTGAGGGTGAAAGGGGCGTGGGATCGAGTTTTTCACGCGTGGCTCGTGAGCTGGGCTCGGCCTGGTATAGCGACGGTTTCAGGGGTCGCATTCTTGAGGAATGCGATGCGTTGACCGGTCGCGTTCATCGAGGAAGATGAACAGTTAGGCAGTTGGGATTGCACCTACCCGACCAAGCGCGATGATAGAGCTCGTGCTCCTCGAGGATACCGCATTTATGTCACGGTGGAGATGGGTAGCACGTTCGTCTGAGCGTGTCTAGGGATTTGGCCCAGATCGCGCCCCTAGAGGGCATCGTGTTTTTCCAGATCGCGTCCGCCATGTTGGGCGCGTTATGTTGTGAATGCGCCTATCACTCCGTGCGCATTATCCTGGATGATGACTGGACCCTTGGGCGCGTTAATGTCATGCCCCTTGGGAGGGTCGCGCTCTTGTTCCCTTTTGTTCTGCGTCTTATTCCAGCAGTTTAGCCTCTGGTTAGGCTAGTTTTTGGGTCCTTTGTGGCGTATGGCCCGAGGGTTGCCTCGAGCACCCAGCGTGAGCCATAGGTGCGCCTAGGGGTCCTCGGAGGAACAGTTACCTCGATTGATGTGCCGCGTGACTTGAGGGATGATTGGACCTCGTTCGTGTCCCTGGTGTAGATAATGTTTTTTCTTTTTCCTTCACTTCTTTTCCTTCTTTGCATACCAAGATATGGAATGAAAAATAACGATAAAGGGGTAAAGGGTGTAAACAAATCGTGATCGCCACCAAGACACTAAGTGCAAATAGAGGGCACCTCGTACCTTGGAAAAGGAAGACGAATGAGGCACTCGCCAATGATGCAGCGCTGGAACAGGGTGAACACGGTCTTCTGGAGACCACTTAAGGATGTAGACAACCGGACGATAGGCCGCTCAGCACTGAAGAGGAACGCGAGAAGAAGACCTGCTGGCGTATAAAACGGTCTGTAACAGGCCGCTATAAGGAACTGGACGGCCTGAGGAAGACTGCTTATCCTTTTCGACGGACGGAGATAGACCGCGTAGCACCTCCAGATCCCGAACTGTGGAACTTATTCCTCCACCCCTTCCGGCCGGCTAGTGGGGATGGGCCTCCTGCTAAAGCTTCTGTTGACCTTCAAAACACATCCAATGACAAGAAAATACAATCCAGATTTGTTTTATGAAGTGTAGTATCTATGAAGCAAATGAAGAACTAAATGCATGAATGGAATGGGGAATACATGGGGGTTGGGTTTTTAACCCCTATGGGGCATGAAAAACAATAGGAAAGGTGAGAGAATGAGAATGCCAGTGAAAAATGTGGAGAAAAGGTGAAGAAAAATGAGCATGCAATGATGAACGAATGACCAAACACCTAGACCAAAACACTAAAGAAACTACTACTCCCTGAATCAAAGGCTCAAATGAATGTAGAGAGTCTTCCTCCCTGGCTGAGATCCGCTCAAGAATCCGGCAGCACTTCGACGCAAACACTGGATCTCCCCCCTTTGCGAGCTTGGACCAAGGGTGCTATTTATAGACCGTTGAAAGTCCACTCGAAATTGAGGTGTTTCCAGTGATAATTAGGGCGAGATTCTTTTGGATAAACTAGAGATAATACTCCCAATTTTCTCCAGGATCAAACGACATCGCATTTGGTTAAGAATCCATGGAGAAAATCGAGGACGAAGCAGCTCATTCAAGCACGGATGGAGAGAGAAAAATCTATTAAAGCAAGGATCTCGGCCTCCAAAACAGTCGAATGATAGACTGCCCACATCAATAGACGGTCCAACACTAGACCGCCTATGGGTGTCGGTGGTAAATAGAAAATAAGATAAATAAACTATTTATCCCAAAGAATTGACCGACTGGTTCGGCGTAGGACTCTCAGGATATAAACGGTCCATCGATAGACCGCTCAACCAATCACAAGGCCCATTGCAAGACCGTGTATCTGGTGTCGGTGATAAATCAATAAAATAAGATAAATAGATAATTATCTAAAAAATTAACTCGCTTAAGACTCTAGCCACTAAACGGTCGTGCGATGGACCGCCCACCTTGAATAAACGGCCCAGTGAAAGACCGTGTATTGGTTTGTCGGTGGAAATTCAGAAAATAGCCAATTAATCCAAAGATAAATCTGAGTGATATAAACGGTCTCCAAAACAACAGCCTAACATATCGGACGGTCTATCGCTAGACCACTTTTATGCTGGGTGGTTGAAATCAATAAAATGGGATAAATAAGCCTACTTACCCCAAAGACTAAATGAAATCAAGGCCCACTAAGCTCGAATTCGAGAGCAGTCCTAGCCAAGGAGGAAGTATCCATAAAATAAGCCCAAAGACATGCCTGAAAATGGCCCAACGAGTCATGGATAACTTGTGGCATCAAAAATAGTGGTAAGAAGAATGACTCAACTCATAGGCAAAAAACGGGTGTCAACAGATGGCCCTGCTTAACGTCCTCTTTGTAGGGGAGCAAGCGGAGGTGAAGCAGAAGTGAAATGGAATATGGAGATGAAGCAGAAATGAAGCGGAGCGGACTGAGAAGTGGGCGTTAAGGTAAAAGACACATGTTTCCTCGCCAACGAGCGATAGGAATCTTTCGGAAAACTCTGAACCAAACACGGGGAACAATTAGACCAAAACGACACTAGTATGGAGAAATTAACTAAAAGAAGCAGAAGGAGAAAATGGGCAACCTCATTAGGGGAAACAATCCACAACCAATGAGAGAAAATAAGCAGCAATGAAAAGTAAAGAAACATGCTAAAACCTCCAGACGGGGACTCTTAGTCAATTAAACCAAGTGAACAGACCAGAGAAAATCTTCCAACTCTGAGCGGAATAGTTCCTCTTACCCAAAAATCATGAACGCACAATCATCCATCACTAATGCGACACTTTCAGATAAACCATGAGTCGTGAATGCTCAAAAGATGCGTATGATGCATGGTGGGCTAAAATAAAAGAAATCATTAAAACGAATGCAAAGAAACCCATAAAATAGAAAGTACTAGAGAATAATATTGTTAGACCAGACAAATCAGGGTCAGGATACTATCTGCAACCACGGTGTACGAGACAGAACCATCGTCCCCTAATCCTCCCAACCTAATGGCCTATACGATGATTAAACACGCGGACCTAGATCATCATCATTTTTGTTATAGGGGAACGTCAGATCCTAGAACACGTGAACAACCAGCCGGTTCTCGAGATAATATAGCATAGATACCATATAAAATGCATTAAGGGATACAGGGATCAAGATACTTACATGACTTACCTAACGGTAATGGAAGTGGAATAATGTCGCAATCATGAACAAGATTTTGCAATTGATATATCATGAAATAAGTCAATTGAGCCAAAAATATTCATTAATTGAGCACACAATGCAGCAAAATGAGGCTTAAAATCACCATTCATCATTTGGGCATATACGGTCTGCCACAGACCGTTAGACGTTATAAACGGTCAATATAGGGCCGAGAGGGAAGTGCTAGTGTAAATCTGATCGTGGCATTAACACGGCCTGGTGCAAGACCGCCCAATGAGATGAACGGTCAAAGAAGGACCGCTTAATGAGAGTTGAATCGCCAAATAAACGGACTGATCTGGGACCGTCTAAGAGAGAAAACGGTCTATCGATAGACCGTGTATTGATCGTCGGTTTCAAAAACATAAACCGACACCTCCCTTCGTCTTCCTCCCCCAACTCTCTCTATTCCCTCATCTCCCCCACTGTAACCGAAGGCTCCATTCACCCCCCCCACTTTCACATTCTCACATTCTCTAGCCCCCTCCCTCACTCTCTTTAGCCCCAGTTCATGCGCTTCAAGCATCAAGCCCGACGAATGGCTCGCGAAGAGGCCCAAACACTGCCACCGTTGAACCCACCGGAGGAGACCCAGGCGGCACCGCCGGCCGAGGAAGTGGCCATGGAGGCACCCCCATCGTGCGTGGTTGAGGGAGAGGCGACAACGGCAGTTGCCGACGTAGCGGAGGACGCCGGAGCGCTGTCGGATACGACGACCGCGGCCACAGAGAAGGTGGATAGGACCTCTGAGGTAGGCCCCTTCCCCCCATCCTAATGCATGCATGTAGCCCGAAGGGGTAGAAGAGGGGCATTCGTCCCCTTTAGGACCGGTTGGGAGGCCCCATGGGCCATCGCCGTCGGTGGGAATGGGTTTGAACGCCGTCGGGCATGGCGATCAGAACGCGGTTCAACAGTGACCGCTTAGGAAAATACACGGTCCCTATAGGACCGTTTCACGAACAGAACGGCCCAAACAACACCGCCTCAACGGCTAGAACGGTCCACGGGTGACCGTTCATAGGGAGTTGAATAGACATGGCTTTGGGGAGTAGAAACGGTCTGAAGAAGACCGTGTAGATGTTAGGCGGTCCACCCCGGACCATCCAGAAACTGAACTGTTGAGAACAAAACGGTCTCCATCGGACCGTCCAGTAGTGAAACGGTCAATGAGATGACCGTGTAAACTCAGATCAACAAGGGTTTGAGGGGAAAGCCAAACGGTAGGATGAGGACCGTTGGGTGTCCAAACGGTCAAGGAACTGCCGTTATTAGGATAGACACGTGAGGGGTAAACGGTCCTGACTGGGCCGTCTATGAAACTGAACGGTCTTCAATGGGCCGTCTACAAATGACAATGGTGAATGGATGACCGTATAGATTTAGATCCTGGAATAGGGTTATTGGAACCAAAAAACGGTTGAAAACCAAACGTTAGATTAACATAAGCGGCCCAGAAGGGACCGTTAACCTGAAAGACTGCATTTTTTTATTTATTTATTCTGATGATTTATTATGAAGTGTATGACTGATGCGAATTGTTTAAATGTATGTAGGGAAAGCATAGGACCCAGATATTCCGGCTCCAGGTCCGGGCAGTGTATCTCGCATTGCCGGACTTCCAGCGGGAGAGGCTCACCGCGATGGGGTTCAGAGAGTTTCTGAGCGTGGAGGTAACGAGGCTCGACACCGCACTGCTCTACTCCTTGCACGACCTGTGAGATCGGGTGAGCTGCACGTTCCTCTTCCCGTGGGGCCACATGGTCCTGACGTTGGAGGACGTTGCGCGCATCACCGGCCTGCATGTGCACGGGGCGCCGGTTAGTGGGAGGACTTTCCCCGACTACTGAGAGCTAGCCCAGAGGTTGTTGGGCCTGGAGTTGCTGTGGCCGGAGAATCAGTCGACGATGCTTCCGAGAGCAAGGCTGCAGGAGAGTCTCGGCTTACGAGGAGCTGGGATCGCGACTGGAGAGCTACCGGAGCAACATCTCTAGAGACTGACGGACTGGGCACGACCACGGGTAGAAGCCACAGCGGGACCGGAGGCAGACCGGGTGCTGAGGCGGTTCCTGATGCTTTTCTTTGAGAGGCTCCTCTTCACCACTCGGGGAGACGTGGTCAGCTGCCGCCTGCTACCACTGCTCGAGGAGGTGGACAGAGTCGGGGAGTACGCGTGGGGAGCGGTAGTCCTCGCGTTCCTCTTCGACACCCTCAGTTTGACAAGCCGACGCATGATGCTCGGCGGATTCTTCCCACTACTCCAGGTACGACTCAATTCCTAAAATGATTATGCAATTGCTATATGAATTCTTTAAATGCTTATGTGCTAATATTTGATGCAATGCAGGTGTGGGCTTATGTGCACCTCCCCGAGCTGGGGAGAGGAGTGGAGACACACCCGGATCGACTGCCCATCGTGAGACGGTGGACGGCACCACGGGAGGTCGGATCCCTGTGACGCCAAGTGCGGGTGATTCAGGATGACCTTGACACGCTACCCTATGCCTCGGTAAGATTTTGAACTTAAACTTTACATTAATGCAACTATGTGCTCTTTATGCTAATGCAATTTGCCTCTTTGACAGATCCGATGGACGCCCTACCAGGGTGAGGGGCACGAGGGCTAGCCATGGGTGGTGGCGGCCCTGGCCTACGTAGGACGCGCCATCTGGCTCCACTCCATGAATGTGGTGGAGCCCCTCTACTACCGGCTCGTGATGAGGACCCTCGGGGTCCACCAGGTAGAGGTCGAGTTCCCGGCACCCGAGAAGTCGGAGGAGCGCGTCAGACGGCACGCTCAGGGTCTGGCGATAGAGACCGACTGGACGACCAGAGCAGCGGAGCAGATCCGCGACTGGAGGGGGCTTGGGCGAGTGGTACGCGCCTGGGCAGAGAGCGAGGAGGCCTACTTGATGGCTTATGCCAGGCACTACGGAGACCAGGTCGTCCGTGGCACTCGACGACCGATACGACTCTAACCCCATGCTTTCTATTATGCTTTATGATTATGATGCACTGACACTTGACTTCTATATCGAGCTCGACCCCCAGGGGCGGATTGCCGAGCTCCAGGGCCTCCTCCACTCCACCGTCCAGCAGCGGGACGAGCTCCGTCTGGCGCTGGATCTCCTGGTGAGTGTTATTGAACCTTAGACTTAGTTATGCATATGCTTATGACATTGACTAACATGGAGTTCTAAATGCAGCGAGCCGAGGGGACCCAACGTCAGGGAGCTGATGCACCTTCTTCATCCTCCCATCCATCCGTGGACCGTGCCGAGCGGGATGCAGAGTTTTCCAGGATGGTGACACGGGCCGAGGAGGCCGAGGCGGCACTCACCGAGAGGGTAAGTGAACACCTACATTTTCCTGGTCGACTATGATTATGAAATGCAACTAACTGACCCTGATGCATGCACATGCAGACGACTGAGCTGACGTCGGCTGATGCGCACCGACTAGTGTCATTAAGAAACCTGTGCCATAATTTTAAAATATTCGCACTCACTCACTTTTAAAGATTGAAAAATTAAATATATAGTGGTAAGTGGAGTCGATCCCACGAGGAGGAAAAATCTTTATTTGAACAAGTTGGAAAAATATCCTTATGCTTTGAAAAATCAAATTTTGAGTGAGATTAAAACTAAGGAAAATAAAGTGCATGAAAATAAATTAAAGAATATGAGAGGGTTAAAGAAAAGAAATTGGAGGAGATAGAGAGAGAAAAAAACATAATTTGTAAAGATGACTTTTATTACTATGAAAGTGGAAAGTATAACTTTATGAAAATATAAAAATTACAACTTGCATAAATAAAGAGAAAGGGAGAAGAAAATTATAGCCAAGATGAAGAATATCGCCGCCTCCTTGCCGAGCCTTGGATGAAGATCGCCCCGCCGTGGAATCCGACGTCGTGAGAGGACCGATTGAAAGAACATCCGCCAAAGGGATATAAGAGGAAAATAGAATAGAAGGAAAGAAGAAGAAATTACTGTGCAAAAATGTGTGTGAAAATGTATTTGAAAAGAGAAGAAGAAAGATAGAAGAAAGGGATCGGTGATGAAAACTCAGTGAAAATAAAAGAAGAAAACATAGATAGATTGAGAAGGAGATAGCTTAAAATCTAGAGGGAATTAGGAAAAATGAAAATCAACAGAGTTGTGGAGGATGAAAAGAGGAAGAATATTGATTGAAGACCTTAGAAGCAGAAAATGAGAGGAAGATGGAGAAAAATGCAGATGAACAGAGAAGGGTCGCAGGTGAACAGTAAATAGAAAACCCAGGACAGAACTCCGAAAATCTGAGAATATCTTGCAAACCACGAAGAATTAGAAGAAGGTGAAGAAAGAGAAGTTGTAGATCTCGAAGAGACGAAAAAATTTGATGAATAAACTAGATTGAAAAGATGATTGGAAGAGAGTGAAAAATTGAAAATAGCAGAGTTCTGTAAAAACAGATGAACAGTAAAACCGAAAGATAGAGTTTTGGAAAACAGAAAATATCTTTTAAAAGAGAAAGAATTAGAGGAAGATGATGAAAAAGAAGATGTAGAAGATTGAAAAATGATGAACTTTGATGAATAACTTAACTGGAAAAAATGAAAGGAAAGGCTTCAAAAGAAATCCCTACGGTGGACCTTCAACTCAGCTAACCTATCCAACCTTCTTGCCAACCTCCGTAACGTCAACCTGGGCATCCTTTTATAAGGAACAGCAGCATCCCACGATTGGGATGCTTCAATATCAATCCAAAACTTATTTTTTAGCAATGGTGGTTGCTCAAATTAAGACTCCTTCCAGCTGTAGAGTCATCCTTCCCATAGATTAATCATGGATAAGCTCAAATATGGAAGAATATTTCGATCAGGAAATTGCAGTTGCCGTTTCTGGGTCTCTTCTGAAATAGCGGCTTAAGCCATGGCGCAGTATCTTGAATAGTGGCTATGACAAGGGCACAGTATCCTTTGATTTTCCATATTCTGAATTTCCATTAAAATGAATAAGCGACCCTGTGAACGGTCGCAACTTCTAAATAGCGTCTGAAGAGCTGTCGCAACCTCTCTTGAATTTCTAGCCTTTTCTGATTTTCTTTAATCCTACAAAAATGAAATAGCGCCTGTTTAAATGGTCACAAAATAAATAGCGACTTTACCTTGGTCGCAATTTCCTGAAAATTCATAAAAATACTCAATATTCTTCTTCAGAAAATAAAATGGAATAATTCTGTATTTCTTAAATATTTCTCAAATTACCAATTTGACTCAAAATTGATGATAAAATTATGCAGACTCAGAAAATGATGAGAATTAGATTTTTGCTTTATTAGTGCACAACTAGACTCATTAAATGCTCAAAGATAATGAATGTGATACAAATTATGATATGAAATATTACACTTATCACACCCCCAACTTACTCATTGCTAGTCCCTTAGCAATACAAATAAATCAAAATTAAGGACCAATAAGAGTTCATAAAGATCGTACTCTTATATCCAGCTCTCCCTTCATAGAATCAACCAAAGATCAGGAATCATTAATGCTCATACTAGCCTTAGATTGGAAATTAGAGAACATGACTTAAGAATACAAATCAAAGTTTAATAGCACTTGTGCATGTGTAATTATAAATCTACAGTTAAGATAATTGCATCTCCCATTTGTTATTCCAAGTAAATATCTTTCAACTCTGCACCTCTTAGATCAGAGCATTAAGTACACTAGCTTTTTGTCTGCCTCATATTGGGATCTTTTCTTCAACACACATGATGATGTACTACCTTTCTCTGTTTCACACGAACCTCGACTCTTGCCTTAGGAGAAGCAGGCCCGGCTACACAGATCCAGGTTCCCTTTTCCTTGTTGCGAGAACCTCAACACGTCTTAGGTGAAGTAGGCCCGGTTACTCAAATTCGAGACATTTTTCATGGTGTTTCTTTTTCATTTCTTTTTTTTTCTTTCTTTCTCTCTTCTTTTTTTTCTCGACAATGTGCGTTTGCACTCTCCTTTCTATAAAACTTGGCAGAAAGCTTTTTGGAATAAATCTCCTTCTCAAGAAATGTAGAATATCAGATACAACTCAAAATAATAGAGGGCTTGTCTTATTTTGCTTCATCAGTGTGCAGAGTGATTATATTCCTAATAGTACGCATGAACTTTAAAAAGATTCTTATATCAATTTTCCATGGCTAGATTGAAATAAATATTCCTTCAACCTTCTCCCTAGCCTTTTCTAATCCAGAATTACTTTTAATTCAAGCATGAAACAATAAAACTCAGTCGGGAATTTCATCTTCTCACTTTCATGCAAATTGCAAGAATTTCATGCAAAATCCCTACCAGATTGTACTATATGCAATGATGATCTCTCCCTCCCAACTTAAATGACAATGTCCTCAATGGCATGTAGAGTTGAAATGAAAGAACAATGTAACAATGAAGTTTGCTGAGTAGGAAAGAGACAACCTGGTGTGTGGGGCAGAACCTCCTTTGTTGATAATAGTGACAACTTCCTCTCCTTGGCTTGAATCTAACAACTAAAACACACTGAAAAAAAAACATCAAATAACAAAAACCTTGGGTTGTCTCCCAGAAGCGCTAAGTTTTCCGTCTTCAGCTAGACGCAAGAAAGCTCATAACATATTCATTCCAAATCACACAATGCAAAGGATTCTTTTTGTGTTAATTGCTCATTCTCCAAGTAAGGTTTCAACCTTTGACCATTAACAGTAAAGATATGACCATTTTGTGGATTCAAGATTTTAACAACCCCATGGTCAAATGCTTTGACAACAATAAATGGCCCATCCCATATAGATTTTAACTTACCAGGGAACAAACACAACCTAAAATTAAATAGCCAAACCTTTTGATTTGTGTGAAAGCTTTTTCTGTGAATGTACTTATCGTGAAATGCTTTGATTTTAGCTTTATAAATCTTTACATTTTCATGGGCTTCATTCCTTAATTCCTCCAGTTCATTAATTTGTAGAGCTCGTTGGGATCCTGTTTGAGTTAAATCAAAGTTGACATGCTTTATGGCCCAATATGCTCTATGCTCTAATTCTACTGGAAAGTGGCAGACTTTACCAAAGATAAGGCGATATGGAGACATACCAATGGGAGTCTTGAAAGCAGTTCTATAGGCCCATAATGCACCATCTAGTGTTTCAGACCAGTCTTTCCTATCTGGCATAACTATCTTATGCAAAATATTTTTAATCTCCCTATTGGAAACTTCAATCTGACCACTAGTTTGGGGATGATAGGGAGTAGCGAGCTTGTGATTGATACCATACTTACGAAGCAGAGTTCGGAATTGAAAATGAGTGAAATGAGAACCCCCATCACCAATGATAGCTCCACGACAACCAAATCAAGAAAATATATTCTTCTTCACAAACTTCAAAACAACCTTATGATCATTTGTCCTAGTAGCAATAGCTTCAATCCATTTTGACACATAATCGACCGCCACCAAGATATATTCATTATCAAATGAAGATGAAAACGATCCCATAAAATCTATTCCCCAAACATCAAAAATTTCAACCACCAGAATGGGATTCTGCGGCATCATATCTCTCTTTGAATTATTGCCCACTGCTTGGCACCTCAAACAAGATTTAGAAAATTCATAAGCATCTTTAAATAAAGTGGGCCAATAAAATCCACTTTGTAAAACTTTTGCCGCAGTCTTTTTTCCAGAAAAGTGTCCCCCACAAGCAAGGTTATGACAGAAGTTCAAAACAGATTGTTGCTCTTCTTCTAGGACACATCGTCTTATAATCTAATCGAGACCCATATGAAATAGCTCCGGGTCCTCCCAAAAATAGTGTTTAACCTTTTCAAAAAATTGATCCTTCTCCTGCTTATTCCACCCTCCCGGAATCTAACCTACTGCCAGGTAGTTGACAATATTAGCATACCAAGGAGTTAAAGAATGAGAGATGGAAAGAATCTGCTCATCGGGAAAAGAATCAGACATTGGAGCACTTTCAGGAATCACTATCCTAGAGAGGTGATCAGCAACAACATTTTCTAACCCCTTCTTATCTCTTATTTCTAAATCAAATTCTTGCAACAATAAAATCCAACGAATGAGACGGGGCTTAGCATCCTTCTTGGAGAGCAGGTATCTTAAAGCAGTGTGATCGGAATAAATGATAACCTTTGCCCCTAGTAGATATGAACAGAATTTCTTTAGGGCAAAAATAACAGCTAAGAGTTCCTTATCCGTGGTAGTGTAATTCATTTGAGCATCAGCAAGGGTGCGACTTGCATAATAAATCACCACGGGCTTCTTGTTAACTCTTTGGCCTAAGACAGCTCCCACAGCATAATGAGAGGCATCACACATGATCTCAAAAGGAAGTGACCAATCTGGAGATTGCAGAATCGGAGCTTGAGTGAGGGCCACTTTCAACGAATTAAACGCCTCTAAACATGAATCATCTAGATGAAGAGGAATGTCCTTAGCAAGCAATTTGGTGAGAGGGCAAGCAATGGTAGAGAAGTTCTGAATAAATCTACGGTAAAACCCCGCATGGCCAAGAAAGGATCTACAGAAGTAGGAGGAGGAAGATTGGAAATCAAGTCAACCTTAGTTTTATCAACCTCTATCCCCCTTTCTGAAACTACATGGCCTAAAACTATACCTTCTCTTACCATAAAATGGCTCTTATCCCAACTTAGAACAAGATTAGCATTAATGCACCTCTTCACAACTTGTGTTAAATTTTCCAAACACCCCTCAAATGAAGAACCAAAAACAGAAAAATCATTCATAAATACTTCCAAAGTTTCCCCCACCATGTCAGAAAATATACACATCATACATCTTTGAAAAGTAGCAGGGGCATTGCAAAGTCCAAATGGCATCCTTCTAAAAGCAAATGTGCCAAAGGGGCGCGTAAAAGTGGTTTTTTCTTGATCCTCCGGATAGATAGCAACTTGATTATATCCGAAATAACCACCCAAGAAACAAAAATATTTTTGCCCGGCCAGCCTTTCCAAAATTTGATCAACAAATGGGAGTGGGAAATGATCTTTCTTTGTAACTGGAGTTAATTTTCTATAATCAATACAAACTCTCCACCCCGTTTGCAATCGCATGGGCACCTCTTCTCCCTTCTCATTTATGACCACAATCAGTCCCGACTTCTTAGGAACCACTTGTGTCGGACTGACACATTTATTGTCGGAAATGGGATAAATTATCCCAGCATCTAACCACTTAACAACTTCCTTCTTCACCACCTCTTTCATATTAGGATTCAACCGGCGCTGCATTTCCTTGCTCGGCTTGGCATTATCCTCCAAATAGATATAGTGCATGCAAATATCGGAACTTATGCCCTTCAAATTTGCTACTGACCACCATATTGCCCCCCTATGCTCCTTAATAACTTCTAAGAGTTGAGATTCCTCAGCAGAGGTAAGATTAGAAGCAATGATTATGGGCAGAGTATGGTCCGGGCCTAGATAAACATATTTCAATGAGTCCGGCAGAGGTTTTAGTTCCAAAACGGGCGGCTGATCTAGAGATGGAAGAATGGGTTCAGCTTGAAGCGATGGGAGTAGCTCTACTCTAGAATAGGGCGCATATGAAAGAGGTGAATCCTGAAGCATACTACCCTCTTCAATCACATTATCACCCATATCCGGACCTTCTTCAATTATTTCCTCAAAAATATCAATGACATTACATTCCTCTTCATGGTCCGGGTATTGTGACGCTTTAAAAACATTTAATGAGACCTTCTCTCCTCCAAAAGTAATATCCATCATCCCTATGGCACAATTTATATTGGCCTTTGCCATAGCCAAAAACGGACGTCCCAAAATGATTGGTGTATGCTTTAACTCCTGAGACGAGACCATATCTAAGATTAAAAATTCCATTAGGAAATAGCATTCCTGTATTTTTACTATCACATCCTCCAACAAACCCTTTGGTGTCTTAACAGACCGATCCGCCAGTTGAAGGATAATAGAAGTGGGCTTCAATTCTCCTAGATCAAATTATTCATAAATGCTGGTCGGTAACAGATTAACACTAGCTCCAAGATCTAGCAAAACTTTATCAAATGTCACCCCACCTATATCACATGCAATTAATGGAGCACCAGGGTCCTTCAACTTCTTTGGTAAATGATTCATTAAAACCGCACAAACCTCTTCAGATAGGTAGATCTTCTGTGTTACCGCCTTCGGCTCCCTTCTTGGTGTACAAAGCTCTTTTAAAAACTTCACATACATCGTCACATGTTTAATAGCATCCAAGAGTGGAATATTGATATTGACTTGCTTAAATAATTCCATCAACTCTTCTTGTTGGACTGGCTTCTTTTGAGCTTTTGGCTTTAATGCATCTGGAAAAGGGACCTTAGGAACATATCCTTAAAACCTTCATCAACCTTGAACTTTCCTTTGTCCATTATCTTCTCCCCCCCATCCGACTTCTTTTTCTCTTGAACAATTATCAGCTCTTCTTCCTCATTATCACTCTCCTCTTGAATATCTTGGCCCTTACTACCACCCACATCCTTATCCTGATATGGATCATTGAGAATTTTCCCGCTCCTAAGGGTAGAGATAGCTTTGGCATTCTCGAATTGAGGAACGATAGGAGGGGGTGGCTGAGGTTGATTGGGCTGATTTGGAGGTTGAAGAATATGAGATTTTTGCTGGAAACCCGGAGGTTGTTGATTGCAGGGATTAGCTATGGGTTGACTAGGTAACTGCCCGACATCTCTCCTCATATTACTAGCAACCAACTGACCTATTTGACCTTCTAACTTAGCAATTGATTGTTGCTGAGAAAGAATAAGTTACTGAAGTTGGTCAAATTTATCTTCAAAATTAGGCTGGTGAGGTTGAGGAGGCAGTTGATAAGGAGCTTGAAACGGGGCTTGAGGTTGATAACGAAGTAATAAAAATTGATTATATTGGCCCTAAAATGATGGAGCATGTTGATATGGGGCCTGAGCTTGATGGAATGATGATTGCTGAAATGGAAGTTGTTATTTTTTTTCAATAAGCACCAGCCATCAGAGTCAGGAGCCAGTCAAGTGCACCATCCCCCAAAAGGGGACAATGTTCTCACTTCCCCAGACTGACTCTATGGTTAAGAAATTTTATTGATTTTTGAAAGAATACATTTTCAACGGGGCATACCCCTAAATGGAAGTTGTTGTTGATTATGTTGGTAAGGAGACGAAAAATTTTGGTGAGGCTGGTTCGGAACTTGAAAGGATTGTTTTGGAATTGAGGGATTGGCTTGGGTAGATGGGCCTTGTTGCGATTTCTAAGAAAAATTTGGGTGATTTCTCCAGCCCGGGTTGTATGTATTAGAATATGGATCATAAGCGGGCTTAGAGACACCCTAAGCAGCAAAGACTTGCTCTTGGATAAATGGGGAAGTTGGGCCGCCTTGGGACAATCAATTATGGCATGATTTGGGCTAGAACATAGAGCACAAAGTTCTTGAAGGTTCGAATCTGAGAAATGTTGAGATTTTTGGGCAGAAGAGAAAGAAGGATGTTGTCTATTCATGGATAATAATTAATCTAGCTTCTATGCCACTAAGTCCACCTTCTCCATCCTTTGCGCCAACAAGTCCACTTTATTCAACTTTTGAGCAAGCGCATTAATATTCATCCTACTCTCAAACTCTCCTTGACCTTTGACATCATAAAGCCCACCCTTCTTGGAAGGTCCAATCGTTCTTTCATAGGAAGAAAGTGAGGCATGGCTAATAGAGTTTTCGCTTAACATTTCAAACAAATCATAGGCTTCATCCTCACTTTTACTCATGAAAGCCCCCCCCCCCCCACATGAGGCATTCACCATTTATCTATAATTTTTCGTTAATCCCTCATAAAATGCTTGCACAATTTGCCATCTAGATAGGCCATGATGGGGGCATTTTCTCAATAAATCTTTCAACCCATCACAGGCCTCATGAATTTGTTCCCCAGGGTTTTGTGTAAATCCAGTGATGGCCCTTTGCATGGTATTAGTCCTACCAATGGGATAGAATTTCTTCAATAACTCTTTTTGCATCTCTCCCCATGTGTCGATTGTTCTACCCAAGGCTCCCAACTAATATTTTGCTTTGTCCTTAAGGGAGAATGGGAAGAGAGTAAGCTTAAGGGAATGATCTGAGAAGTTTTAGATTTTGACAGTTGAACATATCTGGAGGAACTCATCTAGATGCTTGTAAGGATCTTCATTAGGATTTCCATAGAATGATGACAACATCTGGATGGTGCTAGATTTAATCTCATAGTGAACCGCCTGATTTTGAGGTGCTTGAATATAGAAGGATGGCTGATATTGATTAGGCATAAAGTAATCCTTTATTTGCTTAGGAGTTTGGTTTTGATTTTGTTCCGCCATAAGGTTAGATTGAGGTTGGGATCTAGAATGCACTAACCTTTCAACTTCACTAATGGGTCCTATTAAATGAGGGTGGAGGGATCTCCTACCTTGCATGCAATGCAAAGGGCCCAAAGAAAGATAATGAAATGAGTGAATTTCTATATTAAGGGGTTATGAATGAAATGAGTAATGCAATGGGTTAACTAAACTAATGCAAATGCAAGGATTCACTATATGAATGTAAGAATGATGATTATATATATATATATACATATATATATATATATGTATATATATGGAAAACCTTCTAAGGGCACTCTAACTCCAAGGTATTTCATGGTACAACCTGTCCAGCGTCCGTGAGGGAATCCACGGGTACAGGGACTTATGGAGGTCTTAGAAATGAAATTTCAAGTCCAAAGAGATGGAATGTTCAATGGAGTGTCCTTCTAAATCCAAGAGAGGTGTAAAGATCCTAATGCCCTTAAGAAGGGGAAAAAGATGAGAAGAGAGTGTTTTTTTCTTTTTTCCAAGATGTAAATGCAAACTAAAAAAATGAAAAACAAGTAAAAATGAGAGATAAATGATATGTATGCAAGACAATTAATCAACTAAATGCACAAGACATGAGAATAAATGTAACTATGATGATGACCTGATAGTATAAAGAATTTTTTCTATTTTTCTATTTTTTTTTCAGAATTTTTTTCAATTATCAAAAAGAGATATAAAGTAAAGATAACTATCAACTAAAAATATCAAACAATATGCAAAATTACTGCAAAGTGACATATAAAATTATGTTTGTAGAGTTTTCTGGATTTCTGATGTTTTTGAGATTTTTTGAGATTTTTTTAGAATTTTTTCAGAATTTCACAAAACATGACCTTTTCCTACGTATACTGACCTTTAGTGACGCTTAATTTTCAGAAATTTTTGAATTTCTACTTTGTGCGACATGTTATTTCATGAGAATTTCAGGTCTGAATTTCTGTGATTTTTTGATTTTCTAATTTTTTTATTTTTCCTACAAAATAAAAATAGAAAAATAAGTAAAACTATATACAAATCAAACACAAAGAATTTCCCAACATAAAAAATAATTTCCTCCCCGACAACGGCGCCAAAAATTGATGCGCACCGACTAGTGTCGTTAAAAAAGCCATGCCACAATTTTAAAATATTCACACTCACTCACTTTTAAATATTAGAAAATTAAATATATAGTGGTAAGTGGAGTCGATCCCACGAGGAGGAAAAATCTTTATTTGAACAAGTTGGAAAAATATCCTTATGCTTTGAAAAATCAAATTTTGAGTGAGATTAAAACTAAGAAAAATAAAGTGCATGAAAATAAATTAAAGAATATGAGAGGGTTGAAGAAAAGAAATTAGAGGAGATAGAGAGAGAAAAACATAATTTGCAAAGATGACTTTTATTGCTATGAAAGTGGAAAGTACAACTTTATGAAAATAGAAAAATTACAACTTGTATAAATAAAGAGAAAGGGAGGTCCAGATCCCTCTATGTGTGAGAAATTCTAGTGTGAGAAACTCTGGTTCGATTCTTTCTGCCATCGTTTCCATCGTCATCCTCAGTGAGCTCCCCTCCTTGCCGGCCATGGCTGGCGTGGTGGGGGAGGTCCAGATCCCTCCGGAGGATATTGAAGCCGGCATCTCAGAAGCGACTGTGGCAGCTCCTTGGAAGACTTATGCTCAGACTCTCATGGAAGCTCGGCACCGGCCACGCCTTCCCCTTCAGGTGAAACCTCCAACGTTCACGGATCAGGGAGAGCATGCTGTATTCTTCTCACAAGAATATATCCAGGTATCCTGCTCGCACCTTCAGAACACGATCATCGCCAAATGTTCTTATGGTCGTCCTTCCATCCCGAAAATCAAAGCATGTCTCTCGCAGCGACTTCATTTGAGTTCTGAATTTATCATTAGTAGATTGAATGCAAGACACATTTTGATCCGGTTGGGATGTGAAGCGGATTTCCTTAGAGTTCTCCTTCAAAAAAATCTATATATCAAAGGATTTCTGTTCAGATTTTTTAGATGGACGCATGCCTTTGATTTTGACGCTGATCCCTTTGCTGTTCCAATATGGATTGGGTTTCCCTCCCTTCTTGTCAATCTTTATCATGAGGAAATGCTCCGCTCAATAGGAGGCAATGTCGGTCCGGTGCTGCGGATTCATGATGCAACAGCTGCAATGACTAATACTTCAGAGGCTTTGGTCTATGTTGAGATGAATCTTGATATGCAGAGAAAAACTCGAGTATGGATTGGAATTGGAAATGGTGGTTTCTGGTAGTCGATCAGCTATCATAGAGTGCCGCACTTGTGCTCTCATTGCCATAAGATCGGGCATTTAGAAAGGGACTGCAAGAAGAAACAAGGACAGATTGTAGTTCGAAAGCAATCGCTGGGCAACACTGTTCTCAAAAAACTCTTCGACAGGAGTATAAGCCAAGGATGACTACCACTTCCAATCCCAAATTGGTAGATGCTGATGCTAACATATTCTCAGCCTTGAGCCAGGTTATAGAGGAAATAGAATCTGAAGAAGAGAACATTCAAGACAAGAAAGTTCTTGGCGATAGCTTATACTTTGAGGCCTCAAATTATTGTCAACATATTGCGTCCACATCTAGATCTTCGGAGATAATAGACAGCATTGGCCCCTCACTACCTATTTGTATTAGTGACTCCACTAAGATGCCCAATATAGTTCTGTCCAGGATTGAGGAGATCTTGGAATCAGAAGAGCTACCTTCAATCCATTGTAACAATGAGGCACCACATGCTAAACACTTTGCTCAAAAATCTCCCTCTCATTGCTCAGACCAGAAAGTCATTAAAATTAGCAGCTCGGAGATCATTTCAAAATTGTCGACAGCTGAGAATTCCAGGATGTTATGTCAGGCAAATAATAGCACTAGTACTCATCTTCATAATTTGAAGTCAAATGAGGTTTCAATATTGCCAAGAGTATTATTTAGTGATGCCCGGCTGAAAAGGGCTAAAGCCAAGATTATGGCTGCTCACCCATATTCCTCTTCTGATCATGATTAATTCAGCTTTAATATGGAATGTCAGAGGTATTGGCAATAAAGCCACTGTTAGAAGTTTGGCCCAGCATATAAAAGCTAATAACATCTGCATTGCAGCTATTTCTGAACCTCGCATTGATTTCAGTCGTGCTCAGAGAGTGGCTCAGAGTATTAATATGCAATCTCCTATTGGTAATAATGGTGATTCCTCCAAGATTTGGCTCTTTTATAAGCCTCATATTTGTCTTGATACTATCGAGGTTCATTTACAATATCTGACTGTAGTTATCAAGGAAAATAATAATGATGTTCTTTATTTCACAACCATATATGCTTCTTGTAGTGTTAGTGATCGTATGGTTATGTTTGACTCTCTAATAGAATTCACTCAAAATGTAAATATTCCTTGGATTATAGAGGAGATTTCAACTGCATTGTATCTCCAGAAGAAAAAATTGGAGGATCTCTCTCCTCCATGGCTGCTATGATAAATTTTCAAGGTTTTTTATCTGCAACTGGTCTTGTTGATGCCGGATATTCAAGTTCAAATTATACATGGACTAATAATCAAATTGGGACCTCTCACATTAGAGCCCGTTTGGACAGGGTTTTGTATAATTCTCATTGGACACACTCAAACTGTTTCCTGTTGGTTAGACATTTAATCAGAGGTCCCTCGGATCATGCCCCATTGCTATTGTCATTGAAGTCCACCCAACCTTCTCCAGGGAGATTCATATATCAGCATATGTGGCACCCTCATGAGAATTTTCTGGAATTTGTGAAAGCTCATTGGAGTAAATATATCCAGACAGACAGTCATCCCTTTCACACTCTTCAGAAAAAACTCAAGTACCTGAAGGCTGACTTAAGTAAATGGAACAAAGAAATTTTTGGAAACATCTTTCAGGTGAAAGACAAAGCAGAACATCAAGTTAAGCAAGCTCAAAATCTGTATGATGCATTTGCATCGGTGGAAAACCGTATGAAGCTTCACAAGGCTAATGCTGAATTGCGCCTCACATTATTTCAGGAAGAGATTTTCTGGTATCAGAAATATCGGGTGCAATGGATTACCTGTGGGGATCGTAATACTCAGTTCTTTCATCACTATACCAAGGTCAAAAGGTAGAGAAATTACATTCATAAACTGAAAATTAATGAGCAGTGGGTGGAAGATCAAAAATTATTATCAGTTGGTGCTGTGTAACATTTTAAAGTTCTCTTAACCTCTGAAGATCATATAATTGATGAGAGCCTCCTTTCTGTTATACCCTCTTTGATCAGTGAAGATCAAAATAGTTCTTTATGTTCTATTCCTTCAGCAGATGAAATAAATAATGCAGTTCTATCTCTGTCTGGCAACAGCTCTCCAGGGCCGGATGGATTTAATGGGGTTTCTTTTCTCATTGCTGGGATATCACCGGAGAGGATGTTATTAATGCTGTTCAAAGCTTTTTCAAGGGATGGGGTTTACCCAAGGGAGTTACTTCCACCATTCTTTGTCTCATCCGAAGGTTAAAAGTCCCACCTCTTATGCTGACTTTAGACCTATAAGCTTGTGTAATTTCACATATAAGATTGTGTCTAAAGTCACTTGTGACCGGTTGCGATCCATTCTACCCCTGATTATCTCAAAAGAGCAAAGTGGTTTTGTTAGTGGAAGACAAATTACAGACAATTTCCTGCTGGCAAAAGAATTGATATTAGAACTTGACAGACCTGTTAGAGGGCATAACATGGTTCTTAAGCTTGATATGGCTAAAGCCTATGATCGAGTAGAGTGGGATTTCTGTTTCATGGTTCTTAAAAGATTTGGGTTCTGCAGCAGATTTGTTTCATTAATTGCTCAATTGCTGGTTAATTGCTGGTTTTCTATACCCTTTAATGGTCAAGTTCATGGATTTTTCAAAACCACTAGAGGGGTTCGACAAGGGGACCCCTTAGCCCCTGCCTTATTCATAATTGCTGAAGAGGTATTGAGCAGGGGTCTTAAACACTTATTCTCTGCTGGTCTTTGTAAGTTCTATCATCTTCCTCGAGGGGTGTAGCCTATTTCACATATTCTTTATGCGGATGATTCTCTTATTTTTATGAATGGTGGAGTGTCTTCAATTAAACAACTACTTCTTTTCTTGGGAAGATATGAAATGTCTTCTAGTCAGCGGATTAATGCACATAAAAGTTGTTTCATTGCTGCTAAGCAGATGCCTCACTGCTCTATTGCCCGCATTAGTCAATTATCTGGCTATCTTCATAAAACTGGTAGCATCACTTATTTGGGCATTCCTCTTTTTAAAGGAAGAGTCAAAATTCCACACTTTAAATATCTGATTGACAAAGTCAATGCAAAATTAGCTGGCTGGCAAAGCAAGCTATTATCTCAGGCTGGCAGATTGGCCCTTGTCCGGTCGGTCTTATCAAAAATCTGTTGTGCCCCTGGTTTTGATGATGACAACCATGAGATGTGTGTGTGTTGAGTTCAAAAGAACTGATGAATTAACCCTTGATTCATTAATGCATGTATCTACTTTAGTTTTGAATGTAAGGAAGAAACAAGGTCTACGCAGGATGCTCAAGGCGTCCATGCAGCGGTTTGCATAGAAGGACAGCGTCTACGCAATATGCTGATTGCGTCTACGCATCAGTTCAAGAGGCAGAAGCATTAATCACTGGCATAGCTCAGTGCGTCAACGCCACAACATCGCAGCGTCGACGCATCAGCTCATGTTTGAGATAAAAGAGTGTTCGGGGTCAGCCCAGTGGGTTGAAGCAGGCAGCCTATGCGTCAACGCATCTGGTCTATGTTCGAAAGGCTCCGTGGGAATTACAAGGCTGCGTCAACCCCTTAGTCAAAATGGGTTGACGCCATTTGAATCTCATCAAGTGATTATTGGGTGGACCCCAGCCGTAAGTGGCGTTAGATGCCACATCATCTAAAAGGGCATGCGCTCTCTTTCCCTCACGATTCCAGAAGCCTCTAGGAGAACAATCATTAGGCTAACCAGAAAATCTGGTTGGGGCCCACAAAAGGAATATTCACGTTAATAGGGAGAGCGCGGGAGATGAAAGTTGAAGTAGTAGCAGTCGAACAAGATACAGGAGAAGCTCTAGAGAAGAATGGCCTGAATCATCATCTTCCTCCTGGCGTGCTGTTGCATCCACTGAAGATCAGAGGAAGCCCAGTGGCAGTTGATCATCGCAAGACTATCTACCATCTAGAAGGAGAAAGCCAGCTGATCGACGAAGCCTTTTCTCTCCGATCTCTATGTTTGAGATTCAAGAATCAGCACCATCATACATCTGAAGCTCTTTCTTTCAATTTGTTTTGGTGTCTTCGTTTCTTGTTGTTCATTTCAGTTTGAATTCTATTACTGCTATTCTCCCTCGTACTGGTGATTGTAGAGGGAGGTTTCTTGATCAAGCGGGGTGTGCTTGGATCAAGGGGTTTGGGTGTGTATGCCCTCAAGCTGTTTGTCAGCGGGTAACTGATTGAGAGGATGTGTTCCTGTTGTTAACCAAGCTGTAGTGGTCAGCATTGTCGAGGGGATTGTTCCTCGGTTTAGCAAAGCTGTAAGGCTCAGCAGGGATCCTCACTGATCTAGTGAGGGGTGGACGTAGGTCTCCACAGGGAGACCGAACCACCATAAAAATCTATGTTCTCTTGTGGTTTGTTGTCTCTTGCAATATCTGTGTGTCGCTAGATGATCGATTAGGTTCGATCTCCACACCTTCTGTTTACTGAATTTTGAACTAGTATTCTGCTACTTAAAAGTTGATTGTGATTTTTCGCAAAAGATTTCAAAGGGTCAACCTATTCACCCCCTTCCCCTCTAGTTTGACCATCCACTTAATCCAACACGTGGTATCAGAGCTTGGCTCTCTTGTCAAGGGTCTCACAACCCAGAGAGATTTAGTGGAATGGAAAACAAGGGGCTCATGCCTGAAGGGTATGCAGTGAATAGGCCACCCTTCTTTGATGGCACTAACTATGCTTACTGGAAAAATCGGATGCATGTATTTCTGAGATCTCAGGACCATGCGATTTGGAGAGTCGTGAGCAAAGGACCCTATCAGTTAGAAGGAGATGAAGAATTGTGGGTAAAAGAGCAGATTCGGAAGTCCAACATCAATTGGCAAGCTATGAATATCATGCAACTCTCATTGCATCCTAAGGAGTTTTCACGAGTGTCCTCATGTGCCAGTGCCAAGGAAATGTGGGACAGACTTGAAGTCATCTATGAATGTACGTCAGAGGTAAGAGAGACAAAAGCTAATATGTTAATTTCTGAGTATGAAGCTTTTAGAATGAAGCCAGAGGAAAATATATCTGAAATGTATGCTAGGCTAACTCTATTAGTGAATGGTCTTAAAGGTCTGGGAAAGGTTTACAGTGATTATGAACTGGTCAGGAAAATTCTTAGATCCCTAACTCCAATTTGGCACACCAAGGCCACTGTTGTTGAGGAATCTAGGAACCTTCCTACCACTACCCCTGATGAGCTTATTGGATCATTGATGGCTTACGAGCTGAATTTCAAAAGAACTGATGAGGATGTGAAAAAGAAGAAGCCACTTGCATTGAAGGCTGGTCCTAGCAGCAAGGAGAGTTCAGATGATAGTCAGTCATCTACCTCAGATGATGACTCAGGTGAGATAGCAATGCTCACTAGGAAATTCATGAAGTTTCTAAGGAAGGAAGGTAAATTTATGAGGAACAGTAGACCACAGGTAAGAAAGAGTTCAAAATTCAAATCAGAGAATTCTAAGAAATCTGACAAGGTTGTTTGTTACAAATGCAGGAAACAAGGTCATATCAAATTTGAATGTCCAGAGAATGTGAAGAAAGTCCAACCACAATAGAAGAACAAGAAGCCAAAGGCTATGATGAGTACTTGGAGTGACGAGGAGAAAGATGAAGATGAAGAAGAGAGTACCTCTGAAGAAGAAAGTGATGTTAAGCTATGCTTTATGGCTAAGGGAGATGATCAGGATGAGGTAACCTCCTCTTTTGAAAACTTTTCTTGCATTGATTGGGAAGAAGCATTTAATGAATTGCTAGATAAGTATGATTATGTGAAGAAAGAAAATAAATCACTGAAGAAGAAGAAAATTTTGACTAGTCAAGATAATTCCTTGAATGAAAAAATCATGTGCTTAGAAGCTGAAATTACTCATCTAAGGGAGTCTCTTGCTGAAAGTGATCAGTGTAAAGATCAGTTGATAGAGATGAAAAGAGAAAATGAACTTTTACTGAAAGTGCATGATGACCTAAAACTCAGAATGCAAAAATTGGAGAGTGATGTAAAAATTGCTGAAGAAAAATATGAAGCCATTCAAGGAGTAAATCTAGAACTCCAAGAAAACTTGAAGAGACTGGAAGATGAAAACTTAAATAAACAAGCCTCCCTTGAGAAATTTACACAAGGCAAAAACAACCTAGAAGCTGTTATGGGAATGAAAAGTAATTTTGGAAAAGAAGGACTTGGATATAATCCAACTAAAAAGAAGAATCTAGGGATAAGACTGATAACCTTTGTTCCAGAACAGGGCACATCTGAGCAAAACCCAATGGCTGCAGTGAAGCCACATGGGAAAAATCAAGAAGAAAAGGGCAAAGAGAAAATGAATGCTACCTTGAATACCAATCACCACACAAATATGCCTAAGTCTGGAAGTAAAACCTCAAATCAACCCATGGACCCTAGTACATCAACCCAGCATCAAGCTTATGGAAATTCAAGGAGTTATTGGATTGGCACAAGACAGCCGCGTCAACGCACTGGCCATCCTGCGTCTACTCAACCTATGTCTAAGGGCTTCTACATAAATAAGGCTAAAACAAACCACTGGCCGCGTCAACGCAATGTCTATACTGCGTCAACGCACCCTGCGTACCAGAACCCATATGACATGGGGTTTGGGTGGATGGGTCAACGCAGCCGTGCAAGAGGGTCTACGCAGCAAAGCTTCATTCCATCCGGAATTAAATATTCAACTAGAGCTTCTCGTCCTAGGTTCCCCAGTGCTTCTTAGATTCAGAATAATCATTAGAGTGGAAACAAGAATAAAAATTCACACTTCTTTAACAACAGAACTGGTTCAAAGAATTCATTCCGAAGGGTACCTCAACCTAATCAGAAAATTCTCAAACCTATGAACTCCACATCTCAAAAACCTCCAAAACAACATATATGGATCCCCAAAAGTATGTTGTCTTACTTGACAGGATCATATGGTCTGATGGGACCCATGTGTATTTGGGTTCCAAAATCCCTCGTTTGATGTGAATTGCAGGAGTGCCTTGCAGCTGTACACAACAGATGGTATCTTGACAGCGGCTGCTCAAGGCATATGACGGGCGATAAGACAAAATTTTGTTTCTTGGTTGAGAAAGAAGGAGGGCATGTCACGTTTGGGGGCAACAATAAAGGCAAAATTATTGGAAAAGGTAAAGTGGGCAAAACTCCCTTGAACTCCACTGATGATGTGCTGCTTGTTGAAGGACTAGAATATAATCTTCTTAGTATAAGCCAACTGTGTGACAGGGGACACAAGGTTGTGTTTGATTCTCTTGTATGCACCATTCTTGAAATGCATTCTGAAAATGTTAAGTTTATTGGAAAAAGAATAAACAACATGTACATGGTAGACTTAGATGATCCTGCTCATAATAATTTATGTCTTGCTGTGAACAAAACTGAGCTGGCTTGGCTATGGCATCGTAGACTAGGACATGCTAGCTATAGTGTCATGCATAAGTTAGCAAAATTCAGTATGGTAAATGGTCTGCCTAATGTCTCATTTAAACAAAATGACAAAGTTTGTGATGCATGCACTCAAGGTAAGCACAATAGGAAGTCATTTAAATCTAGAATAGAAAACCAATCTTCTAGACCTCTTGAACTTATTCACATGGATCTGTTTGGACCCACCAGAACAACAAGTTTAAGTGGAAATAGATATGGCTTTGTTTTGGTAGATGACTTTTCTAGGTTCACTTGGGTGTTCTTTTTATCTCATAAAAATGATGCGTTTGAAGAATTTCAGGCATTCTTCAAGAAAGTTCAGCAGGATGGTAAGTATACTATTTCATCTATCATGTCAGATCATGGAGGAGAGTTCGAAAACTCAGAATTTGATGGCTTTTGCAGGGCAAAAGGAATATCACACAGATTCTCGCCACCAAGAACTCCTGAACAGAATGGAGTTTTGGAAAGAAGAAACATGACTCTTGTGGAGATGGCTAGAACAATGCTGATCGAAGGATAACTTCCAAGGAAATTCTAGGCTGAGGTGGTAAACACTGCATGCTACATTGTAAATCGTGCAATGGTAAGACCTCTGTCCAAAAAGACTCCATATGAGTTAATGAAAGGTAAGAAGCCATCTGTTGCTCATTTCAAAGTTTTTGGGTCAAAATACTTTGTTCAAAATAATGACAAACGGGACTTGGATAAGTTTGAACCTAAGAGTGAACCAGCCATTTTTCTGGGATATTCTAATCACTCTAGGGCATATAGAGTCCTAAATGTCAAAACTCAAAATGTAGAAGAATCTCCACATATTGTCTTTGATGAAATGAATGTTAGATATGAAAATGAACAATCTTACAGGGACAAGGATGATGGGGAGTTCCTTGAAGTAAAGGAAGAACAAGATCTTCAGGAGAAAGAGTCAAGGTCAGGTGAGAGTCTAGCAGAATCAAGCACTCAAGGTAATGCAGATGCTAATGAAGATAACTCTCTAACTAATGTTAGAATGTTAAGAGATCATCCTTTATCAAGCGTTATTGGCAATCTGCATGACCCTACTAGAACTAGATCTCACTTTAGGATAATTGAGGAAATGGATAATTTGGCTCTTGTGTCTCAAATTGAACCTAACAATGTAATTGAAGCCCTAAAAGATGAATGTTGGATAAATGCAATGCATGAAGAACTAAATCAATTCAAGAGAAACAAAGTGTGGCACCTTGTACCAAGACCCAATGAACATTCAGTAATTGGAACTAAATGGGTTTTAAGAAATAAATAAAATGAAAATAGAATTGTGATAAGAAATAAAGCTAAGACTGGTAGCACAAGGATATAACCAAGAATTCGGCATTGATTTTGAAGAATCCTTTGCTCCAGTAGCTAGATTAGAGGCCATTAGATTATTACTTGCATATGCTTGCTGCCATGGAATAAAACTACAACAAATGGATGTAAAAAGTGTGTTTCTTAATGGTCTAATAAAAGAAGAGGTGTATGTTGAACAACCCCCTGGTTTTGAGTGCATAGACTGTCCTAACCATGTTTACAGATTAGACAAAGCTCTCTATGGGCTTAAACAGGCACCTCGAGCATGGTACGATAGACTCAACTCATACCTCACTGAAAAAGGATACTCAAGAGGTAAAGTGGACCAAACTTTATTCACCAAGGTAATAAACAATGACATTGTTCTGGTTCAAATTTACGTTGATGATATAGTCTTTGGATCCACTAAACCAAGCATGTATGCGGAATTTGCACAATTGATGACTACAGAATTTGAAATGAGTCTAATGGGTGAGCTACAATTTTTTCTAGGTCTTCAAATCACCCAAAGCAAGGAAGGATGCTTTATCAACCAGGCAAAATATATCTCTAAACTATTGAAGAAATATTAAATGGAGAATCTTAAAACAATCAACACTCCCATGAGCACCAACACAATTCTGGATGCAGATCTGAAAGGTAAATCAGTCGATGCAAAGACTTATCGAGGTATGATTGGATCACTCCTCTATCTTACTGCATCTAGGCTAGATATCCAATTTTGTGTATGTATGTGTGCTCATTTTCAATCTGATCCTAGAGAATCCCACTTGAGCTCTGTTAAGCGTATCTTTAGATACCTTGCCGGAACTCGAGATATAGGGATTTGGTATCCTGCATCTTGCGCTCTTGATTTAGTATCTTATTCTGATGCAGACTATGCTGGATGCAAACTTGACAGGAAAAGCACTAGTGGCTATTACCAATTTTTGGGAGGGTGTTTGGTTTCTTGGGCATCCAAGAAACAACACTCAGTGGCACTATCCACTGCAGAGGCAGAATATGTCGCTGCAGGGAGTTGTGGCACTCAAGTGTTCTGGATCAAACACCAACTCCAAGATTATCAAACTGATCTTGGGTGTGTCCCAATCTTGTGTGATAACACAAGTGCCATTAACCTGGCAAAGAATCCTATTCAGTACTCTAGGACCAAACATATAAAATTAGGCATCACTTCTTGCGAGATGAAGTTAATAAAGGAAGCTTTAAATTGGTTTTTGTTGACTCATAACATCAAGTTGCTGACAATTTTACCAAGCCTCTGAGTAATGAAAGATTTACTTGTCTTAGAAGAGAGCTTGGACTATGTAATCCTCATCTTGTTGCCTAACTTGATAGCTCGGTTTATTCTTTGGAATTTGATTGGTTAACTTTTCCTAGCAATAAATTGATTACATGCCTTGCTTAAATTGAAAGCTCTTGGTTTCTAAATAAGTCATAAATCGAGGGGGAGTTCAATTTTTGGTCATTTTCTCTATCTTGAAAAACACATGTTAAATAAAAAGCCCATCATGTCAATCACTGTATTTTCATCAAAATTTTCTGTCATGCATGATCTGAGGGGGAGTTTGCACTAGATTTTTCTTGCTGAGGAGAACAAGTTACCACCTTGAGATTAATATTTTGTGACTATGAAGTGTGGCTCACGTAGTTGATTGAACTGGGTTATTAGTGAAGAAGTCCGAGTTAACGCAGTAATGAGGCTGGGTCAACGCACTGATTGAAATATTCTGGAAACAGTGTTGGCAGTTCAGCTGATTGGTTGAGTGAGTTAACGCTGTGACATGGTTGAGTTGACTCACTGACAGAAACCTCTTGTAAACCGTTCTGGAGTCAACTTGCTCACTTAAAAAGGGCTCACTCAGTACTAGAGATGAGTCAACGTAATCTGGAAATGTCTGCTGTGCGTTAAAGTCTACTGCTGTGTGAAGTTGTTCTGAAATGGCACTTCCAGTACCTTAGATTGTCTGAAGCCTGGAGTTTTCTCAACTTCTCATCAATTCGGTTCTTTCTCACATATTTCATCTTTCATCTCTTTAGCTAGGAGTTGTAGAACCTATCAATCTTCAGTATGAGGGAAGGTTCATGAGCTCTGGAAATTGAGTTGATGTCATAGATTCAGGGGGAGTTAAAATGATAATTCTTTTATGAGAGATTTTGGTCTTCACTGATTGACTCTATGTAATATTAATGGCTGGAGACTTATAAATCTTATGATCCTTGAATGTTAAAAATTCTTGAACGTAAAAGTGCCTTGCATATGGAATAGCTATAGAACTATTTAATAAAATTGTGAACTCATCTACCCTAGAACCATGATGATCAAAAGTAAAGAGACCACTTTGTGCAAAATGAATTTAATATCTGTATTGACCTTAAACTCAGAATAGGTGTAATAAGAGCTGAAGGAATAAACCCTATATATATATATATATATATATATGTAATAAATTGCAGAGCAATGGCCAGTTTTCACTAAGAAACTATCTCCATGCACTAAGGAAGTGCTAAGGAGCATGTCATGATGTGAGCTACTATCTCTGTTCCCAAAGAAAAATAATTCGTTGCAGAGCAATGGCAAATTTTCACTGAGAAACTACCTTCATGCACCAATGAAGTGCTGAGAGGCATGTCATAATGTGAGTTGCCAACTCTGTTTCATTGGAGCAGAATAGTTAGCTATGCTGAGTAACCGAGGACTCTGGTGTCTGATAAACATGTGTACCCGTGTCAAGATGCTAGCTACACTTGATTGCTAATGAAAATCAAAATTATATATATTCAATAAAAAGAAAAAATGGCAATATATATATATATATATATATGTGTGTGTGTGTGTGTGTGTGTGTGTGTGTGTGTGTGTGTGTGTGTGTGTGTGTGTGTGTGTGTGTGTGTGTGTGTGTGTGTGTGGTTGACCTTAAGCTTACATACAATCCTACAGAGTTCATATTCAATACTCATTATTTTTTTTTTCACAAAGCATCTTGTAGGAGGAAGGGAGAGTGCACCCCTTTCCAAAGGAAAGAGATGTTCTCACTCCACCAACTCACCACTAGATGTGATTTTTATTGAATATTGGAATTGTAAAAAGTACAAGAGGGGTTAACGGTAATAAACCCCTGAAATACAGAGCTGAAAGCAAAGGTGAAACAATCTATACTCGCCAAACACGGATGTTCAGAAGGCGAAAGGCATCAGCCTTGATATAACCTCTGGCCAGAATAGGCAACTCTCTCATTGACAAAAATTCAGAATTATGACCCATATTCGTAGCATGCTTTGCCAATGAATCAGCTAACTGATTCGCTTCCCTGTAGATATGGACTAAAGGGCATTGAAATGATGTAAAGAGGTCTTGAAGATGCCTCCACCATGGGAGAAGAGACCACGGTGGGTTTCTTTTGCCTTTAAGTACTTCACCCAATGCCATGGAATCCATATATATAATTGAAAGAGGGATGCTATGGAGACGAGCCAACCTAAGACCATCAAAAAGAGCTCTCCCCTCTACCACCATGCTTGAGCCATAGCCATAATAATATGAGAAACCTAGCAACATATTGCCTCGGATGTCTCTAAAGCAACCACCGCCTCCGGATAACCCAGGATTGCCCTTACTTGAACCATCTACATTAAGAGAAAAAGCCACAGTAGGAGCCTACCAACATACTGTAAATGCTTGAAGAGCTTTAAATTTGATGGTTAAACCCATGGCATGAATGTTCTGCATTAGATTCCAATTGGGTCCCTGTTTAAAAGTGATCTGCCGAAGCACTTGCATGGCATCCTCTTGTATATGCAGAGCAATTCTTGCAGGATTAGTCTTAATTCCCTCAAATCTGCTTCGGCATCTTTGCTTCCAGATTTCCCATATGATAAGCATAGTCATTAGTAAATTGATATAACCCTGCGGGTTGGATATGGCAGATTCACTAATGATCAACTGTAATCTGCTATTGATGGAGGAGATATTCATGTAAGGACTATCAATGAGAGTGCTAAACTTAGTCCACAAAAAAGAAGCAAGCTCACTATTAATAAAAAGATGATCCAAGCTTTCAATAGAAGAAGAGGCCTGACAACAATTGCAGCAAGAGGCTAATTGAATACCACAGTTCTGTATTCTTTCATCAATAGGAATTGCATGATTGAGTAATTTCCAGTAAAATAGGGAGGCTCGAGGTGGATAACTTTGGTGCCAAAGCTTTGCTGAATGAGTATCTACATGTTGCCCTTTAATATAGCTGTATGTGGATTTGAAGTCAAATTTGCCCGAGCTGGTAAAAGACCATATAGAGATGTCTTCTCCTTCTTGAATAACATATTTGGACAGCTCAACTCTCAGATTGGAATCAGTAATCATCTGCCATATAGGATGTTGAAGATTGGCCAAAGCTTCTTGGACTAAACAATTTTCTGCTTGGGAAGTTACTTGGAATTGAGAGTAGTCTTGCAGAGATATTCCCTTGAACCATGTGTCTTTAATGAAATTGGTAGTAGCACCATTGAAGACAATTTTGCGCATGCCAGCCAAGAGAACAGATCGAGCTTTTTCAAAGTCTCTGATTTTAGTGCCTGCTGGAAAGGAAGACTTACAATCAGAAATGTGCAGGCCGTGAATGTACTTCATCCTGACGAATCGAGCCCAAAGAGAATTGCTATGAAGAGAATTCCATAATTGTTTGACCTGAGAACACAGCTGGATATCCAAAAGTTTGCGTATGCCTAGACCACCCTTTGAATGGGGGCAGCATATCTTATCCCAAGAGACCCAATGTTTCCTATGAGTCGACTCCAGACCTTGCCAAAGAAAATTTGCACAGATGCTTTCCACTTGCTTGATAATGGTATATGGTATATTGGCAGAACTAGCAATATATATAGGAATAGCCGAGAGAACAGATTTAATAAGGGCAACTCTACCAGCTTGAGATAGGAATTTGCTCTGCCAACCTGCTAGCTTGGTGTTGATTTTATCTAGCAAGTATTTGAAATGGGGAACTCTAATTCTCCCTTTAAAAAGTGGGATTCCAAGATAGATAATGCTACCAATTTTGTGTTAGAATCCTGTCACTTGGCTGATCCTCTCAATAGCATGACTTCTCATATGCTTGGAAACCATAAATGAGCTTTTGCAAGGGTTAATCTGCTGTCCTGAAGATTCTTCATACTGTTTCAATAATCTCAACAAGGCCTTGATGGAGGAAAGTCCACCATTCAAGAAAATGATGGAATCATCCGCAAAAAGTATATGAGAGATGAGCATGACATTGCAGGAAAGATGAAAATATTTGCACTGACCTGATTGAAATAACTGACTTAAGCCTCTACTTAGGACTTCTTCGGCCAATATGAAGAGAGCAGGAGCTAAGGGATCTCCTTGTCTCACCCCCCGGGTAGATTTAAAGTAGCCATGAATTTGACCATTGAATGAGATAGAAAACCAACAATTCATCAATAACTAAGCTATGAATGAGTTAAATCTGCTGGAAAAACCAAATTTTTTCAGCACAAGAAGAATGAAGTCCCATTCAATGCGGTCATATGCTTTGGCCATATCTAATTTAATAAGCATATTATGGCATCTAACTGGTCTATCTATTTCCATGAATAGTTCTCTGGCTAACAAAAAATTATCAGTGATACCTCTACCACTAACAAATCCACTTTGATGTTCTGAAACAATCAAGGGCAGAATGCTCCTCAGCCGATTGCTTATAACTTTAGAAACCACCTTACAAGAAAAGTTGCACAGACTGATTGGTCTGAATTCAGCAAAGGTAGTGGGGTTTCTGACCTTGGGAATCAGGCATAAAATTGTTGAAGTAGTTCCTTTCGGAAGACCCCACCCATGGAAAAAACTCTGGACTGCAGCTATGACATCTTCACCTATAATATCCCAACAAAATGTGTAGAAGCTGCCTGTAAACCCATCAGGGCCAGGGGAACTGTTACCACTTGAGGAGAATACAATGTTTTTAATTTCCTCTTCCGATGGGATGGAACAGAGATAGTTATTCTGTTCTTCTGTGATCATAGAAGGAATGCCAGAGATGAGCTGCTCATTGAAAATGTGAGCTTCAGTGGATAGAAGGGATTTAAAAAAATCAATAGCTCCATTTAATAATTCTGACTGATCTTCTACCCAGATGTCATTGATCTTCAACCTATGAATGTAATTTCGTTGTCTTCTGACTTTTGTATAGTGATGAAAAAATTGAGTATTGCGATCACCACAATTAAGCCACTGAACTCTGGATTTCTGTAACCAGAACATTTCTTCTCTGTACAAAGCAAGTCTCAAATCTGCATTGGCTTTGTTCATTCTCTCCCAGTTTTCCATTGAAGGATTTCCATCATAAGCATCTTGAATTGACATAAGGTGTGTCTCAGCTGCCTCTTTAGCAAGCTGAATATCACCAAAAGTCTCTTTGTTCCATTTTTTCAGAGCCTCTTTTAAATGTTTAAGCTTATTCTGAAAGGAGAGAAAAGGATGACAAACATCATCTGACTTGCTCCATTGGGATTTAACAAAATCCAAAAACTCAGGGTGAGTGTGCCACATTTGATGATAAATGAATCTCCCAGGGAGAACATGATTAGGACACATATTTAATAACAAAGGAGCATGATCAGAGGGACCTCTAGTGAGATGTTGAACAGATACATTGAAATTGGAGTTTAGCCAACTTTCATTATATAATACCCTGTCTAGTCTTGCCCGAATATGGTTGGCTCCAATTTGGTTGTTGGTCCAAGTGTAAGATGACCCAGAAAATCTAGCATCAATTAATCCTATAGCAGTGATAAAACTTTGAAAGTCTAACATTGCATTAGCTGAAGACATCAAACCTCCAAACTTTTCCTCAGGAGAGATAATACAATTGAAATCCCCACCAATAAGCCAAGGGATAGAAATATCGGGGCTTAAAGCCATAATAGCATCAAACAGCTCCCTACGAATGTAAGCATTGCAAGATGCATATACTGCAGTAAAATACATGCATATATTATTGTCTTCCTTCAGTGCCATAGTAATATATTGAGGATGTTGCTCAGTAATCTCAATGTAAGTGTCAGTGGAATGGAACAGCCAAATATTGGAGGAGGTTCCATTATTCCCAAAAACAGAATGAAGGTTGATTTTACAGGCCACCTTTTTAGCACAACTAAAATCTATGCGAGGCTCTAGGATAGCAGCCAGGATAATCTTATGAGCTTTAATGATTTGGCAAAGACTTCCAACAGTCGCCTTATTCCCCATACCTCTAGCATTCCATATAAGAACCGAATCAATCATGTATATATGTGGAAGAGTTTGCTGCCAGCACCTTGGCTTTGGCTCTGGTAAGGCGAGCATCACTAAATAATTCACCGGGTATTGCAGATATTTCAGAAGAATCTTTACCTTGAAAAATTTTAGCTAGATGTTTGCTACATTGAGTAATCATTTTGGAATTTCCAAACTCAGCTAAAGTTGAAATTTCATTAGAGTTAATGATAAGGAAATCTTTAGAGCTTTGATCAGTAACATTTGCAGCCTGCTTTGTTGTCCTTGACAAGTGTGTGTGAGCTGAAGGTAGCTCCTTTAAAATACTATTCAGCTTCAAAGCTCCTTGATCTGATAAATAGTCTTATTTTCATAATCTTTAACTACTTGAGGTCGACCAGATCTACCTCTTTTTTTTACATTCGCCAACAGAATGACCCAGCTTATAACAAAAGCTACATAAGGTAGGAACTCGGTGATAGTTGACCTTTTGCCAATATCCCACACCATCCATATCTATCCACAAATGCTCCTTCCGCGGAGTTGAGAGATCCAACTCTATGCAAACTAAAGCTTCAGAAGTATCCGTCAATGTTAAGGTCCGCTCATGAATCCACAGAACAGGACCAAAGTTGCCAGCGATGGAACGAAGACAGTCTTCCTGATACAAGTTCGCCGGTAAACCAGGGAAACCAATCCACACAGGCACCATTGGTGGATCAGCTTCGAAATTAAAATCAGGGGTCCAGCGAAAGAACCGAAACAGAAAACCTTTTATATACAAATTTTTTTGTATGAGGAGCTTCAAAAAATCCACCTCATCATCAAATCGAAGAAGAAGGTGCCTCAAGTTTAATTTGCTGATAACAAACCCTGAAGATATTCCCAATCTCTGCGTCAGACAACTTTTTAGCTCAGTAAAAGAAGGCCTACCGTATGAGCATTTAGCCAGAATAGCAAACGGTAGAAGCTGCAAAGAGGCCTGAACTTCAGCCTTAGAGAAGAAAACGGCTGGTTCGCCTCGATCGGTAAACGCCGGTTTCTTGATTGGGATGGAAATATTTGTTCTCTTCACAGACTCCATGAGAGCTTGCGCGAACGTTTTCCGTGGAACATCTTGAGGGAGAGGAAGACTGGTTCGTGCCTTCCCGCCATTCCTTCTTTCAGTGTGCCCCCCTCCTCTGCCGGCCATGGCCGGTGTGGCGGGGGGTCCCTCATTAAATTCACTTGTATAAGGGTCTCTTGAAATTGAACAATCTAGGGGATAGTTTTGAGAAAGTTTCTGGTGTGCAAATAGTTCTATCTTTATTCCATACACATACTCTTCTTGTTCAAGGGCTTAACTCAAACTCTTAAGATTGTTTTACTCTACATCATTAAATGAATTAGGGTCTCTTATCATATCTCTCATAAGGAAACTTGAATGTTATCTATTAAAAATCCCTGAATGCAATCTCATCTTTCATATTTCAGTGTCTTTAGAATGCCTCAATACTGTGGTTCGTAACTCAATATTTCCTTCATATTTTTTTTGGTGGCGTCGACTCAGTCCTTCAATGTGTCAACGCAGTCGCATGGTCGCTTTATCAACCTAGTTCGGTTCATCCCATTGAACCGGCTCTGTCTTTTTGAAACCGAGGGGTCATCTCTTTAAAACCCCTCAGCGTAAATGCTTCAGCCTCCTCGCCTCTTTCAAAAACCTTGTTGGCTCCTCCCTCTCCGCTTCCCTCATCTTCTTTCCCACGTCACTTCTCTTCCTTGTTGCCGTGTGATTCACCTCCCTACCATGGCTCCTCCGAAAAAAAGGGACAAAGGACAAGAAGGGTCTAAAGAGAAGAGATCCCATCTTTGTTGAGGGCAAGATTGAGCCTCGAACCAAATTTCAACTTGCTCAAGAGGAGACGCCGTCTCAGTCAGCTCTAAGAACACAAAAAGGAAAAGAGAAGAGCTCGCTGGCAAAGACAAGAAATCTCTCAGAATCAAGGGCAGCAAAGCAGAAGGATACTCACGATGCTCCCGTGGCAGATCCTCCAGAGGAGATACCGTCTTCTTCAGCTCCAAGGAAACGGAAAGGAAAAGAGATAGAGCTATCTCTTCGGAAACGCCATCTCCATCCGAGCCCGCCGACCAAAAAGAGAAAGCTCTCTAAATCAAGGGCAGAGGAGCAGTCTACATCTTTAGCTGCTAATAAGGGGAAGCAAGGTGTAGACAGTTCACATGCAAGGTCTTCTGATCCCTCTCTCACCTTTAATATAGAAGAACCTCTGAAAGTCCTTATCCCACGATATATTGTTGATGCTGATGTTGAGATGCTTGAGGTTTTTCCGCAGTTATTTCCCACTTTGGATTTTCAGGGTTGGCGGTCTTTTGTCACAAATCATAGAATATATTACCCCACCCTCGTTCGAGAATTTTAGCAAAATTTGAAATATGATCCTCACATCCCTAAAATTTCTTCAACAGGCAGAAATGTCCATTTTGAGTTAACAAATAAACTGTTTGCCAGATCATGGAAAATCCCAATGGATGGGGTTCAACTACACAGTTTTCATCTTGATGAACATGGCGCTTATGCCCTTCTGACTGAACAGACTAGTGATCCTACTGTTGTCAAGCAGACATATCTATCTAGTCTGAAAGCCAATCGGTTCCCTCCCTTCAACAGACTACTACATCATATCTGCACATCCATCATTACACCCCAGAGCAGTGGTAGGGAACGAGTTACTGAGATGCAACGATTCTTGCTATACTGTATGCTGAAACAGATCAAGATTTCATTGACTGATGTTATCATTCAGACCATGGGTACATGTCTGAAACAGTCTAGGACACTTCCATATGCTGTCCCATTTACTGCAATTTTTAGAAAGGTTGGAGTGAACTTTGGAAATGAAAAGAAACTAAACATTCCCAGAGGGAATAGATACTTTTTATCATACATTCAGAAGTTCATGGGATTTAAAGTTGTGAATAGACAGCCAGTCAGAGTACTGCCAAGTCAGAAGCATGCCTCTGCCTCTGGGGCACCTGTTGTAGAAATGAGCGAAACAGCACAAGAAAACCCAGCGACCAGTCTAGCCAGAGTAGACAGACAAGAGGTTAGTCCTGCCAGAATGGACCAACAAGAGGCCTGTCCTGTCCAAGCTGATATTGTCACAGATACTGCCTCATCTCTCCCAACTGTCACTAGAGATATTATGATCATACACGGTCCTTTTCAGGAACCCTCTCCTCTAAGGGAACATGAATCTACCTACTTTCCTGAGGAAGAAATGCCAGATAATGTTCATTATGATGCTGGCATGCATGATCAGACTTCTGGTATCAATCCAACCTTGATTCAATTTCTGGAAATGAAGTTCAAGAACATTGATTCTTCCAAAATGCACTTGAGCTCAACCATGGAAATGAGGATTTCTCGTCTTGAGCAGAAATCAGACAGTAGATGGGAACAGTTCAAGAATGACAAATTCAAGTCAGACAAAAAGCTTCATAACTTCATGGAATCCCTCCTTCAGGTTTGTCAGAAAGTTGGGTCAGTAATGCACAATTTGAAAAGCTTGCATCAACAATTTCTGAACAGGCTAAAGGCTGTGTAGACATATAACTATAATGTCAAGGAAAACCAGTCCAAGCTGAATTTGAAATTTTCTACCCTAATTGACAAGAACAATGTGTTCAGTGAAAAGGTTCAGACCTTGTTTGAAAAGATTACATATTTTGGTAAGGACCTTGCTAAACTATTTGAACGATCCACTCTAGTGGGTGATGAGGTTATGGATGTTTTGCATATTCTAAAAGAAAACTTCCCACCCACAATTGAAGATCAGCGTGATGTGTACTGCCCTCCACCAACAGAAGCCTCCTCTTCTGCACCTGAATGGGGATCTCAGCAAAAAGCTCAAGTGGACTATCTGTTTGACATTTTACACAGCTGGTTTGATAGTATCACTTCCAAAGTACAAGATTATTATAAGTCTATCCTACAAAGAGATCAGCAATTTTCAGACAGACTAGACAGTTTAGCATCTTCTATGACTCAGCTTCAGCAACAACTGGATAATGTGTCTGCAAACATTCTTCAGTCTCACTCTTCCTCACCTGCTCCCCTTCCTGGTGATGTCAAAGGGGGAGAGACATGAACTCAAGTTGGAGCCTGGAATTGCATTGCATCTGCATCAAATGTGATTGAGTGAAGTTTTCCTTCGTTTACATATTTTTTGATATGCTTGAAAGAAATTGTCTGTGAGATTGTCCAACTTTTTGTTAGAAGAGTTCTTTTGTTCTTCTTATTGATGTTATACCTTGGACCTAAATGAAATGAATGACATGAACTGGTGTTCTGGTCTCTGAAGTGAATTCCTTGTTTGATCTGAACAATACACTTTTATGTAGATGCAATGGCATACACCTCATAGTTGCTATCATCAAAAAGGGGGAGATTGTTGTGCCCCTGGTTTTGATGATGACAACCATGAGATGTGTGTGTGTTGAGTTCAACAGAACTGATGAATTAACCCTTCATTCATTAACACATGTATCTACTTTACTCTTGAATGCAAGGAAGAAACAAGGTCTACGCAGGATGCTCAAGGCGTCCACGTAGCGGTTTGCATAGAAGGACAGCGTCTACGGAGGATGCTGATTGCGTCTACGCATCAGTTCAAGAGGCAGAAGCATTAATCACTGGCATAGCTCAGTGCATCAACGCCACAACATCGCAGCGTCGACGCATCAGCTCATGTTTGAGATAAAAGAGTGTTCGGGGTCAGCCCAGTGGGTTGACGCAGGCACCCTATGCGTCAACGCATCTGGTCTATGTTCGAAAGGCTCCGTGGGCATTACAAGGCTACGTCAACCCCTTAGTCAAAATGGGTTGATGCCCTCTGAATCTCATCAAGTGATTATTGGGTGGACCCCAGCCGTAAGTGGCGTTAGATGCCACATCATCTAAAAGAGCATGCGCTCTTTTTTCCTCGCTATTCCAGAAGCCTCTAGGAGAACAATCATTGGGCTAACCAGAAAATCTGGTTGGGGCCCACAAAAGGAATATTCACGTGAATAGGGAGAGCGCGGGAGATGAAAGTTGATGTAGTAGCAGTCGAACAAGATACAGGAGAAGCTCTAGAGAAGAATGGCCTGAATCACCATCTTCCCCCTGGCGTGTTGTTGCATCTACTAAAGATCAGAGGAAGCCCAGTGGCAGTTGATCATCGCAAGACTATCTACCATCCAGAAGGAGAAAGCCAGCTGATCGACGAATCCTTTTCTCTCCGATCTCTATGTTTGAGATTCGAGAATCAGCACCGTCATACATATGAATCTCTTTCTTTCAATTTGTTTTGGTGTCTTCGTTTCTTGTTGTTCATTTCAGTTTGAATTCTATTATTGCTATTCTCCCTCGTACTGGTGATTGTAGAGGGAGGTTTCTTGATCAAGCGGGGTGTGCTTGGATCAAGGGGTTTGGGTGTGTATGCCCTCAAGCTGTTTGTCAGCGGGTAACTGATTGAGAGGATGTGTTCCTGTTGTTAACCAAGCTGTAGTGGTCAGCATTGTCGAGGGGATTGTTCCTCGGTTTAGCAAAGCTGTAAGGCTCAGCAGGGATCCTCACTGATCTAGTGAGGGGTGGACGTAGGTCTCCACAGGGAGACCGAACCACCATAAAAATCTGTGTTCTCTTGTGGTTTGCTGTCTCTTGCAATATCTGTGTGTCGCTAGATGATTGATTAGGTTCGATCTCCACACCTTCTGTTTACTGAATTTTGAACTAGTATTCTGCTACTTAAAAGTTGATTGTGATTTTTCGCAAAAGATTTCAAAGGGTCAACCTATTCACCCCCTCCCCCTCTAGTTTGACCATCCACTTAATCCAACACAATCCCTGTATATACTGCTAGTGCAGCTTCTATCCCTTACACAATACTTAAGCAGATTGGGAAAATCTGTTCCAACTTTTTCTGGCAGGGTTTTGAAACAGCCCACAGAAAGCATTGGGTCTCTTGGGAAAAAATCTGCTGCCTAATCTCTGAAGGTGGTCTGGGGATCCGAGATCTTCAAGACATACATAAATGTTTCTATGTTAAATTGATATGGCATTCTATACACATCAAATCTCTCTGGGCTAGCTTTGTGAGAAGCAAATATTTTCATGGCCAACATATATCAGAATGTAAAACTCCATTCCCAGCTGGTATTAAAAAGCATGACTTTGAGAAAGCTCGGACAACTTTTATGGCAGGATCCAGAATGATAGTTCAAAATGGGGATAAAACCAATTTTCTCAAAGACAGCTGGTACAAGGAAAATTCATTGGGAGATTTCCTCTCTTTACAGAATCATTCTGTGCTAGAAGACTATTCAGTTCATGATGCCATGGCCAACCATCAGCACTCAGTCTGGCAGGTACTGGAAGATCAACAGCTGAGGGAGCAAATCCAAAGATTTGGTATTCAAACTGGGGATGACATCCCTATCTAGTCTTTTTCTGACTCAGGTAAATTCAGCATCAAATCCACTTACAATTTCATTAAAGGGCAGGCTGTTGGTCCTAGATTAATGATCAGTAAGCCCTGGCACAATAGACTCCCTCCGAGGGCTTCATTATTTTGTTGGAAAATCTTGAAACATGCTGTCCCAGTAGATAATCAAATTCAACTGAATGGTATCAATTTGGCATCCTGCTGTGACTGCTGCCTTAATTCTCATGACATAGAGGATGAAGATCATTTATTTGTGAAAAGTGATATGGCTAATTTCCTTTGGAGTAGATTTGCTCCACTACTTAGAAACACATGCTTGGAAGACACCAACATTAACAGTAGGCTGAAACAATCATAAATGGGGCAGTTATTAATAAACTCAAAGGTTTTATATCTCTCATGATAACAATTATGATTGTTTGGGAAACTTGGAAATATAGATGCAGTGCAAGGTATGGAGGTTATCACACCAACTTCATAAGGATTGCTGATCAGATTACTATAGAGATCACTCACACTGTAAGACAATTTAGATTTAAGCAAGGGGCTAGCTCGGAATATCTGAATGTTCTGCAGAGTTTTGGCATATCAATCAATAGTAATCGCCCTGTTTGTATCATGGTACGCTGGATAGCTACTCCTGCAAACTTTTCTTTAAATGTGGATGGTGCTAGCAAAGGAAATCACGGTCCCTCCGGGGGTGGTGGCTATTTTAGAGATCATCATGGGCAGCTAGCGCTGGGCTTTTCATATTACTATGGTCTTGGCACTAATATGGCTGCTGAAGGTCGGGCATTACTTGATGGACTCCGATTGGCACAATTTCATGATATTCCTTTATCAGTCATATATACTGATTCTTTGGCACTGATTGACATGCTGACCTCCAAAAGAGACCCTCCATGGACACTTCTCCCTTGGTGGCAGCCTCTTCAGCAACTTTACTCAACAATTCAATGTCCCATTGTACACTCATATAGAGAGGCAAACCAACTTGCAGACGCGTTGGCAAATCATGCAGTCCTAGTGGGAAGCAATGTGGAATTCTCCTCCATTCGTGAGCTACCTTTATTTGGTAAAGGTTATGCAATAGCTGATGCTAGAGGCATACCTAATATCCACATGAGGAGTGTATAGCATTTTCATCGTTATTTTCTTCTCATTGTATACCAAAGGCTTGCCTCCTCTTAAATGTAATTCTTTTGGAGATAGCAATAAAATTAGCATCTAATGGCCGACAGGTGGAGTGAGAACATTCCATTTCTTTGAAATGGGGGTGCACTCTCCCTTCGTCCCATTAGATGAATGGGTTTACATAAAAAAAGAAAGGCAGAAGAAAATTGTAGCCAAGATGAAGAATAGCGTCGCCTCCTTGTCGAGCCTTGGATGAAGATCGCCCCGCCGTAGAATCTGACGTCGTGAGAGGACCGATTGAAAGAACATCCGCCAAAGGGATATAAGAGGAAAATAGAATAGAAGGAGAGAAGAAGAAATTACTATGCAAAAATGTGTGTGAATATGTTTTTGAAAAGAGAAGAAGAAAGGGATCGGTGATGAAAACTCAGTGAAAATAAAAGAAGAAAATAGAGATAGATTGAGAAAGAGATAGCTTAAAATCTAGAGGGAATTAGGGAAAGTGGAAAACAGCAGAGTTGTGGAGGATGAAAAGAGGAAGAATATTGATGAAGATTATAGAAGTAGAAAATGAGAGGAAGATGGAGAAAAATGAAGATGAATAGAGAAGGGTCACGGGTGAACAGTAAATAGAAAACCCAGGATAGAGCTCTGAAAATCTAAGAATATCTGGCAAACCACGAAGAATTAGAAGAAGGCGAAGAAAGAGACGTTGTAGATCTAGAAGAGGTGAAAAACTTTGACGAAGAAACTAGATTGAAAAGATGATTGAAAAAGAGTGAAAAATTGAAAATAGCATAGTTCTGTAAAAATGGATGAACAGTAAAATCGAAAGATAGAGTTTTGGAAAACAGAAAATAGCTTTAAAAAGAAGAAGAATTAGAGGAAGATGATGAAAAAGAAGATGTAGAAGATTCAAAAACGATGAACTTTGATGAATAACTTAACTAGAAAAAATGAAAGGAAAGACTTCAAAAGAAATCCCTACGGCGGACCTTCAACTCAGCTAACCTATCCAACCTTCTTGCCAACCTCCATAATGTCGACCTGGGCATCCTTTTATAAGGAAGCATCCCACGATTGGGATGCTTCAATATCAATCCAAAACCTATTTTTTAGCAATGGTGGTTGATCAAATTAAGACTCCTTCCAGCTGTAGAGTCCTCCTTCCCATAGATTAATCATGGATAAGCTCAAATGTGGAAGAATATTTCGATCAGGAAACTGCAGTTGCCATTTCTGTGTCTCTTCTGAAATAGCGGCTTAAGCCATGGTGCAGTATCTTGAATAGCGGCTATGACAAGGGCACAATATCCTTTGATTTTCCATATTCTGAATTTCCATTAAAATGAATAAGCGACCTTGTGAACAGTCGCAACTTCTAAATAGCGTCTGAAGAGCTGTCACAACCTCTCTTGAATTTCTAGCTTTTTCTAATTTTCTTTAATCCCATAAAAATGAAATAGCGCATGTTTAAATGGTCACAAAATAAATAGCGACTTTACCTTGGTCGCAATTTCCTGAAAACTCACAAAAATACTCAATATTCTTCTTCAGAAAATAAAATGGAATAATTGTGCATTTCCTAAATATTTCTCAAATTACCAATTTGACTCAAAATTGATGATAAAATTATGCAGACTCAGAAAATGATGAGAATTAGATTTTTGCTTTATTAATGCACAATTAGACTTATTAAATGTTCAAAGTTAATGAATGTGATACAAATTATGATATAAAATATTACACTTATCAGCGGCCCTGAGCGAGGTTACCCGGCTGAGGGGGGAGATGGAGCGCAACCGACCAGCAGACCCGACAGAGATGGCGCTCCTGCGGGTAGAGCTGGAGCGACTCCGGGCCGAGTGGGACCAATCCCTGCTCCAGGTGGCGAAGCTGGAGGGTACTGTGGAGGCCTATGAGAGGATGAGCCGAAGGTCAGAGCGCAGCGGAGCTCGAGCGGCACACATGGTACACATGGCTCCTACAGGAGTTACTTCACGAGCTCCTCCGGTCGCCGGAGGAATGAGGAGGAGGAGCGGCATCGATGGCACCGGGAGGAGGCGAGCTCAGCTATGGCCCCGCCATCGAAGAGGCATGAGGGCTCGGGTAAGAGTGGGGGTCCGGGAGAGGGACCGACCTGATGTATTTAGATGTGACTTATGTACATATGGATGTTATGCATGCTTATGATATGACAGATTTTTTTTTTTGGTTTTGCAAATGAATGTGTGAATGCTTGACGCTAATTGACAAACAACGACTCCTAAACTGACACGAGAGAGTAAGAACGAGAGACAAAAAGCATTGAGTGGAATTGGTGCAAGAGAGACAAAAATTAAGGCATCAAGTAAATAAACGGTCATCCAAACAACTGCTCCAGGTTCCAGACGGCCCCCTGATAGACCGTGAAAGGCTGTTCATCTTAGACCCCAAAGAATGTTATAAACGGTCCCCCTTGGACCGTGTATTATGGAAGACAGTCCTTTTTTGACCGTTGGGCTTGACAAATGGCCTATCATAGACTGTCTAGGCCGTCGGGAGGCGAAGTGTGCAGAAGGCGTTCAAACGGTCAATTGTAGACTGCTTTAATGTACCCGCGATCTCTCGATAGACCGCTTACGTGGGAACGCTGATAGCCCCGATTGGGACTCTCTTGGAGAGTCCCAATCCGAGGGTAAGAAGTCCTAACCCATGCCCAAGACTATCCAAACTTGAGTTGGAGGTATCCTACCTCAATCCTAGTGGTATTAGGCCATAAATTAGGCTCTATAAGTAGGAAGGCACCCAAAATTCGTTCTTCACACAAACCCTCTCCTTTAAGCCTTGAAAACCTTGCAAAATCTTCCAAAAATATCATGAAGAGGGCTCTAGAAGGAAGCTCTATGGGTGAGGTCACTTACCATGGGCCAAAGCCGACTAAGAAGGAGTATGGGGTGCTGCAAAGGTTGGCCGCCATCCCCGGGCATCTGAGCTCTAGCTCTTTAAGAGAGGTAAGTCAATGCAATTTCTTTTATATCATTCAATTTCTTCAAAAAATGCTCATATTCTTCCTCTCTCCTTCTCTCTTTTTTCTTTCTTTTTCTCTTCCATCACCTCAGCTTCTCCCCGGTCCTAGGCGTTATTCCACCTTGAAGTGGATCTCTTCCATGATCCGTGAGCTTCCTATAGCAGTGATATCCATCCTCAGGGCTCGGCACTTGCATCCTCTCTTAATTTTAGCCAAAAACTTCCCCAAGCTTTCGTTGGATTGGCACAACATTACAGCCTTGGTAGAAATATGGCATCTCCAGACTCATACCTTCATCTTCCCATCCTTCGAGGCCATCATCCTATTAGAGGAGGTAGAGACTTATCTATCCTTGCCTAGATCTAAAGTGGGTGAGGAAGACTTAGTTTGCCATACGGTTGCCCCTGTAGATCCTTCCCTCATTCTAGGGGAGTTCCTACCTAGTGCTAAGGATGTCTGCACCATGATTGGCCCACACCACATCCATTTGCTACCCTTGAGCCAGTGGGTCATCGCTCATTGTAAGAATAAGTGTGGGTGGGATAAAGCCATAGCCAAGGCTGTTTCCATCTACCTATGTGGTGCCATCCTCTTCCCTTCTGCCGATCACGTCCTGGACATTCCCAACGTTAGCACCATTAGTGGCCTGTGGCAGGGTCTTTCCATCTCTCAGGGTGTTCTTGCTTACTTGTACAAGGGCCTTAGCTCAGCAGCCTTAGGGGGCCCACTCTTTGACTCTATGATCTTTCTTGAGTGCTGCATGGGTGTCAGGTTGAAGTTCATGCCCATGGAGGATATCACTTCTGTCAGCCGTATCTTTGGGAGCCATCCATTGTTCTTCATTGGCGGTTCTTTCAGGTTCTCTCAACAGGTGGAGTGTCGGACTGCGGACAAGAAGACTAGGGATGAATGGGGCCTCTACATCAACACTCTGCCCCTAGACCGGTTCGTGATGCACCCATCCTTCCTCCATGGCACCACCCTCAGGCTTCCTAGGAGGCTGGGACTTGACTTGAGGCTCGTGGGAGACACCACCTTGGCGATGTACAGCCCCCACAGGTGCTTTCTACAGGACGGACTCTCCCGGATGACAGTTCCAGCACTACCCTACCTTCCCGCACCACATGCGAGGAGGCTTGGGACAGAGGAGGATGAGCAGGTGGTTAGAAGCACGCTGATCATGTGGGGGGTGAGCAGGACACGCGTCCTACCAGCGGAGGTGCCAGAGCTTCAGGAGGAATACCAGGCGTATGTGAGAGAGTTGCGTGAGATTCGGCCTCGCGGGGTTGCCCGGTTGAGGATTGAGTGACTTTTCTTTCATGATGTGTAGAGACCCACAGATTAATCTTGATTTGCTTGATTTTGCATAAAGAATGGGATGCTTGATTGAATGAGATTGGCCTTGCTTCTTGTGCATTTGTGTGGATTGAGGTGGTTCTCTGGAAAGGAAGCGGTCCATAAAAGATCGCTACATGTGTTAGACGGTCATCATATGACCATAGAATTAAGACAGACGGTCTTAGATAGACCGCTTAAGAGACGCATGCGAGGGGTTCAGGACAAAAGGCAGCCAGTCTATTGAGGGACCGTCTAGGATGATAGAGCGGTTGATGAGGGACCGTTTAAGCATAAGCGGTCAAATTCAAGCCACAGAACCCTGGGCGCTAGGAAAAGCCAATGAGCTAGAGAGATAACATTAAGGCGACCTTATAGAGACCGTCTGACACATGAAATGGTCACATTGTGACCGCTTAAGATATTGAAATGGTCGCAGAAGGACCGTTTATCTGTGGATGCCAGAATCACTTGTCAACCTGTCCCTGCACACACACTTAGACAAAAAACAGGTTAGTTCTGTTTTAGGCTTAACCCATTGCCTACAGTAAGTTAGGGAATAACCAATCCTTGATTTTTGGTCAAGGGGGTAAGCCTTATTAAATAGGCATAATGACAAAAGGAAAGGATGCAATGCATGCCATGAAACGCAAGTGATGATTTTGAAAATACTTTTGTAATTTTAAAGGTATTTGATTTTTTGGGTTTTTGAAATATCTGATTTTTTTGAGATTTTTGGAATATTAATTTTTTTGGCTTTTTAGAAATGTTTGATTTTTTTAGAATTTTGAAATATCTGATTTTGAAATATTTGATTTTTTGGACTTTGAAATATTTGATTTTTATGGATTTTGAAATATTTAATTTTTTGGACTTTGAAATAATTGATTTTTTTGAAATTTTGAAATATTTGATTTTTTTTATTTTTGAACCAGTTCAGATCCGGCGACGGGAGACCTACACATTTCATTAGGGGCTCCCCAAGTACAACGTGCGTCATGGGTGACCATCCATGGCTGGGGTCTAACTTCACTTAACGGTGCCTCTGCTGAGGCCATACTCGGGGTACGATCCAATCCTTGGGGAAAAAAGAGAATTTGATAGGAAAGCCGGTAATAGGTATAGGGGTTCTTAGGGCTTGAGTTCTTCTCACGACAATCCCTCTTCAAGAGATTTGGTCTGTTGCGCTGGGACTTTGTGTCCGTCATCGAACCTTTATCCGCTCTAGGCACGCGTATGACCGGGCTCATAACGTCCCACGGGAAAACTGTACTGCCACTCCTGCCATGCCTAGTTTCATTCTTTGGAGCAGTTCGACTTTTGAGCTTCGAGCACTTGAATGAGCTTTTAGCTTTTGCCTTGGTTTTTCCCCTTTTCTTTTTTCCTTCTTTTCTTTCTTTTACTTTTATGAATGCGGAATTAGGTCATAACGAACTGCCCCTATTTGAGACCTCTCTTTCATCGGGGTGTCTCGGTTAGTTCTTGCCCCTTTAGTCACCACTTGCCCTTACATTCGGCCGAAGAGGAGAAAAAAATAAAGATTTTCACTTTCCCTTAGGCATGGCCAAAGGAGAAACGGTGCTGTGTAAAAGAGGAAAACCCAACCTTGGAGATCGTGTATTGTGTGAATGTCAGGCTGGGGATCTCCCTTCATGATCAAGGAGAGGAACACCCTGCCACCGGGCCGTTGCTAGCTCGACTCTAAGGATAAAAATGTTTGAGATACAACCCGTTCCACGGATTAGACAATTCTTCGCCCTCTGCGTTGATGAGACGATACGCGTTCCCAGGATAAACTTCTTTGATTACAAACGGACCCTCCCAATTGGGTTGCAGCTTAGACCTAGGGTCTACTGATCTAATGAATTTGCGTTTCAAAACCATATTACCCACTTAAAATTTTCTTTCGATGACCTTCTTTTGAAAATGACGCGAGACGCGCTTTTGATACACAGAGATGTGATTGGCCGCATTAATCCTCTTCTCGTCCAAGAGTTCTAGTTGGACTAGCAACGCCTCTCGACATTTATCGAGATTAAGTTCTTTGTCGAGCTGCATTCTTAGGGAAGGGATCAAAATCTCATACGGGAGTACCGCCTCCATCCCATAGGTGAGAGCAAAAGGAGTTTGCCCCGTGGGAGTACGGACGGAGGTGCGATAAGCCCATAAAGCTTCTATTAATTTATCGGCCCAATCAGTAAATTTATGCGACTCTCATGTTTTCTTGATGATTTTAAGAAGAGTCTTATTAGTGGCCTCGGCCTGGCCATTCCCTTGGGGATAGTATGGTGATGAATGATGTAATGAGATGTTGAATTTCTTACAGAGGTCTTGGAGTTCTTGTGACACGAACTGAGGTCCGTTGTCGGTGACGATGTCGCTTGGCACTCCAAACCGTGAAATGATGTTCTTCAGGATGAAGCGGCAACCTATGGTTGCTTTGATTTCTGCATATCCTTCGGCTTCGGCCCACTTGGTGAAATACTCCATAGCAGTGAGGATGAAAGATTTCTGTTTGGTTTGGGAGTTTGGATCACCTAGTGGACCTACGATATCAAAAGCCCACATGGAGAATGGCCAAGGAGCAGAAAGAGGATGAAGAGATGAAACATGAGCGTGAATCTTATCGGCATGGAGTTGGCACTGAAGACACGTACGGACATAGGTGGAACAATCTTCTTCTAAGGTTGGCCAGTAAGAGCCCTGCCTAAGAATCTTTTTCGCCAAAGCCTGACCATTAACATGCCCTCCACATTCGCTTGAGTGAGCTGCTTCAACAACTTTCTAAGCCTCATCATCATCTAGACATCACATAAGAACTCCATTAAGAGCACACCTATACAACTCTCCTGCAATAATGGTGTATCTAGAGGCGACTCTTCTAATGGCCTTACGCTGCTTGGCGTTGGCTGATTCTGGGAATGATCCATCCTTGCAATACTGCTCGATTTCATGATACCAAGGCAGTTCCTCTTCTTCTAAGATCTCCTCGAGCTCAGTTAAAGATACTACTTTCAAATCCTCCTTCCCAGCCTTCTTCTCTACAGATTTCCTAAGTTTATCAAACCAGGGATCCTGAAGGGAAGGAGCATCTAACCGCGGGACCACAATGGTCTCAGTGGAGCTACTGAGGGGAAAAGAAAGGGAAGAAGCGAGCGATGCAAGTGCATCGGCCAGAATGTTCTGCGATCGAGGGGTATGAATGTAAATCAACTTACGAAATTGCCTAGCTAAGAGCGAGACCAAATCTTGATAAGGTTTGAGCTTAGGGTCACAGGGTGCGATAAGTAGAAAGAACCTGGCGCAGCACCAGTTGAGAATCTCCTATAATATTCAAGTATCGCGCGCCTAGAACATAGGCGTGCTTCAATCCGGTAAGGAGAGCCTCATACTCAGCTATATTATTGGTAGCAGGAAAAGATAGTTGATATGCGAAGGGAATAGTCACTCCCTCTGGAGTGAGAAGGATAGCGCCGATCCCTCGGCCCTGAGAATTGAGTGCACCATCAAAGTGCAATGACCAGAAAGGGTGATGAGTGAGCACAACCAGGTGTTCATCAGGGAACTCATCCTGGATAGAATCTGTACAAGGGATAGGTAAATGAGCAAGATGTTCAGCAATAGCATATCCCTTGATTGCTTTCTAAACGACGAAGGTAATATCGAATTGAGAGAGAAAGCTCTGCCAGCGAGCTAACCTGCTAGAAAGGACGGGTTTCTCTAGGAGATAGCGAATTGGATCCATTCTAAAGATCAACTTAACATCATGGGCAAGAAAATAGTGTTTCAACTTCTGGGCTACCTAAACTAAGGCTGCACAGGTCTTCTCCATGGTGGTATACTTAGATTCTGCAGGATTGAACAACCTAGAGAGGTAATAGGCTGCCCTTTCCTTCCCTTCGTCGTCCACTTGTGCCAGGACAGCTCCTAGGGAGTCATCAATAACAGAAATGTATAAAATCAGGGGTTTTCTAGGAACAGGGGGTTACAAAACTGGGAGATTCAATAAATAAACCTTAAGATCCTCATAGGCCTTTTGACATTGTTCATTCCATTCAAATTTGGCCCCTGCCTTCAACAATTCATAGAATGGGCGGCACCTCTGCGAATGCTGAGATAAAAATCTCCGAATGAACTGTAAACGCCCAATCAATCCTCTAAGCTCAGTAATGTTCTTAGGTAGTGGCATATCCATAATGGCATTTGCTTTGTTCGGATCAATTTGGATCCCCCGCTTGCTAACTATGAAGCCTAGTAACTTCCCTGATGATACCCCAAATACACATTTCTTCGAGTTCATTTTCAATTTATACTCCCTAACCCTTTGTAACACCTTGGCCAGGATAGTAGGGTGCTCTTCCTTTGACCTTGATTTCACCAGAATATCATCCATATATGCCTCCATAAAAACATGCATCATGTCATGGAAGATGGCCATCATTGCCCGTTGGTATGTGGCACCCGCGTTCTTCGGTCCAAACGGCATGATCACGTAGCAGTAGGTGCCCCAGGGCGTGGTGAATGAGGTCTTCTCTTGATCTTCCGGAGCTAGGCGGATTTGGTTATACCCTGAATATCCATCCATAAATGAGAGGGCTTCGAACCCGACCGTGTTGTCCACCAACACGTCGATATGAGGAAGTGGGAAATCGTCTTTAGGACATGCCTTATTTAAGTCCCTGAAATCGATGCAAATTCAAATTTTTCCATCCTTTTTCATCACTTAGACTATATTTGCCACCCATTGCGGATATAAAACAACTCTAATAAACTTGGCCTTATGTAACTTATCCACTTCTTCCTTTATCCTTAAGGCCATTTGGTGGTGGAATCTTCTTGATTTTTGCTTAACGGGCGTCACCCCTGGTTTGAGTACTAATCTATGCTCTACCAGGGTGGGGTCATCCAAAATTAATTTCTTTCGTGGGTTCATCCAATGCCGATGACGGCTCATCAAACCTCTTCAAACCCTGTGCATATAAATCTGCGGTGTCATCCACGTCGCTATCCTCATAATCGATAGGGTCCTTCTCATCTATGATCTCATAAACACCTAACCCATCGTCACTCAATACCCCATCTAGCTCCTCATCATCTTCCAGGACGATGGCTGTCTCTACAAACTCAGGGCATCGAAGGAGGGCATGGCAATGCTGAGCAAGATCCTGGAGGAACCTATCAGGAATGGCTCTAGACTGAAGTGTCATCGGGCGCGTAGCAAGCGTGGAAGGGTTGGAGACACTAGAACAAGATCCTACTTCACTAGACTCAACCAACTCTACTTCCCTAGACTCATCAGGACCTACATTTAACCTAGGGGATTGAAAATCAACAGGAAGGGAAACAGGGGCCTCGTGCCCCTGAGAAGAGGACTGACAAAACATAGCATAATCCTCCACCGAAATCTCCGGTTTGACATTGGCATTTTTTTTGGAGACTGGAGGAAACCATACAACAAGATAAATCAGAGGGGGGGGAGGAGGAAGTTGAAGAGGGAAGAGAGACGGAAAAAGAACATCAAAGAACGGATCAGATGAGGAGAACCACATAGTGGAGAGATCGGATGAGGGGGACCACATGGTTAAGAGATCAATAGGTGGGCAGCGCCCACATGGACATGTCACAATCAAAAATTCTGTTGGCATTTTTACCAACAAGGGATCAATCATAATCGGAGATGAGCGAGGTATAAACTCCAACTTTTGGGACAAGGAAGTAAGGCGGGAAGGAGACCAAGGAAATGTAACAAGGGAGCTCCCCTCTTCCCACAACCTTCGGTAAACTGGCTCTGCTGGAGTGTACTTTACAAGCTACACCCCTGGATTTCTCAGACACTCTTCTTCTTCATAGAACAACTTCTCAAAATTGTCCTAAAAATCCTCCATATCACCCACCGGCCCCTTCAGTGGCGGCGGCGGGTCAGCAACGACACAAGCAGCATCATTTCTCCGGTCAGAGCGAGGTGACGTCTTCAGGGTGCCTGGCTGCAATGGGCCTTTCATAAAATGCTGACAGTAGTCCCATGTCAGCGGCCCTGAATCTCCCAGGATTAAAAGTGCAGACTCACATTACCCGAGGCCTCTTCTATTCATTTTTCTGCCCCTTGGGACGGGCTTAGTCCGGCCCTACAATTGAGCGTCGAGACCCATACCCGGCTGGTACCCTAGTTTCAGTATCGTGTTCCAGCCCTTGGAGTCCCTTATCTTGGGCTTCGCCTTGATATTAACTGGTGCAGTGGTGGGCTTGCGTGACGCATATGCCCATTGAAAATCAAGGTCGAGCATTGAGATGACCGGCTTGTTGCTCGGTCAGAGGGTCGACAGAATCTTACTAGAGATGGCTTCAACAGAATGCACCGTGGAGATGCTCTTTACCTTCACCACCCGCCCCTGAAATGGAAATTTAAGGCATTAGTGAGCAGTCGAAGGCACAACATGCAGGCTGTTGATCCACGGACAACCCAGAATGGCTTTGAACATTGGTTCAATGTCTAACACATAAAACTCCACGGCCATCGATAATGGCCCGAGCTCGGCCTGAACAGTTACCACCCCATGGCACGCTCTCTTGGAGTTGTCATAAGCTGCTAGTTGTCGGAGTCGGCCTTAACAAATCCTCAAAAATATTACACACACGCAAAGTGCTCAAGGGACAAACATTTATCGAAGCTCCGGTATCCACTAGAGCCGCGTCGACTGCCACTTTATTTAAGGTGATTGAAATGCAAAGTGGCATCTGGCGTGCTTCGGGGGGTGCTAATTCTGACTCTGAAAAGGAGATGGCCGGTCCTTTTGTAATCGTAGCCAAAACTGACGGTAAACTGTCCACGGCCATGTCTTCGCTGACCATGACATTCTGAAGAAAAGCCTTTAAAGCATCTTGGTGTAGTGTGGATCGCTTGATCAACTCTAATATGGATATCTTGGCTGGCGTCCGGTCCAAGTGCTGCAATAGATCATACTTTATGCTAGGTAAGAGGTCGGCTTCTTCGTGTTCAATTGTTGCTGATGGAAACTGAGGGTTGGGTGTAGGTGCACTGGTAGAGGGATAACTCCTTTGGAATAAGCGCCCGCTCCGGAGGGCAAGGTTTTGTGCCGGCACGGCATTAGACGGACTCATGATGGGTGACTTGTTAGGCCCAGTGGGGTAAGTAGGGGGAGTAAAAGTGGTGGAGGTGACGGTGGGGGTAGGTCTGATAGGCCCTGGCGGAAGGATGACGGGTGATGGGCTAGGTGAGGGGGTGATGATGGGGGATGTGACGTGCGCGGGAGTTAGGAGTGGCGAAGCGGCGAGCGATGCGGTAGGTACAATGAGGGGTCTAGAAGGGATGGCAGGTATGATGGAGGTTATGATGGTAGGCCGAATGATCGTGGGGATAGAAGGCGAAGGGGGGTTGTCATAGGTATGGTGGAGGGCCAACAGGTGAGCTGGAGTCTCGTCATCATAAGACCACCCGACATTGGGAGCTAGGCGGTGGACCATGTTTACTTGAGCCGGTGCCGGTGGCTGTGGTTGTGGAGTAGGCAGATGGTTTGGCATTGGATTCTAATGAATCCCCAACTCTTGTACAGGCTGCTGCGGCTGTTGGGGTTGAGGTTGTTGTGGCTGCTGCTGCTACGGCGCCGACTGCTGCGGCCTCGGCGCCTGTCTTCTTCTTTCTTTGATTTTTATAATCAACTTATGCATTTCTGCCTAATTGATCCACTGTCCTTCATGCAAATCATAGACCAAGTGATGGGAATCAAGCAAGCTACCAGGCTGAAGAGCATCGATGAAGCTACCAGGCCCAGGGATGAACGCGCTACCCTTGGGTAGCGTGACCTGGAGAAGGCGCCTGTCTTCCCTAGCGCGATCTCATATAGAGACGCAGTGGCAGACGGTCCAACTTCCCGGCACCAGAACTCTGAAAAGTCTTCGATGTTTGCTATTTTCCATGGTTGTAATCAATGTGCTAGCGTCATTTTGTCTTTCCCTTCCCCTATATATGTATCCCATTTCGTTTGATCAAAAACAAGCAATAAATCTATGAAAGTTTGATTGAGTGTAGCCATGGATATCTTCCCCAATCTTTGGAAACCCCCTTCATCCTTCCCTCTCTGGGTGCGAGGCCCAATTCTATTTCTCTGATCCTCTCCCTTTCCCCTTCAATGGAGGATGATCGAAGCCCTGGATGTATCAGCTCTGAGACGGGGTCGAGTGTGAGGCTCCATTCGGATCTTCGTTCTTCCTCCACCAACGTTCGCCTTCCCTCACCACCGCCAAGATGCTGCTAAGGTCAGAATGGAGCTCGGTTGCACCGTCCCTGCGAAGGGTTCAGGTGAGAGGCCCCAGCCAAGCTTCCTCACGGCCCTAGCATCATCTACATCCACCTTCCTTCCCTCGCCGCTCACCCCACATCCGCCTTCACCAAAGTTATCATAGTTAGTATTAGGTTGGTTTGATTTTAATTTTAGCATTCCCCGTGTGTTATCCACCATTCTGTGTGCTTTCCCCTTGTGTTTTGAACCCCCGAAGTCATCCATGGGCGCCCCAACGTCAAGGGTCATCGTTCTGCCAACGAAGATGAACGCGCATGGATGATATGGCGCGTTCTTCAGAAGGTGCTAGGAGGCTATAACGTGACCTGCACAGCATTCTTGAAGACCCCATACTTCTGTCCCGCATCACCAAGTCACGGAACTGGTAGCACCTCTCAATCGTGTGCCCAGGCTACCGATAGAATATGCAAAATCTGGACGGGTTGACGACGGGCTTCCAGTTCTGGCGTTCTGGAGGAAGCTGGAGATCACCAGTGTGCATAAGAGCTGAAAAGATATCTGGCAAAGTTTCGAGAAGGGGAGGGTAATGAGCTCTCTTGGGACCAGGTCGAGCAGGTGCGTAGTCATTTGGTGGGGGGACGTTATGGTACTGTGGTGGCTGTTGAGGCTGTTGTGGCGGTTGTGGTTGCTGGGGAGTAGGAAATGATGGTTGGGTAGTTGGTGGAGAGGTGAACTGGGGGTTGCGGGGAGGTTGTTGGAAGTGAGGTGGAATGGATTGGTTGGGGAAATGGACAGCCTGCACTTGCTCATTCATCTGGACTCCCTCGGTAACTGGGCCCTGGGGTTTTCTGGCGGGTTTAGGCTTCGGGGACTCAAACAAGGAATGAATGGGGGAGTCTTTGAACTGGGTCTGGATAAATCGGGCCCTGCTGTATAACTGGTGCATGTTGGAAATGTCATTCATAGGTAATATGTTCCGGAATGTGGGGGTGGCATTGGAAATCAACAGCTTAACTTTCTCTTCCTCCGGAATCTGCCCAGGCACACGGGAGGCCATCTGCCTCCATCTGTCAGCGTAGGTTGCAAAATCTTCATCAGCTTTTATCTTCTTAGCCACTAGATCAATGAAAGAATACTCCGGGCCCACCCGGTCTTGGAATCTCTGTATAAATTTCTCTTTAACACTTTTAAAACTTTCCGCCTCTTCTAGTGGCAGAGTGTAGAACCACTCCAATGCTACCCAGTCCAACCAGCGGCGGAAAAGATACGCCATGAGGCAGTCGTCATGTTGAAACTGCGTCGACTCGTATAAGAACCCCCTGACATGAATGAAGGGGTTGCCATTCTCATCGTACTTCCGGTAAGTGGGGAGCTCCGACTGAGGAGGGAAGCAGATATCACGGAAATTGGGAACGGGGATATCAGCAAGGGATTGTGGGCCGACCCATTTATGAAAAAGGTCAAGCTGTTGTTGCATGGCAGGCCACTTGTCAAGAAGTTCCCGTTCCCGGGATGGAGGAGGCAAGACTGGAAGGGTAGACCCAGTGTAAGGGGCCGAAGGATGGACAGACGGAGGGGGAAGCCCATAAGAGGGATAATGGGCCAAGGATGGGCCCATATCCGCATGAGCCAGTTGGGCAGCCCCAACTTGAGAACGTAGGAAATCAGCCGGGGCTACTAGAGCCTGCGGCGCTGAAGAGGTGGTCCCGTAAGGGTCTGCATAAGAAGACGAGGGGAGGTGGGTTTTCCCCTTATCAAGAATCTGATGGGCAGAGCTAGAAGCTTGGCCCACCTCCAAACCAGGAAATCGGAGGGTCCGGGGCTGGATAGGGGTGAGATCGATGGGAACAACAGATGAGGCCCCTGGCCCACTAACAAAAGATGAAGAAGCGGCGGCAGCAGACATGCCGTGGGGAGGAACTGAAGACGGGGCATCCTGCCCCTGCAACGCCTGACGAAGAAGGTGGAGCTGGGTGTGATCCAACTGAGCCATCATGTGAAGAATATGATTGGCTGAATTATGAGTAGAAGAATCAGAATGGGAGGGTTGACTACCCTCAACAACGACGGTCGGAAGAGGAGGGGCAGACCCCTCTCTCCCCTGCACAGTGGTGACCCTAGGTGGGTCCTCCAAAAGTCCCTGAGGAAGGGAGTCCTCATGGGAGTGGGAGAAATTGTAGGAAGACATTGTCGGTGAGGAATCGAACAACGGATTGAAGTAGGAAAAGAAATAGGAATTGCCCCTAGGAGACGATCCTATGGGTGTGAAGCAACTCCACATGCAACGAACACCTTGGAAATAAGAGAAGACAACACCTAATAAGCACCTAAATGGAGATGACTAACAAACATACACAAACAAAGAGGAGAGGAGAGGCAACCAATTATCAACCAAGTTGTAATGATGCACGAAAGTTTTTATATGTTCCCCTTTTAGAACCTTAATGAATTCAATTAAATGAGGTTCTCTCAATAATAGGGTTCCTAATAGGGGTAAAATAGGGACTTGGTTGACTCTAAGTTTACTCTCTTTCATTGATGCAACCTAGACTGGGGGTGGTAAGGTACAACCTGCCCGGCGTCCGTGTGAGAATCCACGGCTCATGGGGGATTACGGAGGTCCCGGGTAAGGTCACCTAGTCGGCTCCAAGGAATATGGAGACGAGAGGATCCCCTACCAAGGTAGGAATGCAACTGGTATGATAAACTGTATGAACCTATGTGCACCGGAGTGCATGGAAAATCTAGCCTAAGACTAACATACAATGATCAAACAATATGGGAAATATGACAACAATAGTGTAGAGATAAGTGACAACCAGGGGAGATGAATAACACCCAAAAATGAGTATGAAATGATACGAAATAACACACCACTATAGAGCTCAGGTGCACTGTAGCACAAAAGTGATCTGATGGGAGACCGCTCAGGGAGAGTAGACGGCCCTGGACAGGACCGCTAATCGACAGGGAGCAGTAAAAATAAAAACACAAAATGAAAATTAACGGAAACAAAAGAAACTGGAGCGTACTTGGACGACCTAGGCGGTCTGGACGATGACCGCGAAACCTGTAAGACGGCCCTGACAAGACCGTGTAATGATAGCAAATCCACAGAAATATAAATGACCAAAATGTACCTGAGGTAGAAGTGGACGGTCTATCGACCGACCACTTGATTCTGTAAGCGGCCTTTCAGAAGACCGCGCACAACCTCGGGAACAGAAAATAACAACAATCGAAATGGCAAACCCAAGTGGACTACAACTTATCCAACCACAAAAGGAGCAGATCAACAAAATTAGGAGCACGATGGGCAGTAGGCATCCCACCGTGATTGCCAAAAAAGGGATGTAGATATTTTTTTCTTTTTCCTTCACTCCTTTTTCTTCTTTGCACACTAAGATATGGAATGAAAAATAACGATAAAGGGGTAAAGGGTGTAAACAAATCGTGATCGTCACCAAGACACTAAGTGGAAATAGTGGGCACCTCGTACCTTGGAAAAGGGAGACGGATGAGGCACTAGCCAATGATGCAACGCTGGAACAGGGTGAACACGGTCCTCTGGAGACCGCTTAAGGATGTAGACGGCCATACGATAGGCCGCTTAGCGCTGAAGAGGAACTCGAGAAGAAGACCTGGCTAGCGTATAAAACGGTCTGTAATAGGCCGCTAGAAGGAACTGGACGGCCTGAGGAAGATTGCTTATCCTTTCCGAGGGACGGAGATAGACCACGTAGCACCTCCAGATCCCAAACTATGGAACTTATTCCTTCACCCCTTCCGGCCGACCAGAGGGGATGGGCCTCGTGCTAAAGCTTCTGTTGACATGCAAAACACAGCCAATGACAAGAAAACACAATCCATATTAGTTTTATGAAGTGTAGTATCTATGAAGCAAGTGAAGAACTAAACGCATGAATGGAATGGGGAATACCTGGGGGTTGGGTTTTTAACTCCTATGGGGCATGAAAAATAATAGGAAAGGTGAGAGAATGAGAATGCCAGTGAAAAACGTGGAGAAAAGGTGAAGGAAAATGAGCATGCAATGATGAACGAATGACCAAACACCTAGACCAAAATACTAAAGAAACTACTACTCCTTGAACCAAAGGCTCAAATGGACGTAGAGAGCCTTCCTCCCTGGCTGAGATCCGCTCAAGAATCCGACAGCACTTTGACGTAAACGCTGGATCTCCCCCCTTTGCGAGCTTGGACCAAGGGTGCTGTTTATAGACCCCTGAAAGTCCACTCGAAATTGAGGTGTTTCCAGTGATAATTAGGGCGAGATTCTTTTGGATAAAGTAGAGATAATACTCCCAATTTTCTCCAGGATCAAACGACATCGCATTTGGTTAAGAATCCACGGAGAAAATCGAGGATGAAGCAGCTCATTCAAGCACGGATGGAGAGAGAAAAATCTATTAAAGCAAGGATCTCGGCCTCCAAAACAGTCGAATGATAGACTGCCCACATCAATAGACGGTCCAACACTAGACCGCCTATGGGTGTCGGTGGTAAATAGAAAATAAGATAAATAAACTATTTATCCCAAAGAATTGACCGACTGGTTCGGCGTAGGACTCTCAGGATATAAACGGTCCATCGATAGACCGCTCAACCAATCACACGGCCCATTGCAAGACCGTGTATCTGGTGTCAGTGATAAATCAATAAAACGAGATAAATAGATAATTATCTGAAAAATTAACTCACTTAGGACTCTAGCCACTAAACGGTCGTGCGATGGACCGCCCACCTTGAATAAATGGCCCAGTGAAAGACCGTGTATTGGTTTGTCGGTGGAAATTCAAAAAATAGCCAATTAATCCAGAGATAAATCTGAGTGATATAAACGGTCTCCAAAACAATCGCCTAACATATCAGATGGTCTATCGCTAGACCACTTTTATGTTGGGTGGTTGAAATCAATAAAATGGGATAAATAAGCCTACTTACCCCAAAGACTAAATGAAATCAAGGCCCACTAAGCCCGAATTCGAGGGCAGACCTAGCCAAGGAGGAAGTATCCATAAAATAAGCCCAAAGACATGCCTGAAAATGGCCCAACGAGTCATGGACAACTTGAGGCATCAAAAATAGTGGTAAGAAGAATGACTCAACTCATAGGTAAAAAATGGGTGTCAACACCCGGCACCCCTATTCCCCGTTTTGGATCACCAAGAGTCTGCATCGGTACGGAGGGATACCTCCGCACCTTGTTAGTGCGTAGCCGGTGGTTTCCGTGAGTCAGAGTGTCACCTCCAATGACCTGTCCACTAGACGTAGCTTTCTTACGCACACATGTGCGAACCCACTTAGGAGTGGTGGAGAGCGTGACCCGAGAGTGATAGTTTTTAAGCTGGTTACCGTAGGGCCCCCACGCGCAGCCGAGTCTGGGTTTCGGGGGAAGAACCAGCTAGAGGATCCGACCTAGTGCGCATGGTCTGTGTGTGCACACTTAGTTGGGGGCGTCGGACCCGCGCTGACGAGCGCGACCCCAGCTAGTCCTTGTTCTATGTTCCTGGTTACTAGTACGGTGTCTCAATCTTCGCCTGGGGCATGGTAGCGAGACACCTGTGGCTGCGGACTAAGTTGTCAATGGACGCATCCGACCTTACTTCTAGTGGGTGGTACTCCTATCTCCTAGCAAGTACGGACTTGTGTTTTGATGGACCATGGTTCATTTGTATGGTATGGCTAGTGTAGACTACTTTTTCGTTTATTTATTATTGCTTGTTGATTTTACCGCACTTCTGTTAGGTAGTGTTACCTTGCATGTTTGTTCGTGTCTTTCTGCCTTGTTTCTTTCGTGCGAGGTGGGGGTTCATGGGATCCCTACTGAGCCTATGAAATGAGGCTCACCCCTGTGTTTTCAGGTGAGGCGGGGTCGTCGAGAGGCGCTTCAGAGGTTCTGCGTGGTTATTTCGGCCTGGGTTAGTCGCCAATTGCAGAGCTGGGGTATGCCCCGCGTACTTGTACTTTCCTTTCTATTGACTGTACTTATTTTGGACATGAGATACACTGGACCTTATAGCACTTTAGTTATTTATTTAATTTTTTTACAGTACTAATTAGTTGTATATTGTGCTATCTCTTCAGTTATTTCAGCTTCTCTTGTGTCCCCACACCATCCTTTAACCCTTCTGAGTCTTCGGGCTCGTGGGTGGCGGGCCGGGGTTCGAGTCGCGTCTGTTCCTTTCCGGTACTCGGATCTTGGGTCGTTACAGTTGGTATCAGAGCGGGGTTATGGAGGTACATAAGAACCTGAAATGATTGCAGTGGTCCAGAAGGTCCATGAATGTCTTGTACAGTTGGCGAATGGCGTAGAGCCTCATGTGTTTTATTAATTCTGCTGGTTATTTTTGTTAACAAGAGGTTATGGCGCCTAGGAGAGTGACTCGTTCCCAGCAGGGAGAGTCAGGTGGGGGCCAGGAAGGGCAGAGTAGAGCAGCACTTCCGGTGAATGCAATAGAGGAGGTGAGAGTTCCCGAAGCAGAGGACTTCTTCTGGGGCATGTATCAGTATGTTCTTCAGCAGCATGGTGGTGATGTTGGTGAGGGATCATCGTCTTGAGGTGGGCATGGTCGTATGCTGTGTGCTGAGAGATTTCTTGCAGTTCCAACCACCTCTTTACAATGGGCAGCCAGATCCAGAGGTGGCCAGAGAGTGGCTGGATGATTTAGAGTGGATTTTCAGTTCGATGGAATGTGCCGAGGAAGAAAGAGTGGTGTTGGATACCCATCGGTTGCAGGGGTCAGCCCGGACCTGGTGGACGTCAGAGTGGGGGGCAGTGTTCCAGTCCCGTCCTCTTCGGCAGATCTCATGGCGGGAGTTCGTCACGGCTTTTGAGTGCGCGTTCTGTCCATCTTTCATTAGATCACAAAGGCTACGTGAGTTTCTAGAGTTGGTCCAAGGTGACATGACAGTGATACAGTACCGATCCACTTTTATTGAGTTGGACCGTTATGCGTCTCATATTATGTCAGATGAGGAAGTGAAGATCGAGTAGTTTGTCAGGGGTTTGAGGCCAGAGCTGAGGCATCCCCTGCTTGCATCGGGATTGGCTAACCTGGATGCAGCTTGCAAAGCAACAGCGGCATTGGAGAGAGACTTGCAGAAGGTACGGGGGCAGGGTAGTACAGGTCAGAGGCAGACGGGTTTTAGTCAGCTGATGGATGTGCAGCAGCAGAGTACCGTCTAGCCCTCAGTAGGCAGTTCAGGGGCATCTCCGTCCGTGGCATCAGTAGCAGACTCGGAGTCCTTAAGGTCAAAGCTGAAGAAGCTGTTCAGTGAGATCGATTTCAGCAGGAGCCGTCGGAGCCGTAGGGAGCCGAGACAGACATCGACGAGTAGTGTTCAACAGCCCATGTCTTATCAGCGCCAGAGTTCAGTGAGTGGTTCTGGGGGTGGGTGTCCTTGGTGTGGTAGTTCTCATCCAGGCAGATAGTGCTCAGCACCCGTGGTTTGCTTTAGGTGTGACCAGCCACATGGCACGTGACTGTCCACAGAGACCGCGTCAGCCGCACGAGTTTTAGCAGTAGCAGCAGTTTCAGCCCCAGCAGTTACCATCACAGTCGTAGTAGTACCAACAGTAGGGACAGTTTCCTCAGTTGACTCGATCAGCTACTGTAGGGAGGCAGAGATCCCGAGGCAGAGTTACTCACATGACCAGAGAAGAGGCTGAGGCGTCGCAGTGGGTGGAAGGTACTATTCTGATTTTGGGTTGTGCGGCTCGAGTTTTGTTCGATTCGGGTGCATATCATTCGTTCATATCTGAGGATTTTGCTAAGAGTGTTGAGGACCCGGTGGCCGAGATGTCCTATGATTTGGCAGTGGAGTTACCTATCGGCGATTTCTTGCACACCCCATATTGCTTTGAGAAGGTGCCTGTGTGGGTGGATGGGCGGAACATGCCGGCCAGGCTTTATGCATTGCCACTTCAGGACTTCGATGTGATTTTGGGCATGGATTGGCTCGAGGCCCATCATGCCGTGGTGGATTACAGTTTGAAGAGGGTATACTTCCAGCATCCTAGCAGACCCACCTTCTGCTTCCAAGGTATCCGGTCTTCTTCTTCCCGCTTTCTTATTTCGGCCATTAGGGCTCGTCGATTGCTTGACGTGGGATGTCAGGGTTTTCTCGCTTCGGTGGTCCTGGTTGATCGGCAGTGTTCGGAAGTGGAGGATATTCCGGTTGTGTGTGAGTTTTCCGATGTTTTTCCCGAGGAGTTGCCAGGGTTGCCACCGCAGCGGGAGATTGATTTTGTGATTGACGTGGTTCCGGGTACGACGCCTATGTTGAAGGCCCCTTATCGTATGACGCCTGTGGAGTTGAGAGAGTTGAAAGCGCAGTTGCAGGAGTTGCATGCCAAGGGGTACATTCGTCTTAGTTTTTCCCCTTGGGGTGCGCCAGTACTGTTCGTGAAGAAGAAGGATGGCAGTTTGAGGCTGTGCATCAACTACCAACAGTTGAACCAGGCGATTGTTAAGAACAAGTATCCGTTACCTCGGATTGATGACTTATTTGATCAGCTTCAGTCAGCCCGGGTGTTTTCGCAGGATTGATTTGAGATCGGGTTATTATCAGCTGCGGATTCGAGAGTCTGATGTTGAGAAGACTGCGTTCCGCTCGAGGTACAGGCATTATGAATTCTTGGTGATGCTGTTTGGGCTAACCAGCTGTAACGACCCGAGAATCTGATTACCGGGAAGGCCCGATAACCTGAGACTCGCACCGCCACCCACGAGCCCGAAGACTCGGAAGGGTTAAAAGGATGGTGTGGAAACTACACAAGCATCACAAATAATTGCAGAAATTAAACAGTTATAATATTAAGCAGGAAATAAATTAACAATTTACATGGTCCACAAGAAGATAACAACAACAGTAGTCCACGACTAGTACAGTGACAAGAAGGAAAAGTACAGCTACACGGGGCATACCCCGGCTCTGACCTCTGGCACTACCTCTGGGCACCCGCAACACGCTGCACTCCTGACGCGCTCCCCGAAGGTGGCGCCTCACCTGAAACACGGTGAAAACACACAGGGAATGAGTCTCGAAACAAGACTCAGTAGGGATCACTCGAACCCTACCTCGTAAAATGAGAAACAACTACACTAGCGGTAGGAAAGTACCTCGGAAAGAAAAGCCCTGTACTCTACAGAACCAGGCCCTACGGCACGTAAACCGACACACGTGCCACGGTACGAGACCGAAACTCAACGGTCGAACCGAAAAACCCGAAGGTCGGAAACACACGACTGACAGTCTGACACTCCGTACTCGACAGGAGTACCACCCACTAGAAGCACAGCCGGTAGCGTCCCCTGACGTCTTACACCGCACCGCAGGTGAACCGCCTGACGTGGTAGGTCCTACCCGAGGCGCAGACACCGTACAAGTAAGCACAAACAAGTAACTAGCTGGGGCCACGCCCGTCGACGTGGGTCCAACCGCCCCCAACCACGCGTGCACACACAGACCTTGCGTCACTAGGTCTGGTCCTCTGACCGGTTTTCCCCCGTAGCCGGACTCTGGCTACCGACGAGGGGCCTACGGTAACCGGTCCACAAACCGTCTCGAAAGGTGGGTGCCCGTACACCACTCCCAGGTGAGACCAGCACCTCATACTGGTGGGCTACGACTAGTGGAGGGTCACTGAAGGAGTAGACTCTCAAGTCAACGGAAAATGACGTCTGAGTCCGACAACGTTTGGGAATCACCCCACGCACAAGCTCCGTCAGACGGGGGCCACGGTCGGAGAAAAACGGATGCACCGCCCACGGCCAAACTCATGACCAAGGCAAACGAACCTCCGGACACCAAAGACACGGTCACGGAACTCCACGGGGTGTCCAGGACACACACACGGCCCAAGAGGAACACCCGACAACATGACAGAACGCGCTAGGACTCCCTAGCGCGACAGGGAAGATCGCGCTAGGGCCTCCTAGCGCGATAGGGAACATCGCGCTAGGATCCCCTAGCGCGACACAACAGATCGCGCTAGGGACCCCTAGCGCGACAAGGCAGGTCACGCTAGGACCCCATAGCGCGACAGGAACCGCCTCCTGTTCATCTTCTCCGATGAACGCGCCCCATCGGGGCAGCGTGACGAACAAGAACGCGCTACTGGAGTATAGTGCGTTCTCAGTCCGTGGCGGAAAATGGTAGAAACTCCAAAAAAACCCAACCACGCCCCCATGCCTCCACAGGAGAGGGGGAAAACAAAGGGGAAGACCCCTGGGGACCCCTAGCATGATCCTAGGCCATCAAAACACGAAATCATGCATCAAATCCATAGATCGGGCGAGCTCTCCCCAAATCATGGAAAAACCCCCAAAAGCTCAAACACGCCCCTCTCGGCCTCCCCGCAGCCTACAAATCACGGGAATGAACGGCAAGAGGCTAAGGAACGTCACCCTACCTCAATGGAGCGAATGCTCCGCCGAATCGTCCGCGAACGCAAGAAATCGCTTTGGAAAACCCTCGTTCCTCAAGCTTCCCACGAGCACCGCACGTCCCCACGATCGCCTCACCGCCGCCCACGTCGCCGCGCCGTCGCCCCGCCGCTGTCAGCAGCCAGAGAGGAGCTAGCCGCGCTCGAACGGGAGGAAGAGAGGGAGAGAGGGAGGTCACGGTTGGGGAAGGAAGGAGGAAGAAGAAGAAGAAGAAAGAGAAGGTGGAAAAGAAAAAGAAAAGAAATAGGGTTAAATAGAAAATCCGATTTTTCAGAAAAATACCAAAAAATAGAAAAAATACATTTCCGGAATCCTCGGAACGCACCGATCACAACGGTACCACTCGTGCCCGGGTGAACCGCCCAGTTCGCCCGCAGCGAGCTTCTGAAGAAAAAGCCGAAACACACACCGGAAATCGGAAAACACACGCTGAAAAGTCGCGGAACGCCTCCGGGCCTCCGAAATGACTCCGGATCGCGCCGATCCGAACATGAAAGATGTCCAAAATGAAATTTCGGACACAACAGAGCCAGACGCTCCGAAAACCAGATCCGAGACCCACGAAGAAGGATCCGAAAGGTCTGGGATATTACAGCCCTCCCCCCTTAAGGAATTTCATCCTCGAAATTGAGAACAACCCAAGGGGAAAGAAGAGGAAGACTCACTCAAACAGGTACGGGAACTGCTGACGCATCTCATCCTCAAGTTCCCAAGAAGCCTCCCCACTAGAGTGCCGCTGCCACACCACCTTTACCAAGGGGATGACTTTGTTCCGCAGGCGCTGCTCTCGCCTATCCTCCGCCCGGATCGGAAACTCTGGGAGAGAGTGATCGGGAGTCACCTCAGGCCAAACAGAATCCTCGAGCACGTGAGAGTCATCAGGCATATACTTCCGCAACATCGAGACGTGGAACACGTCATGCACCGACGCCAACTCAGAGGGTAACTGCAACCGGTAAGCAACCTCACCGATGCGTTCCACAATCGCGAAAGGACCAATATAGCGGGGACTCAGCTTCCCCCGCCGTCCAAAACGCATCACCCCCTTCATCGGAGAAACTCTCAAGAACACGTGATCGCCCACGGTGAACTCGAGGGGCTGCCTCCTACGGTCAGCATAGCTCTTCTGCCGACTCTGGGCCGCCACCATGTTCTGACGAACCAGGTGCACAACATCCACACATTGCTGCACCAATTCCGGTCCCGTCAAAACACGCTCACCCACCTCAAACCAATCAAGTTGAGTCTGACAAGGACGCCCATACAATGCCTCATAAGGAGCCATGCCGATGCTCGAATGATAGTTGTTGTTATAGGTAAACTCCACCAACGGTAGGTGATGAATCCAACTCCCCTGCCACTCCAGGCAGCAGGATCTCAGCATGTCTCCAAAGTCTGAATGGTCCTCTCAGACTGACCATCTGACTGAGGATGATACGCCGAGCTAAATGCCAACTCCGTGCCAAGAGCTCGCTGGAAACTCCTTCAAAATCCAGAAGTGAAGCGCGGATCCCGATCCGACACGATCGAAATGGGAACCCCATGCAACGGCACGATCCACTCCACATAAAGACGAGCCAACTTAGACACGCTCCAGCTGACCTTGACCGGTAACAACCGAGTCACCTTCGTCAGCCGATCCACCAGCAACCAAATACTGTCCTGCCCAGTCGGGGTCCTCGGCAACCCCACCACAAAATCCGTGGTCACATGGTCCCACTTCCAAGCAGGAACATCCAAGGGCTGGAGAGTACCTCCTGGTCGCTGATGCTCTGCCTTCACCTGCTAACAGATCAGGCACCTGGCCACAAACTCTGCGACATCTCTCTTCATGCCAGGCCACCAAAACTGCCTCCGCAAGTTCCGATACATCTTCGTCGCACCCAGGTGTACGGTGTACCTGCTCCCATGAGCCTCGCGCAACACCGCACGACGAACCTGCTCCTCCGCTGGGACATACAGCCTGCCATGAAACCTCGCAGCACCGTCCTCGCCGAGCTCCACATCAGCCATCGCAAGAATCCGGGGCAACTCAGGGTCCGCATGCTGAGCCTCTGTCACCTGACGACGGATAGCAGGAGTGACAGTCAGACTCGCAAGCACCGCCAACCCTGGCTCCTGGGGAATCTTGAGCCTGAAAGATACTTCGAGCACTTGTTCCCAGAGCCTCCACTTCCTCAACATCAAGGTACTGATCGCAACCTTCCGACTCAAGGCATCGGCGACGACATTCATCCTGCCCGGCTGATAAGACAGGGTGAAGTCATAGTCCTTCATGAACTCCATCCAACGCCTTTGTCTGAGGTTCAGGTCCTTCTGCGAGAACACGTACCTCAAACTCTGATGGTCAGTGAACACCTCGAACTTCTCGCCGTACAGATAGTGCCTCCAGATCTTCAGCGCGAAGATCACCGCCGCCAACTCAAGGTCATGGGTAGGGTAGTTCTCCTCGTGGGGCTTTAGCTGCCGAGATGCATAAGCCACCACTCTACCATGCTGCATCAGAACAGCACCCAACCCAATGCCGGAAGCATCTGTACACACCACAAAACCTCCCGATCTAGAAGGCAAAACCAACACCGGAGCCGAGGTGAGCAATATCTTCAGTTCGCTGAAGCTCTGCTCACACTCCTCGGACCAAACGAAAGGCACATCCTTCCGCGTAAGCCTCGTCATCGGGGTCGCAATGCGAGAAAAATCCTGGATAAACCGGCGATAATAACCCGCAAGCCCCAAGAAACTCCGGATCTCCGTCACCGACCTCGGCCTGGGCCACTGCATTACTGCCTCGACCTTGGCGGGGTCCACGGAAATGCCATCACCAGAAATTACGTGCCCCAGAAAGTGCACCTCGCTGAGCCAAAACTCGCACTTGTTGAGCTTCGCATACAGCTGGTGATCTCGCAACGTCTGCAGCACCACACCCAAATGGTACGCGTGCTCCTCGGCAGATCGCGAATAAACAAGGATGTCATCCACGAAAATGACCACGAACTGGTTCAAATACGGATGAAACACCCTCTGCATCAAGTCCATGAAGGCTGCAGGGGCATTGGTGAGCCCAAACGGCATCACCAAAAACTCATAATGCCCGTACCTCGTACTCAACGCAGTCTTCTCCACATCGGACTCGCGAATTCTCAGCTGATAGTAACCGGACCGCAAATCAATCCGCGAGAACACTCGCGCAGACTGCAGCTGGTCGAACAAATCATCAATCCGTGGCAACGGATACTTGTTCTTAATGATCACTTCATTCAGCTGCCGATAGTCAATGCACAAGCGCAGACTACCGTCCTTCTTCTTCACAAACAACACGGGCGCACCCCAAGGGGAAAAGCTAGGACAAACATACCCCTTGGCCAGCAGTTCCTGCAACTGCGCCCTCAACTCCCTTAACTCAGCGGGGGCCATACGGTAGGGAGCCTTCGCCAAAGGTTCCGTACCAGGCACAACATCGATCACAAAATCGATCTCCCGCTGGGGAGGTAATCCAGGCAACTCCTCAGAAAAAACGTCAGGAAACTCGCACACCACCGGAATGTCCTCGACATCCGGCTCCATCCGGTCAGACACAACCACTGACGCGAGAAAACCCTGACAACAGGAATCAAGCAGCCGACGGGCTCGAATAGCAGAGATAAGGAATCAAGAAGAGGTGGAACGGATACCTTGGAAATAGAAGGTCCGCTTACTCGGATGTTGGAAGTAGACCCTCTTCATCCCACAATCCACCACCGCTCCATGAGTCTCGAGCCAATCCATGCCTAGAATCACATCGTAATCCCGAAGCTGCAACGTATAAAACCTGCCTGGCATACTCCGCCCATCGATCCACACCGGAACCTGGTCGAAGCAATACGGAGTGATCATAAAGTCACCCGAAGGCAACTCCACGGACAAATCACAGGACAACTGGGTCACCGGCTCCTCGATGCTCGACGCAAAATCTCCGAAATAAACGAATGAGACGCGCCAGAATCAAATAAAACCCGAGCCGCACAACCCAAAATCTGAACGGTACCTTCCACGAGCTGCGACGCCACTGCCTCTGCCCTGGTCATGTGCGTGATCTGGCCTCGAGCCCTCTCCCTGCCTCCCACGCTAGCTGACCTGGGTAGCGGCGGATACTGTCCCTACTGCTGCTGCTGCTGCGGGGGAACCTGCTACTGCGGCGGCCTCTGAGGACAGTCACGCGCCATATGCCCTGGCTGGTCACACCAAAAACAAATAATCGGCGTCGTGCACTGCCTACCTGGGTGGGTCCCACTACATCGTGGACAAGGTCCTCGCGATCCACCCCCTGATCCCTGACGCTGCAAAGGAATCGGCTGATGTACACTGCCCGATGAAGCCTGCCCCTGATCCTTGTGCTTCTTCGGAAACTCTTCTTCAAGAACTTCTTGACCTTCGAGCCGAAGGACGCAGATCCTGTCACCGAAGCTGCCGATGCCGGTACTCCTGAACCACCCGACGCATGCTGGAAGGAACCCTGCTGCTGGGTAGCCGACTGATGGCCGCGACCTGACACAGACTGCCCCTGGCTGATCGGTCCTCGAGTCCTCTGCATATCCATCTCCAAGGAAATCGCAACACGAGACGTCGTCTCTAGATCAGTGGCCCCGTTTGCGATCAGATGGTGCCTCAGCTCCAGCCTCAAGCCCTGCACAAACTGCGTGGTCCTCACCCTCTCATGCTCCATGATGTGAGGTGCGTACCGACCCAGCTCGACAAATCGGGCCATGTACTGCAACACGGACATGTCACCCTGCACCAGCTCCAGAAACTCCCGCATCCGCTGCGTAGCAACAACATCTGGACAGTACGTACGCTCGAAAGCACTAACGAAGTCATCCCACTCGATCTGCTCAAGTGGACGAAGCTGAAAAGACGTCTTCCACTCGGAAGACCACCACCTCCGAGCCGTACCCTGCAACTGGTTGTAGGCCAACACAACTCTGTCCTCGGCAGTACTCTCGCGAAACTGAACACCCGCTCCATCTCATCAAGCCAATCACGAGCCGCATCAGGGTCTGCCTGGCCGCTAAAGTAAGGTGGATGGAACTGCATGAAGTCTCTCACTGCTCGGCCTGGCCCACCCCTGACTGACGAGCCCTCACCAGCCTCTCCGCCGAACTGCTGAGACATAAGCTGGTACATGCCACGGAAGAAATCCTCGGCCCCCGGAACTCTCGCAGCATCCGCGGCCTCGGTAGCCCCCAGTGGCGCTCTGCTATGCTCCTTCTGGTCCCTCTGGACCCCCTGCTGGATCTCCTGACCTCCAGCCGACTGCCCCTGCTAAGAGCGAGAGCTCCTCCTCGGCGCCATACTCGCTCCTGAAGCAAAAGACAGAAAACACGAAAACGGCAAGGTCAAGAAAAACACACGATGCCCAATGCCAGCGTCACCTGTACATCATCGCTGTGGACTAGTGGACCACTACAATTACCTATGACTCTCATGTAATTTCACAACCGCGCTCTGATACCAGCTGTAACGACCCGAGAATCCGATTATCGGGAAGGCCCGATAACCCGAGACTCGCACCGCCACCCACGAGCCCGAAGACTCGGAAGGGTTAAAAGGATGGTGTAGAAACTACACAAGCATCACAAATAATTGTAGAAATTAAACAGTTATAATATTAAGCAGGAAATAAATTAACAATTTACATGGTCCACAAGAAGATAACAACAACAGTAGTCCACGACTAGTACAGTGACAAGAATAAAAAGTACAGCTACACGGGGCATACCCCGGCTCTGACCTCTGGCACTACCTCTGGGCACCAGCAACACGCTGCACTCCTAACGCGCTCCCCGAAGGTGGCGCCTCACCTGAAACACGGTGAAAACACGTAGGGAATGAGTCTCGGAACAAGACTCGGTAGGGATCACTCGAACCCTACCTCGTAAAACGAGAAACCACTACACTAGCGGTAGGAAAGTATCTCGGAAAGGAAAGCCCTGTACTCTACAGAACCAGGCCCTACGGCACGCAAACCGACACACGTGCCACGGTACGAGACCGAAACTCAATGGTCGAACCGAAAAACCCGAACGTCGAAAACACACGACTGACAGTCTGACCCTCCGTACTCGACAAGAGTACCACCCACGAGAAGCACAGCCGGTAGCGTCCCCTGACGTCTTACACCGCACCGCAGGTGAACCGCCTGACGTGGTAGGTCCTACCCGAGGCGCAGACACCGTACAAGTAACCACAAACAAGTAACTAGCTGGGGTCACGCCCGTCGACGTGGGTCCAACCGCCCCCAACCACGCGTGCACACATAGACCTTGCGTCACTAGGTCTGGTCCTCTGACCGATTTTCCCCCGTAGCCAGACTCTGGCTACCGACGAGGGGCCTACGGTAACCGGTCCACAAACCGTCTCGAAAGGTGGGTGCCCGTACACCACTCCCAGGTGAGACCAGCACCTCGTACTGGTGGGCTACGACTAGTGGAGGGTCATTGAAGGAAAATGACGTCCGAGTCCGACAACGTGTGGGAATCACCCCACGCACTAGCTCCGTCAGACGGGGGCCACGGTCGGAGAAAAACGGATGCACCGCCTACGGCCAAACTCATGACCAAGGCAAACGGAACCTCCGGACACCAAAGACACGGTCACGAAACTCCACGGGGTGTCCAGGACACACACACGGCCCAAGAGGAACACCCGACAACAGGACAGAACGTGCTAGGACTCCCTAGCGCGACAGGGAAGATCGCGCTAGGGCCTCCTAGCGCGACAGGGAACATCGCGCTAGGATCCCCTAGCGCGACAAGACAGGTCGCGCTAGGGCCTCCTAGCGCGACACAACAGATCGCGCTAGGGACCCCTAGCGCGACAAGGCAGGTCGCACTAGGACCCCATAGCGCGACAAGAACCGCCTCCTGTTCATCTTCTCCGATGAACGCGCCCCATCGGGGCAGCTCAACGAACAAGAACACGCTACTGGAGTATAGCGCGTTCTCAGTCCGTGGCGGAAAACGGTAGAAACTCCAAAAAAACCCAACCACGCCCCCATGCCTCCACAGGAGAGGGGGAAAACAAAGGGGAAGACCCCTGGGGACCCCTAGCATGATCCTAGGCCATCAAAACACGAAATCATGCATCAAATCCATATATCGGGCGAGCTCTCCCCAAATCATGGAAAAACCCCCAAAAGCTCAAACACGCCCCTCTCGGCCTCCCCGCGGCCTACAAATCACGGGAATGAACGGCAAGAGGCTAAGGAACGTCACCCTACCTCAATGGAGCGAATGCTCCGCCGAATCGTCCGCGAACGCAAGAAATCGCTTTGGAAAACCCTCGTTCCTCAAGCTTCCCACGAGCACCGCACGTCCCCACGATCGCCTCACCGCCGCCCACGTCGCCGCGCCGTCGCCCCGCCGCTGTCAGCAGCCGGAGAGGAGCTAGCCGCGCTCGAACGGGAGGAAGAGAGGGAGAGAGGGAGGTCACGGTTGGGGAAGGAAGGAGGAAGAAGAAGAAGAAGAAAGAGAAGGTGGAAAAGAAAAAGAAAGAAATAGGGTTAAATAGAAAATCCGATTTTTCGGAAAAATACCGAAAAATAGAAAAATACATTTTCGGAATCCTCAGAACGCACCGATCGCAACGGTACCACTTGTGCCCGGGTGAACCGCCCGGTTTGCCCGCAGCGAGCTTCCGAAGAAAAAGCCGAAACACACACCGGAAATCGGAAAAACACACGCGGAAAAGCCGCGGAACGCCTCCGGGCCTCCGAAATGACTCCGGATCGCGCCGATCCGAACATGAAAGATGTCCGAAATGAAATTTCAGACACAACAAAGCTAGACGCTCCGAAAACCAGATCGGGACCCACGAAGAAGGATCCGAAAGGTCCGGGATATTACACCAATGCCCCCGCGACATTTATGGATTTTATGCATAGGGTGTTCCGTCCGTATCTAGACTAGTTCGTGGATGACATCCTTGTGTATTTGTGGTCTGCTGAGGAGCATGTGTATCATTTGAGGGTAGTGTTGCAGACCTTGCGTGCTCACCAGTTGTATGTCAAGATCAGCAAGTGCGAGTTTTGTTTTATAGGGACATTTTCTTTTGCAAGGACCAAGAACTTGGGATGAGTTCTCTTCTCACCCACATCATTGATGACTCACATTGATCTCCATGATTTGCCATTATGGGCATTCTCAATTATCATCTCTCTATCCTTTAGAGTGATTCTTGCTGGTTCATGTCCAGTCTGATCGTTCTTGTCATTCTGAGCAATTCACTGCCAAATCTTCTGATTATCTCTGCCACTCTAGGCATTCACGCTGATCATCCAAGACCTAATCTCAGCCAAGCTTGATCTTTCATGCATACATTATTGGCCAAGTTGTCATCCTCATGGATTTATCAGGAAAGAATGATGCTTTGTGCTTTTGTGCATGCTATGCCTTCACGCTATAAATATCATCTTATTGCTATTGACATGTTGCTATTCACATATTGATCGAGATTCATGTCATACTTCTGGTATAATTCATGCTACTCATGCTCTAATCAACGCTATTTATGTTATAGTCATTATGCTTAAACTGCTACACTTCAATTGCTTCATGCTTCATTATATCTCGGCTAATGAATCTTTGAGTGCAGGAAGAAGCTCTTGGTCCCACCGTCTGGACATCCCACGGTGCTTGCATTGCATTTCCCAGTCCCAACATGCTCATTGCTTCATCATCTCTCTATATGTATTTCTACTATATGTTATCTGCGCTATTAGATTATATCAAGGACCTTGTGGCTTTGGTAAATCTGGAATTTGAGTTCCCCTTCATCAAAAATAATGTTGATTCCAGAGGAGTCTTAGTCGCACGGATAGGCCGTTGAGCCATCCAAGATTGGGGACGATGGTTCCCTTTTACAAGTTGGTGCGCGGATAAACGGGCTTCAGCTTAGTATCAACTCACGAAATTGGTTTCTTGACCCAGTCTGGACAGCTAAACAATATTATCCTTGATTATCTTCTATTTTTAATTTATTTTAATTTTTCCTTTAAACCCAACATGCATTCATGTAGGAATTTGAAACAACTTTGGAAAATCATTCTGATAAGCTGATATTGAGAGTCAATTGATCACTAATTTCCAAGATGTGTGATATTCATTGCCGAATTGAATCCTTAGTTCACTTTGTCGTTGTTTCGAGATATTTTCTCGAGAACTCCTTGTTTGGATTTCTAACCTCTTATTTCAATTTCCTTTCCTTTGATCCACCTTGGCTGCAGCATGCCCACATTGGCTAATAACTGCTCTCCAATGGTGACCTGGGGCACTTTTACCGTGTTGGAAGTTGATCGTCTTCTTTTTTCTCCTTTATCAAGTGATTGTTGATCTGTTGTGCCCCTGTGGTCATTTGAGTCACTTGACACTCTTGGTTTTGATAATGGCTTGATTTTGATAATGGCTAAACACTATAAGTCATTGTTATTTTCCACTCTCATATGACTGACATACGTGATGTTTTGTTCATGATAGATAAGCCAATGAATGGACAAGGAATTGAGTGGAGATGGCAAAAGTGAAAGATCAATGATCGCGCCCAAGCACGAATGAAACTCCAAGAATGAAAATCCCTTCAAGAAGCAATAGGCTGGACAGCTAACAAAAGATCAAGCTAGCTTCAAGAAGAGTCAACACTTAGCACAAAATGAGTCGGCACTTCACATAGCCAAGGTCGATGCACAAAGAAGCATAACCAAGAGAACCCAAGGTTAAAGACTCAGTTGACACCTTCAAGACTATCAAGGTTGATGCCACAGATGAGAATGGGCTGCTAAAGGAGTTAAGTGACTGAGATAAACGGGTTAACGGACTAAGAGATCAAAATCTGGAACTTTCCCAGATTTCGGTCGACCGCCAGACCAGAGGCAGTCGGCCGAAATTTCCAGCAGCTCACTATCTGCAGGATTCTCAGTGGCGGTCGACCGCCAGCCCAGGGCGGTCGATCGAAAATAACAGAATCAAAATGTCTACAGGGTTTTCTCAGAACGGTCGAACGCCAGCCCCGATGCAGCCATTTTGACTTCGATTTCTCAAGGTGGGCAACCCCATTTCTTAGATTTGTTTAGTCCTAAAGTCACCCAATCCCCCATGATTTGTGGATCTGGTCTGGGGCTTGTCTATGGACCATTCAAAAGATATAAAACCAACACAAGAGGGTTAGAAACCCTAATGCTTCAAGAGGGATCAAGGGCGATCAAGAGAGGCTAGAGGAGGTCCAAGGAAGAAGAGGTACTGCAGCCGTGAACAGTACTCCATGCAGAAGTTCTTCATCCATTCCAAGGTGATTCAAGGTTATATCTCAAGCAAGCAACCTCCAAGGAAGCTAGAAGCAAGCAAGGTGGTGCGGACACCAGAGCGAGCGAGAAGCACGAACCGGCGAGCTGTCGGTACCGTACGCGAAGCACCACTCGGGCTACCTGTGGAGTTCGTCGTTGCCGCCGCCGCCGCCATCGAGCCGCCGTTGCACCGCCTCCATCGGTATTCTGTCAATTGGGTGACAACAGACCACTCTCAGATTTTTAACTCTCAGCTACGAGTTCATCCGGAGCCTAAACTTTCAGGGTGAGTTCTAGGGGTATTCACCACGTCTCATAAAATTTGGTTGGGCTTCTAGCTGTTGACACCCGTTTTATACCCAATAAGTCGGGTCATCTCCTTATTCATTCTATATGATGCTCTGAGTTGTTCATTCTTCATTGAGTCTCTTGATTAGTTGAAGCCTATTTCTTGGGTCATAACTCTGTGATCAGATATGGCACCTGGTGGCGCTTCATTGGATGAATCTTAGCAATGCCTCTGTTCCTTTTGATCTCCATTTTTGATAATAACGGTCGGTCCTAGGCGTGTTTTTTAATTCTGACGGATGGGTTCTGGACCGTTACTCTTTGAAGAGTCTTAAGGCTTAAGGCCTCGTTTTAAAACTTATCCTTTTGGCTTACACGTTGATAATAACGGTCTGTCGTGCAGCCGTTGTTTCATTCTGACGCCTTATTCCTTGGCCGTTGCTTTCTTGAAGAGTCCAACTTGTTGGGTCTTCTTCCCGTTGATCTTATCTTTTAGGGATAAGGTTGATAGTGACGGATGTTCCTTGGTGCGTTATTTCCAAGTGGCGGTCTGTCGTGTGGCCGTTACTTCCTTCAGAGAGTCCTGACAGTTCAGGCCTTTTCTCTGCTACTCCGTGGCCGAGATAAGGGTTTGGATTAACGATATCTCTTTCAAATCTGATCCTCAGGACCTTCTGTTTGTTTCTATGGACTCTTGGTGATATTATCTTCGAGGATTTGCCAGGAGTTATCCCTTTATCTTGCTGAATTATCCTCTGCTCGACCTGAGAGTTTGAGGGTCTATAAATAGAACCCTTGACTTCATGGCCCAAAGAGGAGGATTTTGAAATTCACGACGAAGTGCTGCCGAACTCAGGAGCCATATTCATCCAAGAGGAACTGCTTCCCACGTTCATCCATCTCATAATCAAGGGAGTACTTTGGTTTTAGTCTTTCAAGTTCGTCATTGCATGCTTAAGTTCTTCCCTGGTTTTTCCTCAATCAAAGTATTGTCCCTCCTCTTTCTCCACATTTTCTCACTGTTCTCTAAGCATCCAAACATCCTCCTAATCTTTTAAAACGCCCAGAGGGGTTAAAAAAATCAAAAACTCCCCGGTAATCCCCTTTCCTTTTGATGTCTTTAAGTTCTTTTGAGAATTGATGCTATATTATTGAAAGGGCTAATTTGGGTTGCTTTGTTCTTATCTTCTACATCTTTGCCAGGTTTATAGGTTCACCAGTACGAGGCCCAAGTCTTCTAGCCGGCTGGAAGAGTTGGAGTTAAAAGAATCTACACTTTGCTACTGCAGGTGATCTGACGGTCTGGTGCAGGCGCGTCATCTTCTCCTGGCGGTCTATCGGGTGGCTGTTACTTTCCAAGTAACGCACAGGGTCCTGGCCGTTATTTCTAGCTAACCTGTAGGTTCTCTTCGGTTTTCTCTCCCGTGGGCGGGTGTTTCATCCACCTATTTCCAAGGTATTTATAGGTCTTTTGCTTGTTTTTACTTTGGTGGCGATCACATCTTTCCTTAGTCTTGGGCATTAGCTTTCTCGTTCATCACATATCTCTTTTATTTTCTTGATTGCTCCACCCCTTGTGGTGTGTTTTTATTTACTCCTTGCTCCACGCCCCGGCGTGTGTTTTCCCTTTCCTTTAGCGTAGTTTGAGTGAGATAGCATGCCCATGCTAGAGCTAGCTTTGATTGCCTAGGTTCATGATCACATGTTCATAGGTTAAGAGCGGATCTTTGATTACTTGCTTGTCGTTTCATCATTCAAAACCCCAAAGAAAAGATAGATAGGAAAAATAAAATCAACAGATAATTTTTTGGCGATCACGGTGGGACAACTTGTGCCAATCGTGCTTTTGATTCCTGTTTGAACCTGCCATCATCTACCTATTTGGTTTCCCTTGAATTTCTCTCTTATTCTTGCTGAATCTGGTTTTCTGAGTATCCTGACGGCCCTGTGTCCCTGCGCTACAGACCTCTGACGCAGGGGCATTAGACCACCACTTTGGTTCTGCTGTGTGAGCTTCCACGGGTTTTCCTGTTATTTCTGTCCGATTTTGGCTCTGGCTCATTTGACGAACCCATCTCCCTGCGTTATATCATTTCTGGCGGTCTGGCATTCGACCGTTATCTTACTCTGACGCAGGGTTCTTCGACCGTCATACTCCTGGCAGGTACGCATCCGAGGTGCATTTATTTTCGCGGTTTCTGCTGTGACTTATTGCTTGGGTGGTACTGGACTTCCTCCTTGTTTTGTTCATATATTCATATCATTGTGTGCATCATTGATTGCTAGATTTTAGGCTAGACTTTGCATGCACTCCGGTGCACATAGGGTCATTCATCTTGTCATATCTTAGATTGCATTTTCCTACCTTGTTGTGAGGACCTCTCGTCTCCATATTCCTTGGAGCCGACCAGGAAATCATAGCAGGGACCTCCATAAGTCCCCGCGAGCCGTGGATTCCCACACGGACGCCGGGCCGGTTGTACCTTTCCTACCCCGTGCCTAGGGTTGCATAAGTGAAGGAGTGATTATACTTAGAGTCAAACCAAGTCTCATACCCATCTCTTGCTAGGAACCTATTGTTGAGAGCACATATTAATCAATTCACTAAAGTTCCGAAGGAGGAATCACAAGAATTGGGTTGCATCATCTTAAACAACTTGGTTGCCTTTGAGTGTCTTCATCTTTTATCACTTGCATCTTGTTAGAATCACCTAAGTTTGGTTGCTTATTGTGTGTTTTTGTGTTGGTTGTTCTTGCATTTTGTCAAGGTTGTTCGTTGCATGTGGAGTTGTTTTCGTCCATCCGAATCATCTCCTCAAGTCAACTCCTTCTTCACATTCTATTCCAATCCTCTTTTCGAGTCCACCATGGCATCTTTTAATCCTCCCCGCTCCCAAGAGGACTCCCTTCCTCAAGGGCTCCTTGAGAACCCTCCTAGGGTTGTTACCTTTTCCTCCGGGGAGGGGACTACCCCTCTCCCGTCCCCCACTTCTATGGAAGGTGGTCAAGCTACCCCTTCTTTCTCCACTCCTTCCGCGGGCTCCGTCCTTCAGATGATGGCCCAATTAGATCCGGCCCAACTCCAAGTTCTTTATCAGACCATGCAAGGGTCCAACGCATCTCCTTCTACCATCATCCAAAATCAATCCAGCCCTTCCACTGTTGGGCTCCCCGCTCAGCCCATTCCAATTGACCTTACTCCGGTCCAACCATGGACCATCACTTTCACGGGCATGGAAACGGGCCAGTCTTCCAATTTAGCCCAACAATCTTTCGATAAGGGAAAGTCGCCCATCCCTCCTTTTGTTCAAATGGATCATCACACATCTGCTCCGGTAGCTCCGCAAGTTCTCATGGGCCCTTCCGACTTCTTACGCTCTCAGCAAGGGGCGGCCCAAGTTTATCCTAATCCGGGTCAAGCTTATGCCCAATATCCTTCTTACGGGCCCCCCATCCCTACTGTTTATCCCTCCACTCCTTCCTGTGGGCACCCACCTTCTGCCACAACTGTTCCATCTGCTCCTCACATTCAATCAGCATCTTTCGCCGCCCCTGCTCCCTCCCGAGAGCAGGACTTGCTCGACAAGTGGGCCGCCATGAAGCAGCAACTCGATTTCCTCCAGAAGCGGGTTGGCCCACAATCTTTGGCCGATATCCCTGTTCCAAGCTTCCAGAATATCCGATTCCCTCCAATCAGAGCTCCCCAACTACCGCAAGTACGACGGGAACAGCAATCCCTTTATTCATGTGAGGGATTTTCTATATGAATCGGCGCAATTCCAGTATGATGATCGCCTCATGGCGTATTTATTCCGCCGATCTTTAGATGGTGTTGCTCTGGAATGGTTCTATTCCCTACCACTGGAAGAGGCTGAGAGTTTCAAGGTAGTCAAGGACAAGTTTATCCAGCGGTTCCAAGATAGGGTCGGCCCAGAATACTCGTTCACAGATCTGGTGGCCGAGAAGATGAAACCAGACGAGGAGTTTGCCACTTATGCAGACAGGTGGAGACAGATGGCCGCTAGAGTGCCTGGCCACATCCCGGAGGAAGAGAAGGTCAAGCTGTTGATTTCAAATGCTACTCCAACCTTCCGGAACATCCTGGCAATGAACGACATAGCCAACATGCATCAGCTCTACAGCCAGGCGCGCTTCATCCAGACCCAGTTTAAGGATTCCCCCATCCACTCTTTATTTGAAAACCAAAAGCCCAAGTACCACAAGAAGCCACAAGGGCCAGTTACCGAGGGGGTCCAGACAAATGAACAAGTGCAAGCCGTTGCCTTCCCATTCCAGTCCGCACCATTCCGCTTCCCCCAAAACCCCCGCAATTCCCAAAACCCCGCTCCACCAAACTTCCAGGCAACCCCACAAAACCCTCCGCCTACCTTTGTCACTCCACAAAATGCCTTCACCAATCCACAACAACCACCACCCCCGTAATACCACAATGTCCCTCCACCTAACGGCTATAACAGCAAGCGCCCGGCTCCCAGGAGAGCCCAGTACCTTCCATTACCGGAGACACTTACAGATATCTTCTCCGCCCTCATGTCAGTGAATGCTATCCAACTTCCTCCAGAACGGCCTACTTGGAATCTAGCCGTTGATCAGACTAAATATTGTATGTTCCATAGGCAGCCGGGCCATACCATAGAAGGATGTTTTCAGTTTCGGGATCTGGTGTATGATCTCCATGAAGGGCAAAGGATAGATTGGGCCGCAATGCATCGGGTGATGCGGGACGGAACTGACAAATGGACTAAACCTATGATGAAGACCAAGTGCGGCCAGCACTCACACGTGACAAGACAAGCCGAGAGATCGACCTCCGTACTATTCCTCCGAAGAGAGGCGTCTCTCAACAAGAAACCCAAGTCCACGGTCGTCCCTATGAGGGAAGCGAGTGGATCAAAGCGGCAAAGGAGCCGACGCGCAACTATAGGAGTCTAGTCCGAGCTCGGTGCTCGACTAGGGCCACGGAATGGGATACTCTCACTCACGATCTCGCGGTGTTGAATGCTAGCTAGGATCCCTACACTCTCACGCGGCATACAAGATCACATACTAGTAAAGCAAAATGCCAAGGGGGGGAGCGTCGCACGTACCTCCACGCCTAGGCGTGGGGAAGGAACCCCGGCCGAGACCGACAACCCCGATACACACAATGAAAGAATAGGTACAAGCCAGCAATGGTGCCCACTCCTCGCAGGGAGATAACAGGCTACAACAATTCCATTCGGGGCGGCCGATACACGGGCTGACGGGCGGCACTCGGTGAAGGGTTGGCCACGAGGAGGGTCCGGATGACGATCGGCAGAATCGCAGCAACGCGCGACTCGGTGGTAAACGTTCCCACGAATGGATCCGGAGTCCGATTGGGGCGCCGTCAGTGAGGGCACGTAGTTAGGTCGCAGGAGGAAGCCTTGGCCAAAAGGCGTGCTCAGATTCCGTCCGTGGAAGCCGTGGCCGCACCTGCAAGTGGGGACAAGGAATCTGCTCCCAGAACTGCGCTGTCGAGCGGGGAAAATGGTAACTCGCTGCTCCAGTAGGCGAACGAGGCCCCTCTTGTGGGAGGACGTCGGGGACGCAGAGCAGCAGGTCTGGACCAAAGAGCTCGATCAGATCTGGTCGTGGTTGGATGCTGTGAACTTTGGAAATCGCCGGTTGTCCTGGCACCGGATGGACTGGGCAGACCCGCGCGACCTCACGGGAACGGACGCCACGAACAGCTCGGACGTCGGAACGAGACGAGGTTGGCGGCGTTGGGAAGAGGACGACGAGAGGTACAAACCCTGAAGAAATCAGCTCCAAACTCGGAGTTGTCCGTCCTGTGGGATTTTCGCAAGAAGGAGGGTGGATCTGGGCGCGCAGAGAGGGAGGCTCCTGCGCTAGCTCATGAGAAAACTCGCCACGGGTGGTACCGACCTCGGATCGAGGCGAAACCAAAGCCCACGCGCTGCCGACTCGTAGAAGTATCCACCAAAAAAAGGAGGGGCTCGGATTCGACCCGCACCAGATGGGGACGCCGCTGCAACTCGGGGCTGAATCTGGAACACGCGAACTCGAACCGGAGACGAAGTAGAAGGGAGGAAGAACCTCGGCGTCGCACCGAGGGGATGGGGAGTCGCACCCCGGGGTTGCTCCCGTCGCAGGAGCAGAGGAGGAAGAGAGGGTCGCCCTCTCCAAGAGGTGGCTGTGCAAATGGCTGCTCAATCAAAATATTTCATGTATTAATTAATTTCCTCCAAAGAAAATGCTAAGACTATATAGTTGGGGAGGGGAGCTAGGGTTTCTACCACCAAATGGGGAGATGGGGGCGCAAATGGGAGGGGGTAGGGGCGGCCAGCTCTCCTCCCATCAAGGAGGGAATCTCTCCTTCAATCAAGGAGGTTCCTCCAATCAAGGAGGGATCAAAGGAAGGGGCGGCCAAAGGAGGGAGTGGAGAAAGGGGAAGGCGGCTGCCACCTCTTCCACTTGGAGGAGGTGAGAGGTGCGCCCAAAACCCTAACCCTAGGGGTTGGGTGCGCAAACCCCAAATGGGCCAAGAGAAGTGGAGCACAAGATGGCCCACTAACCCCTTTGCCCTCTAAATAAGCCTACAAAGCACAAAAGATGTCTAATTGGCCTACAAAGGCCTACAACTAGATAGAAGTGTCCACGCAGGGACTAATCCAAGGCCCAACATGGCCTAAAGCATGAAATAAATGGGGATAACTCTGCTAGTCTGCTAAATGATCGCCGAGCCAAAGGGATGCCGGCGTGCTCCGTGTGCTCCGTCGAGTGAAGCGGCGCGTGTCCTCACCATCGGGCCATTGTTGAGATCAAGGAGAAAAGAGGGCAGCAGCCGAGGCCGCAAGTGCAACAGCAACAGGCACTGCAGCCGCAGCAACCACCACAACAGCAACCACAGCAACCACAGCAAGTACAGGACCTGGGCATCCATCAGAATCCGATGCCAAACCACCCACCCGCTCCTCAGCAGCAGCCGCCAGCACCAGTACAAGTAAACGTGGTCCAACCACCGACCCCCAATGCCGGGTGGTCTTTTGATGATGACAGTGCCGCACCACAAGTCATGGCCCTCCACCATAATCACCGCAATCCCCTCACTCCCTCCTTCGTCCTTCCTACACACCCAGCATCCCCTCCATTCATCCTCCCAATTACACCCGCTTCAGCAAATTCCTTACCACCCACCGTTCCATCATACTCTCCACCACTTAACCCCGTCACCGTCATCACACCACCATCCAACCCCTCATCCATCCTTACCCTTCCGCTAGCCTTCCCTCCACCCGCGTCAACACTCATCACCACCCTGCCTTCCACCAACCCTTCGCCCATCATCCGCTCATCACCCACTGCCACCACCAACCTTACGCTCCACCAAACCGTCTCCCCCGCACCACCTGTTCCATTCATCCACCCCGCAGGGCCCATCATACTATCTTCAGATGCTGCAGCGAATTGTACTCTTAGGAGCGGGAAGATGTTCCATCGGAATTACCCCACTACTTCTAATCCCCAGTCCTCCCAGCCAACGGCCGAGCAAGAAGAAACTGAACCGCTGCCAAGTACTCAATATGACTTGTTACATCATCTAGACCGGGTGCCCGCTAAAATATCTGTGCTAGAGCTGATCAAAAGGTCTACCCTTCATCAGGATGCACTAAGAGACTTTTTACAGAAGGTAATGGTCAGTGAAGATATGGCAGTCGACAGCTTACCGACCGCACTAGCAACCATCTCCAAAGGGCCGGCAATTACATTTTTAGAAACTGAGCTAGCACCTCCAGAAGCTCGGCAAATGCCGCTCTGCATTACAATCACTCTGAACAAGGTCAGCATTGAAGCAGCGCTGGTTGACACAGGGGCTTCAATTAATGTTTGTCCACTTAGCACCCTCCGAGCATGCAACATATCTGAAGAGTTATTACGGCCTACCCCCACCACTATAGCAGCGTATGACAACTCGAGGCGAGCGTGTCACGGGGTGATCACCATTCAGGCAGAGCTCGGGCCCCTTACAATGGCCGTGGAATTCTATGTGCTCGATATCGACCCTATGTTCACAGGCTATCCTGGGTCGTCCGTGGATTGACACACTCGGTGCCGTGCCTTCCACCGCACATCAGTGCGTCAAATTCCCCTTCCAAGGGAGGGTCGTCAAAGTTAAAAGCTTGTCCGCGGTGCAGACAGTTAAGGCCATATCGAGCAGGTTCTTCCCACACTTTGGCCAAGCAGCCGGCCTGTTATATCAGTGCTGGACTTGAACTTCCCCTGGGCGTATGCATCTCCTAAGCCCGCCGCTACTCGAGTCAACATCAAAGTGAAGCCGCAGATTCGGGATTCCAAGGGCTGGAATATCATACTGAAACTGGGCTATCAACCGGGGAGAGGCCTCGGTGTGCAATTACAAGGAATGACCAAGTCCATACCCAAGGGAAGAAAAATGGGTAGGAGAGATCTCGGCTACAAGGAGACAACATTATCAATGATGGGTGATTCTGGGCCACTCACCTGGGATTATCGTCAACATTTTGTCAGAGGGCCTATCCAGCCCGGCACATTAGCTTCAAAACAAGTCCAGCCAGAAAAAGATGCAGTCTGTCCGATTACCAACCCGCCCCCATTGCCGGGAGGGTCAGATGATGATATGCTCGACTATGGTCAGGCCTTGCAGGGGCTCTTTCATGAGGAAGAATGTCAGAAGGAGCAAGAGGTTCGGCTTGTGCAGTGGAGACCGAAGAAGCAGCCTAGTGTTGATTTAAAGAAGGAGGGGAGCTCTCCAATTGCCTTTTCTTGGTCTCCCTCACGCCTCCAATCTATTTTCCAGCGAGGGGACTTCATACCCCGCCTTCCTCCTATCATAATAAATCCATCCTTTATTGATCCGCCAGAAATTCTATTTGTTCCTTGTGCTTGCGGGAGGTGCCCACCCATTGATCTATCCACTCTCTTCACTCCTCCTCCTCCCAACGCCCAACTCCATGAGATGTGGTTCTCTTCTTCCGACCCTTTCTTCGACTGCATTTTCCCCGAGCTGTTCCCTATGCAGCTCCCACCTCCTCCATCTTGTTGTGTAGTCTCCGCTGATCTCCAAAAAAAAACGTCAAATTTGAGACGGAGATTTCAGTGGAAGATTACGCTATCCTGTCGCCATCCTCCTCCCAGGGGCACGAGTCCCCTGCGCCTTCCCTTCCACTAGGTATTCTGTCCCCTAGGTTAGGATTAGGGTCCGTCGAGTCTAGGGAAGTAGAGTCAGTTAGGTCTAGAGAAGTAGGGTCTTGTTCTAGGTCATCCAACCCTTCCTCTTCTAAGCCGTGCTCGCTTGCGCATCCATCCCGATCTGTTCCTGATAGGTTCTTGCAAGATTTAGCTCAGCGTTGCCATGCTCTTTTGAAGTGCCCAGAATTTGTTGCTACGGCAATTGTGATTGAAGATGAAGAGGAAATAGAAGGGGTATGGAGCGATGACGGATTAGGCGTCTACGAGATCTTGGATGAAAAGGATCCAATTGATGAGGACAGCGATGTAGATGACGTCGCCGACTTATACGCACAAGGATTGAAAAGATTCGACGAGCCGTCGACGTCGGTGGCCGAACCTACAAAGGAAATCAATCTAGGAACTGAAGAAGACCCAAGGCCCATCATGATTGCTGCTAATCTCCCTTCACAAGTAGAAGAGGAATTGATTAAGGCCCTAAGGGAGTATAGCGATTCCTTTGCCTGGTCTTACGAGGACATGCCAGGTCTTGACCCCTCTTTAGTGGAACATCGACTAGTGCTTAAACCAGGGGCAACACCTGTGAAACAAAGGTCAAGAAGATTTCACCCCCACATGGCCTTACGAATCAAGGAAGAGGTCGACAAACTATACAAAGCTAGATTCATCAGAGTAGTTTTATATCCTCAGTGGGTGGCAAACATAGTCCCTGTTCTTAAGAAAGATGGAAAAGTGCGCATATGCATTGACTTCAGGGATCTTAACAAAGCATGTCCCAAAGATGATTTCCCGCTACCCCATATAGACGTCCTAGTGGATAATACAGCTGGGTATGAAGCTCTCTCATTCATGGATGAATACTCGGGCTACAATCAGATCCGTCTCGCTCCGGAAGATCAAGAGAAAACTTCCTTCACCATGCCCTGGGGCACGTATTGTTATGTGGTTATGCCATTCGGTCTAAAGAACGCAGGTGCCACCTATCAAAGGGCAATGATGGCCATCTTCCACGATATGATGCACATCTATATGGAAGCTTACGTGGATGACATCCTGGTGAAGTCAAGGACTAAGGAAGAACACCCCTCCATCCTGGCTAGGGTGCTACAGAGAGCCAGGGAGTACAAGCTCAAGATGAATCCGAAGAAGTGCGTATTCGGAGTCTCCTCAGGGAAGCTGCTAGGGTTCATAGTAAGCAAACGAGGGATCCAGATTGATCCTAATAAAGCACATGCCGTCATGGACATGCCTCCGCCAAAGAACATTACGGAACTTCGAGGATTGATTGGTAGATTGCAATTTATCAGAAGATTCATATCCCAGCATTCTCAAAGGTGCCGTCCATTTTATGAATTGCTTAAGGCGGGGGTCAAGTTTGAATGGAATGAAGATTGTCAGAAGGCCTATGAGGACCTCAAGGAATATCTATCCAATCCCCCGGTTCTGCAACCTCCTGTCCCTGGGAAACCCCTAATCCTATACATCTCGGTTATTGAGGACTCCCTAGGGGCGGTTTTAGCATAAGTAGATGATGAAGGGAAAGAGCGGGCTGCATACTACCTTTCTCGGTTGTTTAATCCAGATGAATCCAAGTACACCGCTATGGAGAAGACTTGTGCCGCCTTAGTGTGGGTAGCTCAGAAGATGAAACACTACTTCCTTGCCCACCCAGTTAGGTTGATCTCTAGAATGGACCCGATCCGTTATCTCTTAGAAAAGCCCGTCCTTTCTAGTAGGTTAGCTCGCTGGCAGAGCTTCCTCTCTCAGTTCGACATTACCTTTGTTGTTCAGAAGGCAGTCAAAAGATATGCCATTGCTGAGCATCTCGCCCATCTCCCTATTCCTCACACCGATTCCATTCAGGACGATTTCCCTGATGAGCATCTTTCTGTTATCTCTCATCACCCCTTCTGGTCTCTGCACTTCGACGGTGCGCTCAACTCTCAAGGCCGAGGGATCAGTGCTGTTCTGCTTACTCCAGAGGGGGTAACCATTCCCTTTGCTTATCAACTTCGGTTTCCTGCTACCAACAACATCGCTGAGTATGAGGCTCTCCTGGCCGGCTTGAAGCTCGCCTACCTCTTAGGTGCGCGTTATGTGAACATCATAGGAGACTCTCAGCTCGTCCTATGGCAAGTTCTGTCCACTTACCGTACTCATGACCCCAAGCTCAAGCCTTATCAAGATTTGGTCACGCTTCTCGCTAGGCAATTCCGTAAGCTGATCTATATTCACACTCCTCGTTCTCAGAACATTCTAGCAGATGCTCTGGCATCTCTTGCTTCCTCCCTATCCTTCCCTCTCAGTCGGAATACTGAGACTATCGTCGTCCAGAGATTGGACACACCCTCTCCTCAGGATCCTTGGTACCTTAACCTTAGGAAATCCGTAGAGGCGAAGGCTGAGAAGGAAGATCTCAAGGAAGTTTCACTAGCGGAACTAGAGGAGATTCTGGACGAAGAGGAATTACCTTGGTATCATGAAATCGAGTTGTTTTGCAAAGAGGGGTCATTCCCAGAAGGGGCAACAGTTGAGCAACGCAAGTCAATCAGAAGAGCCGCCGCAAGGTACACTATTGTTGCAGGAGAACTGTACAGGCGCGCTACTAATGGAATGCTCATGAGATGCTTAGATGATGTTGAAGCTTGGAAGGTGGCTGAAGCAGCCCATTCTAGTGAGTGTGGGGGTCATGTCAATGGCCAGGCTCTAGCAAAGAAGATCCTTAGGCAGGGCTACTACTGGCCCACTCTAGAGGAAGATTGCTCCCTCTATGTCCGGAGGTGTCTTAAATGCCAACTCCATGCTGATAAAATCCATTCTCCTGCTTCATCTCTCCATCCTATGACTGCTCCTTGACCATTCTCTATGTGGGCTTTCGATGTGGTCGGCCCGCTCGGTGATCCTAATTCTCAGATCAAGCAGAAGTCCTTTATCCTTACCGCTACTGAGTACTTCACCAAATGGGCCGAAGCCGAGGCGTACGCAGAAATCAAAGCTACAACGGTGTGCCGCTTTATCATGAAGAATATTATCTCGCGGTTCAGAGTGCCAAGCAGCATCATCACCGACAACGGACCCCAGTTCATCTCTCAAGAGCTTAAGGACCTCTGTAAGAAGTTCAATATTGCATTGCATCATTCATCTCCATATTATTCTCAAGGCAACGGTCAAGCCGAGGCCACTAATAAAACCCTTCTTAAAATCATCAAGAAAACATGCGAAGCTCATAAGTTCTCCGATTGGCCAGAAAGATTAGTGGAAGCTCTGTGGGCTTACCGCACCTCCGTCCGTACCCCTACGGGACAAACTCCCTATTCTCTTACCTACGGGATGGAGGCGGTGCTCCCATATGAGATCTTGATCCCTTCACTTAGAGTGCAGCTTGATAAGAAACTTAATCTCGATGAACGTCGAGAGGCGTTGCTGGTTCAGTTGGAACTCTTAGATGAGAAGAGGATGAACACGGCCGATCACGTATCCGTTTATCAAAAGAGGGTTTCACGTTATTTTCAAAAGAAGGTAATCGAACGTAAATTTCAAAAAGGTGATATGGTTTTGAAACGTAAATTCATTCGGTCTGCAGGTCCAAGGTCTAAATTACAACCTAATTGGGAAGGGTCGTTTGTCGTAAAAGAAGTTTATCCAGGGAATGCTTATCGTCTAATAAATGCGGAAGGTGGGGAGCTCTCTCACCCGTGGAATGGGTTGTATCTTAAGCGTTTCTTTCCTTAGAGTCTAAGCCACGTGCTTCCCCGGCAGTAGGATGCTCCTTCCTGTTTCACTAAGAAGGGTCCCGAGTAAGGCAATCACACACTACACGACATCCCTGGTCAGGTTTTTCGATTCTAAAAGACACTGTTTCTCCTCGGCCATGCTTTAGGGGAAAATCGAAGTCCCTGTCCGCTTCATTCTTCGGCTAAATCCAGGGGCAAGAAGTAAATAAGGAGGCGACAACTAATCCAAACACCCTAACGAGAGGAGGTCTCAAATAGGGGCAAGTCTGTTATGACCTGACGCCACAAGAAAAAGAAAGAAGCAAAAAAGGAGTAATCTTTTTCACAACGAAATCAAAAGCATCATCTCAAAAGTCTACTATTCCAAAACTCCAGGAATGCAAAAACAGAAAAACTAGGCATGACAAGAGTGGCAGCATAGTTCCCCGCGGGACGTCATTAGCCCGGTCGAATGCATGCCTAGAGTGGACGAAGGTTCGATGACAGACACAAAGCCCCGGCGCAACAGACCAAATCTCTAACAGGGTTGTACGGTGAAGAAATCAAGTCCTAAAAACTTCCATATCTGGCCTAAGCTTACCCCCATGTTCCTTTTTTCTTTCAGGACCAAGATTAGTACCTTGGGTATGGCCTTGTTAAAAACACCATCATGAGAAGTGGGCCTTGGCCAGGGATTGTCACCCGTATTACACACCAACCTCGGGACTTCTGATTCTGAACACGGAAGAGGTCGTGTCACTAGGGAGGCACTGGTTTTCAAAATCCAAAAACATCAAATATTTTCAAAATCCAAAAACATCAAATATTTTCAAAATCCAAAAACATCAAATATTGTTCAAAATCCAAAAACATCAAATATTTTCAAAAATCCAAAAACACCAAATATTTCTAAAATCCAAAAAAACCAAATATCTACGAAAATCCCACGAAAAAAATTAGATGTTTTCCAAAACTCCATCATGTGCATAGCATGCATTGCATTTTCATTATGCTTTCCGCCTATTTAATAAGGCTCCACCCCTTGACCAAATATCAAGAAACGGTCATTATCTAACTTGCTTCAAGGTAAGGGGTTAAGTCTAAGAACAGATCTAACTTGTTTCATGTTTGAGTGTGTACAGGCAGCTGGACAAGTTCAAAGTGATAATTCACAAAAATGCAGGTCAAAGGCAGTAACGCATCAATTCCAGACCGCCACATGAATATAACGGTCTCCCTTCGGCCGTCACTTCCTTCAGGCATGGGGCTTTTATTTCATCAAACATCGTCCCTCTGACGGCCTGGCCTATACCGTCGTTTATATATAACGGCCTGTCTCCCATCCGTTACTTGCTTCAGAGAGCAGGATTGATAATGCTTTCGTTATGATGGCCCATCGTCAGGCCGTCGTTTCTTTACAGCGGCCCACCGCCCATCCGTCACATCCTCCAGAGGCTCTGCCTCTTCACATCACTCTGGCCATTCAAACCACAAAACTCACATCCGTTCAGTTAAAGCAATATCATCTCATTCAAGCAAGATTAAAGATTCCAACTTTCATTGTTAATAACAAACAACTTCTCTCATGAACAAAATAAAATCAAGGCACATTCAATTTCTTATCCGCGAGAGGGCGGATTTTCCTCAACTCTTTCACGTAATCACGGCGTGCTGCGTCGTCCTCTTCAACTTCTTCTCGCCACGGGCGCACCTTGCTGATCTCCCACATGGTCAACGCGGTCCGTACTGCTCTTTCATCTTCCTCGGTCCCCATCTTCCTAGGTAGAAGGGGAGGGTAATGTGATAGTGCAGGAGCTTTGGTTCTTGGAAGCCCGATCTGAAGGTGGCACCGGTGTGGGTTGTAGATCGCCATGGTGGTATTCCCCACTAGCTGGAGGTCCAAGCTTTGACGCCGCGGTATTTTAAGAAGAGTGCTTCGAAGGATTCTTGGCCGCATGATGAACTTGTCCATTGGCAGAGTGTTGAAGAAGAGGCGCCATTCATCCCGCGTTTTCTTGTCCGCCGTCTTGCATTCAACCTGAGAAGAGTATCCAAATGCCCCTCCAATGAAGAAGAGAGGGTGGCTCCCGAAGATTCGGCTAGCGGAAGTTATGTCTTCCTTTTGTTGAAATTTGATTCTCACTCCCATCCAGCACTCAAGGAGTATCATGGAGCCGAACAAAAGTCCTCCTAGGCAAGCCGAGCTAAGTCCTTCATAGAGGTATGAGAGGACAGCTTGAGAGATGGACATTCCCCGCCACAGCCCGCTAATAATGCTAAGATTTTGGATGTCTAAGAGGTGGTCGGTCGTGGTAAAAATGAAGACCCCGCACAAGCAAACCGCCACCGCCTTGGCTATTGCCTCATGTCTCTCCCACTTGTTTTTACAATGAGACACTATCCATTGTGCCAAGGGTATCAAGTGAATGTGGTGTGGGCTGATCATGGTCCTCACGTCCTTTGGGTTATGAATGAAATCACTCAAAATCAAGGACGGGTCAATAGGCTCTATTGTATAGCAAACCTGGTCTTCATCCCCCACCTTAGTCTTAGGAAGGGCTAGATAGGTGTCTACCTCTTCTAAAAAGATTGTTGCTTCGAAGGAAGGGAAGATAAAGGTATGAGTTTGTGGATGCCATAACTCCACAAGTGCTGAAATACTTAGCCAATCTAAGGATAATTTCTGGAAATTTTTGCCCAAAACCAAGAGTGGTTGAAGGTGCCAAGCTTTAAGGATTGATGTGACCGCTATAGGGAGGGCCTTTACCATGGGAGCCACCCACTTCAGATTAGAGTAGCATCTTGGGCCAGGAAGAGGCTTGAAGAAAGAAGGAGAAGAAGAAGTCATAAAACAGATTGAAGTGCAGAATTTTCTGAACTTGGATGCGTTCTTGAGGGACTTACCACCCTTTGAACATTGGAGCTTAAGTGCTTGGGAATTGATGTCAACCGTTGGAGCTCTCCATGTTCTTTTCTAGCAGCTTTAGGTCCGGTGTAGACCTTCTCCTCCATAGCCATGGCCGCGAAGCTTCTCTTCATCTTGATTTCTGCCCTTAGGAGAGGTTCTTCAACCCTAAAGCAGAGGTTTTCAGCAAAGATACGATTTTGGTTGAGTATCCAAGTTTTAAAGGTTTAATTTTGGCTTTGAAAGGATAAGACTTGAGTTGGAAGGCTTTATCTTCAATCTAGATAAGTTCTAGTAAGGGATTAGATGGCTAAACCTCGGGTTTAAGTTCTCACGACTCAATCCGTCTCGGAGTACAACCCAGGATCTAACGGTCTATCGTACGGCCGTTATTTCACTCCGACGCGCCAACCTTAGGCCGTCGCATTTTCCTGTGGGTTTAATTTCCCCGATCATGTTCTGTGAAGATTAACGGTCTAAGGGCTGACCGTCGTTTCTTGTAACACGCAAACCCTGAGCCGTTACACTCTCAACCACTCAATTCTTTCTACTCTGGGCTAAGCACTACCTGACGGTCCTGGTTGTGGCCGTTGTTTCATTCTGACGCGTCTACTTTAGGCCGTCGCATTTTCTGCTAGTCGCCCTGCAAACTATAGTTCTGCCACGATTAACGGTCCAGCTTTAGGCCGTTATTTGCCGTTGACGCACCAGAGGTGGACCGTCGTTTTTCCTACAGCTCAGATTTCAAATTTGGCCTCTGTTGTGTATAACGCCCTTCAACTAGTGCGTTATTTAATTATGACGGTTTGATCCTAGACCGTTGCTTTCTCTGCAGTTGAATTCAGGCTATTCCTTCTGCCCTTGCCTAGACCTGGCGGTCTCTCGCATTGTACACCTCATTCTCTCTACATTTTCACACACATACATTCCTGCAAATGACTCATGCACACATTTCTGCCTATGTCTCATACATTCATTCATACACACCTCATCCGCGCATGCATTTTCAAACATATAGTCACCTGCCAAAACCATTCATTCATTCATTTCATCCGTCCCTACACACTCAAACACACATCCATTCATTCACGTTTTCACTAAATAAACCGAAAACCCAAAAAAGATTTCATTCCATTTTCTATAAAGTTACATACAAGTGATAAGAGAACATAAAAATACATCATTCGGCCGGCTTATCCGCCGGACCGCCCTCATCCTCTCCATCCTCGGGTCTCCTCGCGGGTGGCGGTGCTATCGAAGCACTCTCCTCCTGCTATCCCCACTCCGCCCTCTCATTTCTCCGTTGGCCGGAGGAGCTGACAAGAAAATCCCCTACCGAGCCGCTCGGGGCAGCACTCCTCCGTGCCCCACTCTGGGAAGCACTCCGCTCCGGTCCCCGGCCCATCATCCGGACCGTCCGCTCCAGCGTCCGCAGCTCGATCTTCAGCGTGAAGATCTGACGCCGCGTCTCCCGTGCCTCGGTCCGGTAGCGATCCAAGTCCGCCGTCCTGATTCAGAGCTTCTCCACCTCAGCTTGAGCCCGAGCTAACTCCGTCCGTAGTCGCTCCCCCTCTGCCTCATCCAAGCGTCGCGGGGTCTCCGCTCTCAGCCGGGCCATCTCTGCCCGTACAAGCTCTGTCTCCGCTCGGGCTCAATCAGTCTCAGCCCGGCTTCTTTCTGCCTCTATCCTCGCCTGCCTGGCCTCGGCCACTACTGCGGCTAGCTCTCTCGCCTGTAGATTGCATTCCATATAGTTAATCATAAGGCATTTTTAGGCAAGATCATAAGCATGAGCATTTTTAGCATCTTACCCGCTCCGCGAGGGTGGCCTCCGCCTCCTCGGCCCGGGCAACCGCCCGAGCAAAATCAGCCTCCTGCTCAGCCCTGCCTCCCGCAGGCTGTGAGGAAGACGATGGGGCATCCGGTCCGGCTCATTGGGCTCTCTCGGCCCGCTGCATTTAGAAGACAGGGTTAGGAACCATGGTTAATCAGCATGTGCATCATAAACATCAATTGTCATAATCATAAGCATTTTAAGTCTAGGTTTTAAAGTCTCACCAGGAGCTCCAGAGCGGTCCGGTACCCGTCCCGCTGCTGGATAGTGGAGTGGAGTAATCCCTCTAGCTCAGCTATCCGTCCCTCAGGGTCTAGCTGCATGTAGAAAGCATGAGTCAGTACATCTATCACATGGCATTTTTGCATATAGCAAGAGTTTTTGAGTTTAGAATTTGCATACCGGTCGTCGGGTACCTCGGTACACCCGGTCGCCGTAGAGTCGAGCAAAGGCCTTCAGATATGCCTTGTCGCTCTCGTCTCGTTCCTTCACCGCTCGGCCCCGCCTGTTCCAGTCATGGACGTACTTCGCCTTCCGGGCACACCAATCCACATTACTACTGATGCCCCTTGCTGACTTGCCGGGGTGGTCATCGCTGTGGCGTGGAAAGGTCACCTCGGGCTGATGTAGTCCCCGGGTCCGCAGGATCAGCCTGTAGTGCAGAGGCTCGATGATATGGATGCAGTGCAGCCAGATGTCTCATCCCCGGTACGACAAGGCCGCCTCTACCCACGACTATCCCGTGTAACTCTCGCCGCGGTATGGGGTCCATCTCACCTGAGAGAGTCCAGAACTCATCAGCATTAGCATTTAAAAAGCATTTAGAAGCATATAGAAGCATATAGAAATCATTTTGAGTTCTGGACTCACCGACGTATGTGGGAAGGAGTCTAGGTCATCCTGGATTGTCCGGGTCAGTCTGATGATCGACCCTGTGTCCCTCGCCACCGACCAACGCCTCGCGATCGGTATGCGGTCGGGATGGAGTAGCGCGCCTCTCCCGATGCCCGGGAGGTACATATAGCTCCAGATCTGAATTTTTAGAAATCAAGTCAGTCACATGGCATATCATAAACATTTTGGCATAAAAGAAAGCATTTAAACTGCATTTACCTGTAAGAAAGGCGAGAAGCCGCCCAGCATCGTCTGCCGGTCCATAGTGCACAGGGACTCGAACAGGAATGCGAGCACTGCTGCTCCCCAAGCATATCTCCCAACTCTGTGCAGGTTCTCTATCATCGGCAGCAGTCTGCAGCTGATGACGTCTGCCCGAGTCGCGAAGAGGAGCTTCCCGAATAACAGCATCAGGAAGCGTCTGAGCACTCTGTCTCCCTCTGGTCCTGCCTCCGCTGCCACACGAGGGCGCACCTGGTCTATCACTCTGCCCAGATGCTCCTCAGGTAGCTCTCCTATGGCTATCGCCGCTCCTCTCAGTCCCAGGCTCTCCTGCAGTACTGATCTCGAGAGCTGGGAGGAGGACTATCCCGGCCTGATCAAATCTAGCCCGAGCAGCTGCTGCGCCATCTCCCGGTAATAGCCGTAAGTCCATCCGGTCACTGCGGCTCCGTGGACTCTCAATCCCGTAATCCTCGCTACGTCTTCCAGCGTGGGGATCATGTGGCCCCACGGGAAGATGAAAGCTTTGCTAATCGGGTCCCATCTCTCGTGCAGCGCGTACAGCAAGGGTGTGTCCATCCGGATCACCTCGATGTTGAGCACCTCGGTGAATCCCATGCTGGCTAGTCGCTCCCTCTGGTAGTCGGGCAGTGCCTGGTACACCGCCCGGACCTGCAGCCAGGAGATCCTTGATCTTCATTTTCCCTGCATGTTATTTAGATCATAAGTTAGTTAATTGTATCATAAAACATTGCATAAGCATTTTAAAATTGAAAACTAAACAAAAATTTGAAAATTGAAAACCCTAAAAATAGTTTAAGACCCTGGCAGATGTGACGGCCCTGGGGTAGGGCGTCATTTGCTTCTGACGGACTCGGGGTGGTGCGTCAGGCAAGTGACGGTCGCTGGCAGGACCGTCACATTATCTGCGTTTGGGACTCCTTTCCTTTGTATTCCCGTGGCTTCCCACCTTGGCCGAATGGCCTACAATTGTTCCTAGGGGGTTTGTGGACCCATTTCTACCCTTTAATCCCACATGCATTCATAATAAAAACACAAAAAAATTAAAATTTGAAGTTAGGGCGGAAGGACCTACCTCACGGTCCATGCCCCTTTTCCTCTTCTTCTCGGGTTCTTTGGGTTCCTCTGCACCCAATGGGGCTTCCCCTTGGTTCTCCACGACCGTGGGAGCTTCTTCTTCTCTTGGGCTTCTCCTTGCCGTTTCTTCTTCCGTGACCGGTGGGATCGCCTCCCGTTCGAGCCGGCGGTGAAACCGCCGGATTGCTTTCTTCTTTCCCCTCTCCCTCCTCTGTGGTGGTGGCTGGGGAGCCTCGTCGTCAGCCATTATGGTGATGGGGGCGGTGGTCGCCGGTGGTTTCTCTCGATTGGGTTTTTGGGTGATGAATGTGGAATGGAATGGCCGTGACCGTTCGGTTGTTATTTTTTTTGAACGCTCAGGAAATGCGACGGTCTATCGACCGACCGTCACATCCTTCTGATGCGTCTGTTTTCGACCGTTACATATGATTGGACTATTTTATTGAAGAATGTGAACCGCCTGGTTTATGACGGACTAGGGATGGTCCGTTACTTGATGTAACGCCCTTTCATCATACCGTTACAAACTTGCAAGTTTCTTGATGAATTAAATGGTCTATTGGATGTCAAAATGGTTCCATTTTCTTCCATGTTGTTCATTATTGATGCCTCTCGCACGTACAAATGGTTATGCTTTGATTCATGATCATATTTATTTTTTGGCTAACCTATCTTTTATGAAGGAATTTATGAACGAAATCATGCTTTACTGTCCGTCCGGAAGGTGGGTCAGGTATTTGTATCTCGTCCCTTATCCCTTAATGCATTACTATATGTTATCTACGATATTATCTCGAGAACCGGTTGGTCATTCATGTGTTCCAGGATCTGATGTTCCCCTTAAACAAAAATGATGATGATCTAAGTTCACATGTTTAATCGTTGGATAGGCCGTTAGATTGGAATAAGTTTGGGGACAATGGTTCTATCTTGCACGTCGTGGTTGCAGATGGTGTCCTGACCCTAATTTCTCTAGTCTAGCAATACTATTCTCGAGTATTTTCTATTTTATCTTTCTTTGCATTCGTTTTGATGATTTCTTTTCCTTTAGCCCAGCATGCATCATGCGCATTCTTTGAGCATTCATGAAGCTTCACCTGTTCAAGGTATCTCAGTGATGGTGAATAGCTGTGTTCTTGATCTCGGATAAGGAGAATCATTCCACTCTGAATTAAAAGGGTTTCCTTTGATCTGCTCGCTTGATCTGGTTGCCTGAAGATTCCTGTCTAGAGTTTAGTACTCTTTTCCTTTCCGTTGCCTCCGGCGGCTAGCCGTGTTTCCTTTCCTTAGTTATTAGCTCCTCCAGACTTGCATCCTTTAGTTGGCTATTTCCTTGTGATCAGTTTTGAAGCTTTCCAGAAAATTCTTATCGCTTGTTGGATGAGAACGAGTGTCGTTTACCTTAACGCCCTCTTTTTGATCCACCCCGCTTCATTTTCGCTTCATCTCCATGTTCTATTTTGCTTTCGCTTCGCCTCCGCTCGTTCCCCTGCAAAGAGGACGTTAAGGAGGGGCATCTGTTGACACCCGTTTTATACCCAATAAGTCGGGTCATCTCCTTATTCATTCTATATGATGCTCTGAGTTGTTCATTCTTCATTGAGTCTCTTGATTAGTTGAAGCCTATTTCTTGGGTCTTAACTCCGTGATCAGATATGGCTCCTGGTGGCGCTTCATTGGATGAATCTTAGCAACGCCTCTGTTCCTTTTGATCTCCATTTTTGATAATAAAGGTCGGTCCTAGGCGTGTTTTTTAATTCTGACGGATGGGTTCTGGACCGTTACTCTTTGAAGAGTCTTAAGGCTTAAGGCCTCGTTTTAAAACTTATCCTTTTGGCTTACACGTTGATAATAACGGTCTGTCGTGCAGCCGTTGTTTCATTCTGACGCCTTATTCTTTGGCCGTTGCTTTCTTGAAGAGTCCAACTTGTTGGGTCTTCTTCCCGTTGATCTTATCTTTTAGGGATAAGGTTGATAGTGACGGATGTTCCTTGGTGCGTTATTTCCAAGTGGCGGTCTGTCGTGTGGCCGTTACTTCCTTCAGAGAGTCCTGACAGTTCAGGCCTTTTCTCTGCTACTCCGTGGCCGAGATAAGGGTTTGGATTGACGATATCTCTTTCAAATCTGATCCTCAGGACCTTCTGTTTGTTTCTATGGACTCTTGGTGATATTATCTTCGAGGATTTGCCAGGAGTTATCCCTTTATCTTGCTGAATTATCCTCTGCTCGACCTGAGAGTTTGAGGGTCTATAAATAGAACCCTTGACTTCATGGCCCAAAGAGGAGGATTTTGAAATTCACGACGAAGTGCTGCCGAACTCAGGAGCCATCTTCATCCAAGAGGAACTGCTTCCCACGTTCATCCATCTCATAATCAAGGGAGTACTTTGGTTTTAGTCTTTCAAGTTCGTCATTGCATGCTTAAGTTCTTCCCTGGTTTTTCCTCAATCAAAGCATTGTCCCTCCTCTTTCTCCACGTTTTCTCACTGTTCTCTAAGCATCCAAACATCCTCCTAATCTTTTAAAACGTCCAGAGGGGTTAAAAAAACCAAAAACTCCTCGGTAATCCCCTTTCCTTTTGATGTCTTTAAGTTCTTTTGAGAATTGATGCTATATTATTGAAAGGGCTAATTTGTGTTGCTTTGTTCTTATCTTCTACATCTTTGGCAGGTTTACAGGTTCACCAGTACGAGGCCCAAGTCTTCTAGCCGGCTGGAAAAGTTGGAGTTAAAAGAATCTACACTTTGCTACTGCAGGTGATCTGACGGTCTGGTGCAGGCGCGTCATCTTCTCCTGGCGGTCTATCGGGTGGCCGTTACTTTCCAAGTAACGCACAGGGTCCTGGCCGTTATTTCTAGCTGACCTGCAGGTTCTCTTCAGTTTTCTCTCCCGTGGGCGGGTGGTTCATCCACCTATTTCCAAGGTATTTACAGGTCTTTTGCTTGTTTTTACTTTGGTGGCGATCACATCTTTCCTTAGTCTTGGGCATTAGCTTTCTCGTTCATCACATATCTCTTTTATTTTCTTGCTTGCTCCACCCCTTGTGGTGTGTTTTTATTTACTCCTTGCTCCACGCCCCGGCGTGTGTTTTCCCTTTCCTTTAGCGTAGTTTGAGTGAGATAGCATGCCCATGCTAGAGCTAGCTTTGATTGCCTAGGTTCATGATCACATGTTCATAGGTTAAGAGCGGATCTTTGATTACTTGCTTGTCGTTTCATCATTCAAAACCCCAAAGAAAAGATAGATAGGCAAAATAAAATCAACACTAGCTTCCATTTTTCAATTTTCCGTTTTCGTTCTTCCTTTCCACCCAGATCTGCCAACTTTCAGTCCAGATTCACAGTAGCTCTGAGTTTCCCCACTACGGACCTCTTCTTGATTTTTTCTTGAGCCCCCAATTTTACTGGAGGTTCTGTCCAACACCCCCTATATCCATAAATTTTCATGGAATTTCTAAAGACCCTCACCTATTTTCTAAATATCAATTTCAGATCCCACTTAGTTCTATCTGTCTCTGTCCAGATCTGACCATCCACCAGTATAAAATAGCTTTCCCCATCCAAACCTCCACTAAATCGGTCATAAGAATTATTTCCATTTTCCTCTCTCTCCCCTCTACAACTTTTATGAAGAGCTCATCTTCTGATTCGGAGGTCTACTTCACGATCAACGCCGACTCTCAGGAAACTCAGTTTCTGCTCAGTCAGAGCTGAGACTGAGAACAGGCCGGTTCTAAAATCGCCCATCAGAAGCACGACTCCAGTGAATTTTTTTGAGTCCCATAGGGTCGAAGGATTTCAAGTCAGCGTTCCAACAGAGCTGGCTTCGTGCCGATCCGACATCGGTACTGATCGCAGCAGCAGATCTCGCCGGATCACGCGCTGCAAACTAGAAGCAACAGATCCGTGGGCAGCACTTCCGACAAGTGGTGATCGGAGCCGCCCGACCTCCGACCGGCGTCCCAGCCCTGTCGCCGTCAGGGAGGTGCGCCTCCAGGGGTCTTCATCACAGCGGGACCCACCCCGTCAGATCCAAAGGACAGAGCGGTCCGTGGGCCCCACGAACCCGTAGATCGCCCCGTCTGAACAGCACCAAAATGCGGTTTCGGCGCCGACGGACGACATCAAGATGCTGCCCGTCAACCCAATTCCCGCTACTCTCGGGCCCCACATGTGACCTATTACCTCCCTGCGTGGAGTGGGTCAAATCTTTGTACCGTAGTGTATTTGTTTAACCGGGAGTACAGGATTGGCCGGGGTTGTCTTCCCCACGCTGAGAGCGTGGAGGTAACGATCTCGACTTCTTGGCATTTACTTGCTTAGCTAGTATATGGTCGTGTGCCGCTGCTGAGTGCGATAGGAACCTTGCTCGTGAGTCCATGTCACCGCTGTGAGCGAGAGAGTGACCCGTCTCGTGGCTCGATCCGAGCACGGAAGTGAGTCGACCACCCTTGACTCTACCGGTTTCTCAACCGCGCGGATCCGCGCTTCCCCTCGCTTGGGACGACGAGTGAGCTTGCATTTCTGTTAGCGACGTATAGCCCATAGGAACTCTTAGTGTCGGGCCAGAGTGTCTCCATTGTGGCATGTTGCTGATCGTATCCGCATTTAGAGTCCGAGGTCCGCATCACTTAGAGTCAGTTCCCGTGTCCGTCCCGCATCAGTTTGGTATCAGAGCGAGTCGAGTCTAGGGTAGTCGTTGCATAAGTCTTGCACGGTCTAAGTCGAGTCTAGGATCATCATTATTTTTAAAATAAAAAAAGTGTTTTAAAATTACATTTCATCCTGATAATTCGGTACATTAAAAGGTGTTGTCCGAACGTTACGCTACGCCTATCGGGAAGGCCGCACACTTGCAGGAGTAATCTTCGGATCATTTAACTCCGTCACGTACCGGATATTGGTTTAGGTCTAGGTGCATTAGTCCGTGTCTCCTAGTTCATGTGTCTTTGCATGCCCACCCGTAGAGGTACCCAATACTCGCCACCTCCACCTATGGCGAATTCCCGAGCCCGTAGCTCCGATGAGCCTTCGACGGCCGAGATGTTCCGAGCCCTCATGGATCGTCTCGATACGCGTATGGATGGCCTTAGTACGCGTCTAGATGGCGTAGGAACGTGTCTAGAAGGGAGGATGAAAGCCCTCGAGGATCGGGCCGAAGCTTCGGACCAGTCCATCCAGGGTCTTGTAGGGAGGATTGCCATCCTCGAGAGGGCCCCAGCGGCGGCGCAACCCGCGTCGACCAATGGTCAACAGGAGCCAGCTCAGCAACCTGCTGCGCCAAGAGCTCAGGCGGTAGATGTTGGGAGGCAACAGGTGCATAAGGTGGCTGACTATGCATCTGATAATGAGCAAGGGGGATATGGTCATCGTAACCAACGATGGAATCGTGATGACGATGATGACGACCGCGTTCTTTGGAGCGTGCGTGCGGACCCTCCCCTTTTTAGCGGGTCCTTGTACCCGAAGGTCTATTTAGATTCGGAGGCCGGCATGGATCGGTACTTCGAGTGGTTTGAGATGACGGACCACCGGAGAGTTCGATACGCGAAGATGAAGCTGCATGGGCAGGCCCAAACATATTGGACCAATGTGGAGAGCCTGCTAAATCAGCGACGTCAACCCCCGATCGGCACTTGGGATGACATGAAAATGAAATTGAGGGAGAAGTACCTTCCTGCCTCATATCGCCAACGTCTCATAGACAAATGGTAAAGTCTCTCCCAAGGCAACCGATCCGTGGCCGAGTACACCGCCGAGTTTGATGAGTATTATTTACGGTGTGGAGTTATGGAAGAGAGCACCATGACCATATCACGCTTTCGGAGAGGTCTGCGGCCAAACTATCAATATGAACTTTTTCGCCGCAATGTGACCACTTTGGAACAGGCGTATCAGGTTGCTCTCGAATTGGAGCAATTCGAGGCCGAGTTCGAGTCTACCCATCGGTTGGGCTCCTTTCCCCTTCGTAGTGTCGAGCCCCGTGGCTCTTCTGGCACGTACCCGAGGGCCCCCATAGCCCGACCTCAGGAGCCCACTCGCCCCGAGCCATTCGCTCCTAGGCCTCGCCCTCCACCTCCGAGGGACCTTCCTCGTCCCCAACAACTTACGACGCCCATCGCCCGTCCACCGGCACCCGCACCCGCACCTCCTGCTCATACCTTGTTGCCTTCACCTCCTATCCATCGGAAGATAAAGGGAAAGGACCTTTGATTGGGGAGCCTAGTGGATCACGGTAGCAGTGTTATCGCTGCAATGGGTTTGGCCATTTCGCCAACCAGTGTCCCACTCGCCCATCTCTTGTCATTGGGGACACACAGGCCAAGGATGCCACCCCTACGGATCTCGTGTTAGTCAGCTATGAAGCAGATCCGGAGCTAGCTGACGAGTATTATGAGGCCGAAGGTGATGGCCAGGATGCCCAGCATCCGGACGATACCCACTTGGGGGTCGTCAGGTGTAATCTCACCCAGCCACAGGCCAGTGATGATTGGCGTCGGACCACTATTTTTCATACATTCTGTAGGCTGGGCAAGCAAGTTTGTAAGGTGATCATCGATAGTGGGAGTTGCATCAATGCAATCTCCACGGGCACTGTCTCCAGTCTTGGTCTTACACCCGTGGATCATCCTTGCCCCTATCAAGTATCATGGGTGGATTCCACCTCCATTCCGATCAGGCTATGGTGTCTGGTCCCACTGCAATTCCATGCCTACCGTGACAAGATCTGGTGTGATGTCCTCCCCATGGAGGTGGGCAGCATTATTCTTGGTAGGCCTTGGTTATTTGATCGGGATGCCACACTTTATGACCGGTCGAACACCTGTACCTTCGACCATGCTGGCCAGCGGATTCTCTTCCAACCCTCTCAGCCCAAGAAGCCTTCAGTTAGGGGTCTTATTGGTCCTAGTACTCCGGAGCCTTCCATCCCCGGGCCCAGTACCCCACCCCCAGCTCGGGCTATGATCGTTACATCTGGCCCAGGTGAGCCCTCGACTAGGAGATTGATGATGATTAGCTCCCGGGAAATGGAGCGGGAGGCTAGTAGTGGCTGCCCTGTGTTTGCTATTACGGTCCGAGAGGTGGAGCCGAAGCCCAAGGGTGAACTCCCACCCGATGTCATTCCTATTCTGCAGGAGTTCGCTGATATCTTTCCCAAGGAGCTTCCCGAGGGACTCCCACCCATGCGGGATATTCAGCATGCTATCGACCTAATTCCGGGCTCCTCATTGCCCAATCTTCCTCACTATCGCATGAGTCCCACGGAACATGCTGAGCTAAAACGGCAGGTCGATGAGTTGATGCAGAGAGGGTCTGTTCGGGACAGCATGAGTCCGTGTGCTGTTCCCGCATTACTCGCCCCAAAGATGGATGGCACGTGAAGAATGTGAATTGATAGTCGTGCCATCAACAAAATCACCGTGAAGTACAGGTTCCCTATTCCTCTCCTAGATGATATGCTAGACATGATGGCCGGTGCCACTATCTTCTCGAAGATCGATCTTAAGAGTGGTTACCACCAGGTGAGGATTAGGCCAGGTGATGAGTGGAAGACCGCATTTAAGACCAAGGATGGTCTATATGAGTGGTTGGTTATGCACTTTGGGTTGACCAATGCCCCTAGCACTTTCATGCGACTCATGACTCAGGTCCTTCGACCTTTCATTGGAGTCTTTGTGGTTGTGTATTTTGATGATATCCTTATATATAGTCGCATTAAAGGTGACCACTTGGACCATATAAGGCAGGTCTATCTACTTTTGAGGTGAGAGCAGTTGTTTGCAAACCCACAGAAGTGTGCCTTTATGACACCTCAGCTTACCTTCTTGGGTTTTATTGTGTCTAGTACTGGGGTCTCCGCCGATCCGGAGAAGGTCCGGGCCATTGTTGAGTGGTCGGAACCCCGTACGATCCATGATGTCCGTAGCTTCCATGGCCTTGCGACGTTCTATCGTCGTTTCATCTGCGGATTTAGCTCCGTCACTGCCCCGATCATGGACTGTATTCGGAAGGGCACATTTGTATGGACGAAGGCCGCAGCTGCTGCCTTCAAGGACATCAAGGAGCGCATGACCCAGACACCGATCCTTCGATTGTCAGATTTCTCGAAGGTGTTTGAGGTCTCTTGTGATGCGTCGGGTGTTGGGATAGGAGGAGTGTTGAGTCAGGAGGCCCACCCGATTGCATATTTCAGTGAGATGTTGAATGACGCGAAACTGTGATGCTCCATTTATGATAAGGAATTCTACGCAGTTGATCAGGCTCTTAGGCATTGGAGTCACTATCTATTACATCATGAGTTTGTCTTATACTCCGATCATGAGGCTTTGAGGTACCTCCATTCCCAAAAGAAGATTAATTCGCGTCACAGCCGATGGGTTGAGTATCTCCAACAGTACACATTTGTGCTTAACCATAAGACTGGAGTGGAGAACAAGGTGGCTGATGCCTTGAGTCGGCGTACTTGTCTGCTGACCACCATGAGTGCCGAGGTCATAGGGTTAGAAAAGATGAGAGAGGCCTATGTTGACTATCCTGACTTCGGTCAGATCTATACCACTCTCCAGGCCAGACCCTCGAGAGACCATGATGATTATGTGCTTCAAGAGGTTACCTCTTTCGAGGAGGCAGGCTTTGTGTTCCCCGAACTTCGGTTCGAGACTTCTTAGTCTGGGAGCTACATGCGAGAGGTCTAGCCGGCCACTTTGGTCGGAACAAGACTATCGAGGCTGTTGAGTATAGATTTTATTGGCCGAGCTTGAAGCGTGATGTTGCTCATATAGTAGCTCAGTGTCGTACATGTGCTATGGCCAAAATGAAGAAGCAAAGCTCGGGCCTTTATACGCCTCTCCCCGTGCCTGATGCCCCGTGGCATGACGTTAGCATAGATTTTGTCTTAGGATTGCCACGTACCTCTAAGAAGCATGATTCGGTCTATGTGGTGGTTGACCGATTCTCGAAGATGGCCCTTTTCATTCCCTGCTCGAAGACTTCGGATGCTTCGAGGGTAGCCTGCCTATTCCTTACTCATGTGGTGTGCAAGTTCGGGTTGCCGCGTACCATAGTGTCTGACCGCAATGTTAGATTCACCAGTTATTTTTGGAAGACACTGTGGCATATGTTGGGTGCTCACCTCAAGTTTTCCACTGCATATCATCCCCAGACAGATGGTCAGACCGAGGTGGTCAATAGGAGTCTGGGTGACCTTTTGAGGTGTCTTGTCAGGGATCGTGTAAGGGATTGGGATCTCATCTTACCACTGGTAGAATTTGCATATAATGATTCGGTTAACAGATCTACCGGTATGAGTCCATTCGAGATTGTCACAGGTCGTAGGCCTAGGAAGTTAGTGGATCTTGTTCCCATGCCCATTCATGCACGAGCATCTGAGTCTACCAAGTCTTTTGCTAGGCATGTTAGGAGTTTGCATGACGACATCCATCGTCACATTGAGGCCAGCAATGCACGGTATAAGGAGTTAGCCGATGCCCATCGACACCACCGTGAGTTCCAAGAGGGTGAATATGTCATGATCAGGGTAAGACCTGAACGGTTTCCCTCTGGAACCGTAAAGAAATTATAAGCTCGCGGAGCCGGTCCATTTAAAGTGTTGAAACGTGTGGGATCCAATGTGTATGTTGTGGACCTGCCCGAGGAATATGGTATAAGCTTAACTTTCAATGTGTCGGATCTAGTTGCATATAGGGACCCAGTGGTGATCCCTAGTGAGTCTTTTGATCATCTCCTCCCATTGAGAGTGATCCCTCACCTGAGTGTCCACCACCAGCCACATTTCCACAGCAACGAGAGCATATCGATCATATACTGGATGAGCAGGTGACAGTTACCAGGAGTGGATCCTACCCGCGCTACCTAGTGCGTTGGAGAGGGCGACCCGCCACCGAGGATACTTGGATTACCCATGGAGAGTTGCAGCGGATAGATCCGGACCTATTGGAGCGCTACCAGAGCGATGCTGACCCTTACTCGATAGGGTCGAGTTTCTCCCACCCGGGGAGAATTGGTGCGGACACCAGAGCAAGCGAGAAGCACGAACCAGCGAGCCGTCGGTACCGTACGCGGAGCACCACTCGGGCTACCTCGGCTTCCATCTAGCTCAGAGACAGCCTGGAGACTCCCCCTTGAGTCTCGGTATTTATAGTATTCATTGGACTTGTTTGTGTGTAGTGTGTATTTTATTCGGTTTGTAATTCGGATTGTAACATGGGTTTATTTGTAATTTGGGACCACCTGGGTCCCACGGGCCCCCTACCCCTTCTCCCATTGATCCACCTCACCTCTAGGGCCCATGTGGGGTCAGTCAACCCTCCATGGTGGGCTTCTAGAAGAGTTGGACCAAGGGGGGGACAAGGAATAAAAAAAGTCCAAGAAGGAGGCCATGAAGTCAAGGGGGCGCCCCCTATTTAATGTAGTTTAATAGGTTTGAAATCTTTTTTTATTTAGATCCAAATCACATGGGAGAATAAAAATCTGGACTCCCCCTTTTACCCTCCCCAACCCTAGATCTAGGGTTAGTTTGTGTCATTTTGCATTTCACATAAAAGGCTTGTAATTCCCATTTTGTTACAATTAATGCAAAGAAAATCAAGGAATTTGTTCCAAAGGCAAGGGTCGCCCCTCTCTCTCTCTCCTCTCTTCTTCTTGCAGCTGAGAAGGCTGTGTTCTGAGGTGGGAAGCCTCATCTATCTGGTGTGGAGTTCGTCGTTGCCGCCGCCGCCGCCATCGAGCCTCCGTTGCACCGCCACCGCCTCCGTCGGTATTCTGCCAATCAGGTGACAACAGGCCACTCTCAGATTTTTAACTCTCAGCCACGAGTTCATCTGGAGCCCAAACTTTCAGGCTGAGTTTCCGGGGTCTTCACTACATCCCATAAAATTTTGTTTGGCTTCTAGCTTCCATTTTACAATTTTCCATTTTCATTTTTCCTTTCCACCCAGATCTACCAGCTTTCAATCCAGATTCACAGTAGCTATGAGTTTCCCATCTACGGATCTCTTCTTGATTTTTTCTTGACCCCCAATTTTACTTGAGGTTTTGTCCAACACCCCCTCCATTCTAGAATTTTCGTGGAATTTCTAAAGACCACCACCTATTTTCTAAAAATCACTTTCAGATCCCACTTAGTTCTATCTGTCTCTGTCCAGATCCGACCACCCACCAGTATAAAATAGCTTTCCCCATCCAAACCTTCACCCAATCGGTCATAAGAATTATTCCCGTTTTCCTCTCTCTCCCCTCTACAACTTTTATGAAGAGCTCATCTTCTGATTCGGAGGTCTACCCCGCGGTCAACGCCGACTCTAAGGAAACTCAGTTTCTGCCCAGTCAGAGCTGAGACTGAGAATAGGCCGGTTCTAAAATCTCCCATCAGAAGCACGGCTTCGGTGAATTTTTTTGAGTCCCATAGGGTCGAAGGATTTCAAGTCAGCGTTCCAACGGCGCTGGTTTCATGTCGATCCGACATCGGTGCTGATCGCAGCAACAGATCTCGCCGGATCGCGCGCTACAAAATAGAAGCAACAGATCCGTGGGCAGCACTTCCGACAAGTGGTGATCGGAGCCGCCCGGCCTCCGACCGGCGTCCCAGCCCTGCCGTCGTCCAGGGAGGTGTGCCTCCAGGGGTCTTCATCACAGAGGGACCCACCCCATCAGATCCGGAGTACAGAGCGGTCCGTGGGCCCCACGAACCCGTAGATCGAGCCGTTCGGACAGCACCAAAACGCGATTTCGGTGCCGACGGATGACATCAAGATGCTGCCCGTCAACCCAATTCCCGCTACTCCCGGGCCCCACATGTGACCTATTACCTCCCTGCGTGGAGTGGGTCAAATCTTTGTACCGCAGTGTATTTGTTTAACCGGGAGTACAGGATTGGCCGGGGTTGTCTTCCCCACGCCGGGAGCGTGGAGGTAACGATCTTGACTTCTTGGCATTTACTTGCTTAGCTAGTATATGGTCATGTGCCGCTGCTGAGTGCGATAGGAACATAGCCCGTGAGTCCATGTCACCGCTGTGAGCAAGAGAGTGACCCGTCCCGTGGCTCGATCCGAGCACGGAAGTGAGTCGACCACCTTTGACTCTGCCGGTTTCTCAACTGCGCGGATCCGCGCTTCCCCTCGCTTGGGACGACGAGTGAGCTTGCGTTTCTGTTAGCGACGTATAGCCCATAGGAACTCTTAGTGTCGGGCCAGAGTGTCTCCACTGTTGTATGTTGCTGGTCGTGTCCACATTTAGAGTCCGAGATCCGCATCACTTAGAGTCGGTTCCCGTGTCCGTCCCGCATCACAAGGTTCTCAAGGGTGATCAAAGCTACATCCATAGTCTTCTTCATCAACTAGAGGAGATCCAAGGAAGATCATTTCACAAGGAAGAAGAAGCCATTGTTGCTGAATCAAGAGGAGAGCTTTGTGAAGAAGAAAGAAGTCTCTGTTGGATATGTACATCGATTGAAAAATCAGATTCAAGCTCCAGCAATCTCAGACAAGATCTTTTCTCTTTGAGCATATCTCCACATCTTGTTTGAGCATTTTCATCTTGTTCTCTTTTCATTTTGTTTAAACTATTGAAATGAAGATTCGTCCCTATCGGTGGTTAGTAGGAAGGCAATCGGAAGTTCTCCGATCTGCGGTGTTGACGTCCCCACCGGTGGTTAGTAGAAAGGCAATCGGAGGTTTTTCCGATCTGTAGTTTGGTGCGCTGCACTAGTGGAGTCTCACCTAGTTTGGTGAGGGGTGGACGTAGGACTGGGGATTCAGTCCGAACCACCTTAAAATCCTTTGCGTTGTGGTTTACTTGTGCGATTGCTATGTGCTAGATACATGCTTAGGGTTAATCTTTATATTACTTATTCATATTGCTAAGCAAATCGTTGTGTGCTACGCTAAGCTAGTTATATTCCGTTGTAATTCTTTTTATCTAGCTTTAAAGATGGGTGTTCTGCGAAAAGAGGGGCAGATCTATTCACCCCTCCCCTCTAGATCCGCCATCCACTACTCAACAAGTGGTATCAGATCCTAGCTCTGCCATTCCCAGATCCTACGATCTGTAGGGAAAGATCCCGGTGTATTTTATTTAAATGGCTTCATATGCTACACATGCTTCGATGATTTCTCCGCCCATTTATGATGGTTCAGATTTTTCTACATGGGTACGGAGAATGTTCATCTATGTTAGCTCCATAGATCCACAATTGTGGACTCTTATATACGATGGTCCTCATGAGCTGCCATCAAATTCAATTGAATGGTCAGTCGAACATGAGAACAAATACAATGATAATCTTGTTGCATATAACTTAATTACAGCTGCAGTTGATCTCAGACTAACTCATCTTGTGTCCTCCTACAGCACAGCCAAGCAAGTACTGGACAAGTTGGTGAAAATCCATGAAGGGGAGGAACAAGAACAAGAATGCTTCATGGTCGACCGTGCAGAACAGTCCAGCAATACATCCTCATCATAGGTAAACTCTAACTCCGAGGAATTCACTTTTGAAGAGCTTATGAAAGCCTATGATGAGTTGATTACACAATACAAAAAGGTCAAATCAGAAAACAAAAATTTGAAAAAGGATCTCAAGAAAAGTAACGAAAATGAAAGCTCTTTTTGTAAAAATTGTTCTGCTTTTGAAGAGCTTAACGACACTCTTTCTTCTGATCTAGATGCACATAAACAAAGCATTGCATGTCTAAGGGATGAAAATGAAAATCTTCATGATGAAATCACTAAGTTGGAAAAAATTATAATAAAACTTCAAAACCAACCTAAGTCAATCTCTAATGATCAAACTATAGCCGATGGGCTAATTCATGATGAGAGGTTGATTGAAGAAAGTAAAAATTCTGAAACTCAAAGTGAAAAGGTCCTAAAAGAAACTGAAGTTTCATGCTCAGCTAATTTTGCATGCAAAGAATGCTTGTTCTTGAAAAAGATAAATATGGGTCTCCATGATGATCTTGAATGGCAACAAAATCTGATTGATTCTCTTAAAGAAGAGAAAAAAAATGTTGGAAAAGAAAATTGAACTTGAACAAGATAAAGAAGAAGTGAATGAAAAATTGGTTGCACTTGGAAAAGGCAAAACTATCATTGATGATTGCTCTGAAACATTGCATGCTTTAGAATAAGAAAATCAAAATCTTAAAGCGGTAAATGCCATGCTCAATGAGCAATGGGCAGCATGCGAAGAGGATCGTCCTAAATCTAAACAGCATATTTCCTCGCTTGAAAATGAAATTTAAGGTTTGAATGACTTCCTGTCAATGTTTGCCCAAGACCAAGATTCTGGCTCATCAGAAGCCACCACTTCCTGTGGTCACCAAAAAGGGCATACTGCTCGAAAGAAAAGCAAAATTCAGCATGCTCATCCAAACATGCACCACAACATGTCCAATGGTAAATACCATGCTTTCTATAAAACGAATGTCCATTATTATTGTGGTAGATATGGTCACACTATGTATGATTGTTTCATCTTGAGAAATGATGAGCTTAGAGTAGGACAGCAAGTGAAAGGGCAAGGAAAGAAACAAGTCAACACTGGCAGAGGGCCTGCTCAGCAGAACTCTGCATAAATCGCATAGAGAATCAGAAGTGTCGACATTCCTATCCAGACAGGTCGACACTCCCCATGGCCTTCAAAAGAAATGTTTCTCTTTGCTGCTTTCATTGTGGTAAGACTGGTTACACTGACCAGGAATGCTGACAACTGAAAGAAAGACACCACCCTCATACCATGAAAGGTAAAAAGCTTGCTCGCCCACAAAAGCATAGTCCACATGCACACACACATGAACATAAAAAAAATAATCAATCTTTTGTGTGTTGTTTCTATTATGGGAAAAATGGGCATGAGATATATGATTGCCACACAATGAGGGAGGATGATGTGATTGCCCTGAAAAAGATGAGTCAAGATGCTAAACATGTTGCTAACCTACAAGGACCCAAGCAAGCTTGGGTACCTAAAAATTTCAAATGAGAATTTTGGGTGCAGGATGCCTTGGAGCTGAGAAATGAATGGTCAGGTAAATAAAAGCTCAAGGCACATGTATGTAAATAATTTTTTTTATTTCCTGTCATTTTACATGTTTAGTCTTGACATGTAGATAGTGCATCATAAGTTTACCCATTTTGTTCAATAAAATTCTGCAAAATGAATTGCTTGTTTGAAATGATGATTTATTCCCCATGGTGTGAAGATGAACACATGAGCTAGATTAATTGCTCACACCCTGCTTGACCTCTGGTATTTCAAATAGTCTAGAGTTGAAAGGCAAGTCATGCTTGCCCAGAACTCTTACTATGCGTGAGAAGGATCTAAGATCAAAACCTCCACCGTGTAGGGTGATCAATTATTTCAGCTGTTTAATTCATGAGAAACTTGTTATGCTGATGAAGTTGATGTGATGATGAGTTATTTGGTACCTGATATCAGCCACATGAAATTCTTGGATTTTGATTTTGATGATGCACATCATGGCTATATTTTCAACTCGTTATTCATGTTAGCATTGTTCAAAGGGGGAGTCTAGCAATTGGCATCATTATGTTGCATTCAGTTCAAAATCAATTGTGAATGATTTGTGTTTGCATCATCTTGTGATCTCATATACTCTAATGCAAATCATGTTTAGGAAAACACAAAAAAAAATGTGCAATCATCATGCAGCATCTTCATTGCATTGTGCATTCACATAAGTCTTAGGCTGCATAGTTCATTGCCAACCCATACATGCTTTCAGTAGGAGTCAACATCTAAAACCAAGCTGCATGCTCCCTTAGAATAAAGTTGTATCAAATAGATGTAAAAAGTGCTTTCTTGAATGGTTTGATCAAAGAAGAAGTCTATGTGGAATAACCCCCTGACTTTGAGAACTCTAACCATGAAGATTTTGTATACAAGCTAGACATGGCACTGTATGGCTTGAAGCAAGCACCGAAAGCTTGGTATGAGAGACTAAGCTCGTTCCTTATTGAGAAAGGATACACACGAGGTAAGGTAGATCAAACACTTTTCACCAAGAAGCAAGGTAAGAACATCTTGATTGTTCAAATTTATGTTGATGATATTGTGTTTGGTTCTACTAAATCTGAAATGTGTGAGGAATTTGCTAACCTCATGACTAGTGAATTTGAGATGAGCCTAATGGGAGAACTTCAATTTTTTCTCGGTTTGCAGGTCAACCAAGGAGAAGATGGGTGCTTCATAAGTCAAGCCAAATACATCAAGGAGCTACTGAAAAGATTCAACATGACAAGCTGCAAAATAATTACAACTCCTATGAGCACCACAACATCACTGGATTCGGATGAAAATGGTAAATTAGTGGATGCAAAAATCTATAGAGGTATGATCGGCTCCTTACTTTATTTGACTGCATCCCAACCGGATATCCAGTTTAGTGTTTACCTCTGTGCTAGATTTCAAGCTAATCCTAAAGAATCCCACTTGACTGTCATCAACCATATCCTTCGATATCTTGCCGGAACTCAAGATTTGGGATTGTGGTATCCATCATCATGTGATTTATCTCTTATTCCTTATTCTGATGCGGACTACGCTGGATGTAAGCTGGATCGCAAGAGTACTAGTGACTACTGGCAGTTTCTGGGTGGGTGTTTAGTTTCTTGGGCCTCTAAGAAACAACACTCTGTTGCCCTCTCAACTACAGAAGCAGAATATGTTGCAGCGGAGAGCTGTGGCACCCAAGTGTTGTAGATTAAACACCAACTCCAAGACTACTTAGTGAATATTGGTTGTGTCCCGATTCTGTGTGATAACACCAGTGCCATCAACCTTACAAAAAATCCAGTCTAGCACTCTAGGACCAAGCATATTGAAATTAAACATCACTTCATTAGAAATGAGGTCTTTAAGAAGAACTTTGAACTACATTTTGTTGATACATTAAATCAGATTGCTGATATCTTTACCAAGCCCCTTGTGTAATCACAGGTTTATAACACTCAGAAGGGAGCTTGATCTTTGCAGACCTCAGGCTACTAAAAATTGAAATAGAGATCTTGTTCAATTTAGTTGTGTGTTTTTGCAGATTGGTTTTCATGCATTGTTTATATGTAATTATGTCATTTTACATATAGTGTAGCATTGCATGTAGTCATGATGCATAATAAAGTTGAATTCATGTTCACGATGCATTGCATGGTTTGTGTAGCATCATTCTTGCATGGCTATGGTGTATTAAATGTTGATGTATGAAAAGGCAGGCTATGCTTGTCTAGAAGCACTCAACATGCATGAGGATTCACCTCCGCCAAGTACCATGCGCCACTGTCGCATATAGGCTATATAGTAAGGGGGAGTTGTCTCTTTGAAGCATTCATGCATATGTTTCATCTTCATTCTGTTGTCATTAATAAGTGTACAACCATGTGTTAAGTCATGCATTTCATCTCTGCCAACTTTATGTTTGACCAGGTCAACCCCTGCATGGTACAAGTCAACCTCTCCTTGACAATTGTCATTGCACTTGATTACAAACATAACTCCTTGAGTGCATCCATTGCATATCCTTAGGGGGAGTCTTGTTACTTTTCTTAATCTTTTGCAATCTGAACTTCACTGGCCTCCAGTTTGAATATGCGATCATGAGACAGACAGAACTATAGTGTAAGAGCTTTCTATTATATGAACTGATGATTGTCTATCTAATGAAAATGGTTCAGATTTAATGATTTCCTTGAAGTTCTGATTTTTTTTTGAAATCATCTATGTTCCGTAGTGTTAATAGACTTTAACTAGAGAGTGCATGTTGTGCCTTGACTGACTATCCTGAAATCTAAAAATTCAAACGTCATAGCAACGTTGGTTGAGATGCTAAAGCTTAGTATTGTTGTTAAACACCTTGATGAGTTGGAATTCGTGAAAATCAATTAGACAGAGCAATGATATTGTTGCACAGAGAAATATGTCACGTCATCAAATCAAGTGACGAATGGTATGTCATGATGTACCCATGTTATCTCTGTCTTAATTATATTAGACTCTTGGCAGAGCAATGGTTCAGTTGCTGAGAAACATATCTTCTCATCAAAGAAATGAGGTCAGATATGTCATGAGATGACAAAGCTATCTCTGTTCACTCTGAAGCATAACAGTCAATCTTATCAAATACCTAGGAATACTGGCATCTAAACAACGTGTATTATTACGGCTAGGCGGCATGTACTAGACTCGATTGATCGTACAATATGAGTCTTGTACCCTCAAATGCAAAAGATTCTGAAAATAGTGTTGTAATCATAAAATTCCATGCTTTAGTTATGCTTGTTTAACCTCAATACTAGTTTGTGCTATTCCCGATGAAGTTCTTGAATATGGATGTGTACGACAAAGGAAGGTTCACCACTGCCATGATATGCACTTTTGGTTCATTTCTATTAAAACATGGATGTAGCTGCTTTTCGAACTCTGTTGATGATCTCGGATTTCATTAGCTTTGAACCATGTATATTGCTCATGGCATATTTCCGGTTTGCATATAATGGCTTGCTCTAAACTCCTATTCAGCTCTGATCTCTCCGACATTTGTCACAATCTCTCTCTCTTATCCCTCCTTTTTACTGTTGTCGAAGGGGGAGAATTTTGTGAGTTGTCAAAGGGACGAAACTTGGTGAATACTTTGTGAGTTGTCAAAGAGGGAGAATACCTTTGTGCATATGCATACACGGGAGCGCAGGGAGGAACTTGCATAGCATTGTGTATAGCATTCCATTCACATTCCATTCACATGCTCTGCTCATCCATGCATAGCATAATCATCATCTTGTATCTTGAGTAGCATGTATTATCAAATTTGCCATCTTGGACATTTCTGCCAAATAATGACTCACAGTGTTGCCATCATCAAAAAGGGGGAGAATGTTGTACCCCTGTGGTCATTTGAGTCATTTGACATTCTTGGTTTTGACAATGGCTTGATTTTGATAATGGCTAAACACTATAAGTCATTGTTGTTTTCCACTCTCATATGACTGACATACGTGATGTTTTGTTCATGACAGATAAGCCAATGAATGGACAAGGAATTGAGTGGAGATGGCAAAAGTGAAAGATCAATGATCGCGCCCAAGCACGAATGAAACTCCAAGAATAAAAATCCCTTCAAGAGGTAATAGGCTGGAAAGCTAACAGAAGATCAAGCTAGCTTCAAGAAGAGTCAACACTTAGCACGAAATGAGTCGGCACTTCACATAGCCAAGGTCGATGAACAAAGAAGCATAACCAAGAGAACCCAAGGTTAAAGACTCAGTTGACACCTTCAAGACTATCAAGGTTGATGCCACAGATGAGAATGGGCCGCTAAAGGAGTTAAGTGACTGAGATAAACGGGTTAAGGGACTAAGAGATCGAAATCTGGAACTTGCCCAGATTTCGGTCGACCGCCAGACCAGGGGCGGTCGACCGAAATTTCCAGCAGCTCACTGTCTGTAGGATTCTCAGTGGCGGTCGACCGCCAACCCAGGGTGGTCGACCGAAAATAACAGAATCGAAATGTCTACAGGTTTTCTCAGAACGGTCGACCGCCGCCAATTTTCGGTCAACTGCCAACCCCGATGCAGCCATTTTTGACTTCGATTTCTCAACGTGGCCAGCCCCATTTCTTAGATTTGTTTAGTCCTAAAGTCACCCAATCCCCCATGATTTGTGGATCTGGTCTGGGGCTTGTCTATGGACCATTCAAAAGATATAAAACTAACACAAGAGGGTTAGAAACCCTAATGCTTCAAGAGGGATCAAGGGAGATCAAGAGAGGCTAGAGGAGGTCCAAGGAAGAAGAGGTACTATAGCCGTGAACAGTACTCCGTGCAAAAGTTCTTCATCCATTCTATGGCGATTCAAGGTTATATCTCAAGCAAGCAACCTCCAAGGAAGCTAGAAGCAAGTAAGGTTCTCAAGGGTGATCAAAGCTACATCCATAGTCTTCTTCATCAACTAGAGGAGATCCAAGGAAGACCATTTCACAAGGAAGAAGAAGCCATTGTTGCTGAATCAAGAGGAGAGCTTTGTGAAGATGAAAGAAGTCTCTGTTGGTGATGTACATCGATTGAAGAATCAGATTCAAACTCCAGCAATCTCAGACAAGATCTTTTCTCTTTGAGCATATCTCCACATCTTGTTTGAGTATTTTCATCTTGTTCTCTTTTCATTTTATTTAAACTATTGAAACGGAGATTCGTCCCTACCGGTGATTAGTAGGAAGGCAATCGGAAGTTCTCCGATCTGCGGTGTTGACGTCCCTACCGGTGGTTAGTAGGAAGGCAATCAGAGATTTTTTCGATCTGCGGTTTGGTGCGCTGCACTAGTGGAGCCTCACCTGGTTTGGTGAGGGGTGGACGTAGGACTGGAGATTCAGTCCGAACCATTTTAAAATCCTTTGCGTTGTGGTTTGCTTGTGCGATTGCTATGTGCTAGATGCATGCTTAGGGTTAATCTTTATATTACTTATTCATCTTGCTAAGCAAATCATTGTGTGCTACGCTAAGTTAGTTATATTCCGCAGCAATTCTTTTTATCTAGCTTTAAAGAGGGGTGTTCTATGAAAAGAGGGGCAGATCTATTCACCCCTCCCCTCCAGATCCGCCATCCACTACTCAACATGATCCACTTCCCCTTTTATCCAAACATTGTTGATTTCATTGAACTTCCCAAGATTGCATCATATCGAGACTTTTGATTCAACTCCTATCAAGTGATGTTGATCGCGTGTCTCATCACACCTTGGCATCTACTTTTCAGTTCGCTCTCACTTCATTCCATTACATTCCACGCAGTTTCACTCCATTTCATTCCATTCCACTACGTGTCACTCCCTTGCAAAGCAAACGTCAAGGCGGGGCAGCTATAGACACGCTAAAATTGACGTCATTTTGAGCATATCTCCAGTCACGCGGCGATGCCCCATTTGACCATCAAATCAACTTATTCGAGTGATTTTTTCTCTCTTTTCTTGAATATCCAATTTCTCCCAGCTTTCCCACATGTTTTCCTATTTTTTTCAGATTTTTTTGTTGTTTTTCTCTATTTTTCCATGGGTTTTTCTAAATAGTGACAGCCACCCTGACACTATTTCTTTAAATAATGGCAGCCACCCTGACTCTATTTCTCTAAATAGTGGCAGCCACCCTGACACTATTTCTTTAAATAGTGGCAGCCACCCTGACTCTATTTCTCTAAATAGTGGCAGCCTACCTGATGCTATTTCTTTAAATAATGGCAGCCCAGAGGACGCCATTTTCAGAGTCCTTTTTCCACCTTCACAGAAATAGCGCCCCTATCCTGGGCGCCCTTTAATTGGTGCCCAGGTAAAGGGCGCCCTTTCCCAGCTGGCTTCATTTTGTTGATTTTCAGATTATTTGAAATAGAGACACCCCGGGAAGTCGCTAATTCATTGAATAGCAACCGTTCGAAAGGTCGCCAATTCTTTTCTTCATATTTTGAGCCACACTCGGATTATTTCTGATTCCATGACTTCTGGAAGTTCGCTTATTCATTAAATAGCACCCGTGTGGGAAGCCGCCATTTTCCTTGCCATATTTTAAGTCCGAATCCGTCTCGAAACGCTTCCGTAATGGCGACACTTCGCGTGGGCGCTCTTTTGAATAGCGACAATCTGAGTGGTCGTTATTTCTTCCTGCTATCTGAACTCCGACCGAGCCTCCTTCTTTCTTCATTTTGAGCCCTCTTTCACTTCAGAAAGGGAGTCCCAAGGCTTTCCAAGCATGAAAGGACACTTGCCTAAGGTTTATCATCTTCCAAATCCAACTAAAACATCTTTTTTTAATTTTCCTTGGATTAAACTCCGAATTTTAGCCCTATAAATAGGACCCCTCTCTCCCTTGTGTAAAAGATATAAAAAACTAATCTAAGGGGAGGTGCTGATGGTTTGAAGGATCAAGGAGGAAGTCTCCCATGCATTAAAGCTACATCCTTAGAGTTCTTCATCTCCTTTGAAGATTTGAAGCCTCCTTTCCATGGAGAAAAACCAATAAGCCTATCTTCTCTCTTTATCATTTTATTTTCATTAGATCAATTCATGTTCATGCATCATATTTTCTTTTATTTCTCTTCATCTCAACATTGAGATACTCCAATTGTGCAACACTTGCACCCTCTCTTTTCATCATATCCTCATCTCCTCTAACCCTTTGCATAGGGGTTTAAGGCCAAACACCAATAAGGTGTGTTCATATCCATGCCTTCTATGTTCATATTTATATTTTGATTTGATATTACACATCTTGGTTTCTAATCCATATTTGTTTATTGGTGTTTGCTAATTTTTCAAGGGTAATCTATAAAGAAGAACTCTCTTCATCGGCCGGCCGATAAAAAGAGAAAGGTAACACTCACAATCCCCCGCTCCTTTAAAGGTATTATTCGCGATCCCTCCTTGTTATTATTGTTTATATCATTTGAGGCCTTCGTGTCTCTTGCGATCACCCTCCTATAGAGCATCCCACGCATGCTCTGCTATCTCTCTCTTCCTATTCTTTTCTAGCCATATTAATCCCCAATATCATATTATCCTTTTTCTTTAAGTGGATTTTCTTAGAATCTACAAAGCCTAGTTAATGAGGTTCTATTCCTAGTTATGACTTTACCCTTATGAACTTGGTTATATTGTTTATCCATCATGATAGATTTCATGTCCTAAATGTGTTTTAAACCTATTTTAAGCTTATGCTATTTTCATGCCAAAACTCTTAGGCCCTCTTTGTTAACGGAATAAGTTCTGGGTAGAATGAGTTATTCCACCTTTTCACCTTTGTTCGAGTTTGATAGCAGGGTTAAGTTACCAGGGGTTGGTTAGGATAAAAGCCCTTATTCTAGGAATAACTCATTCTACCATTTCTTAAGAATGAGTTATTCTTGGGGGTAAGAACAAGTTATCAAACTAAAAAAGAGAAAAGTCAAAGAATAACTCATCCTAACTCATCTCATATGAGTTATCCTAACCTATTATCAAACAGGGCCTTATAGTGTGTATTAAAGTGAATTCTACATGGTTCATGGGCTTATTTTATTGAAGTTTTGATCGTTATTTTTACACGATCCACTCTCACCTTGAGTCCTTCATAAGTACATAGTGTGTACTCCGGTGCGTTGCTATTAGTTACACTTTACACGTATAGGCACATTTTCTTGGACTTGTGAACCTCTCCGCTGGATATTCCTTCTGTCGGATTAGGTGATCTTGTTTCAAGGCCTCCATAAGTCTCCGCGAGCCTGAGATTTCCACTAGGACGCCGAGCTAGTTGTACCCTCAAATCCCATTGATCTAGAGAGCACTCAAGCTTATCGATATTGATGGGAATCGACACCGAGCCTGTACCTTTTTATTACATTTATGTCCTTTTAGTTTGTGTTTATATCCACAGGAAAGTATACGCGCAATTGTACGGCTTTATCGGCCAATGCGTCACTCCCGTAGATTGTGTGGGTTTTTATGCAATTATGTAGTAGGACTAGCAAGGGGGCCCTCAGCCCTTTCCCATTGGTCTATGTCACCTTGTGGGGCTGGTCAACCTTCCTAGGTGGACATCTAGAAAGGTGGACTAGTCATATGGACACATGGGGTTAAAATGGGTCAATATTCCAATGGTTGGCCACCTACCCATTCAACCTTACATATAGTCAAGGGGGCGCCCCATTCCACTAGGATTAGTTTATATTTTTGTGTGTGTGATTAACACTTAACCCCAGCCCTTGATTCCCCTTCCCTAGATCCAAGGGTCCACATTGCATTTGATGTAAACCATATATAAGCTTGTATTTTCATGTGAAATTCAATGAAAAATCAGAAAATTTTGTGAAATCCAAGGAGCTTCTTGCGCCCCAGCCCCTCTCCCTCTAGTTCCTCTCCTCCAACCTCAAGTTCTAGAGTGATTCTACCTTCTATCATCTCCTCTCAACCTCCGGTGATCGTCTGTGCCGCCGCCGCCGCCGTTCGTGCCGCCATCGAGCCGCCTCTGCAGTTCTGTCTTCGTACGACCACAGAAGCTTCCATGAATTGTCTGTCTCCGCCACGAGCTTGGATTGATCTGAATTTTTTATGGTGTGTTCAACCCTCGTATCCCAAGATCCACATAAATTTTCACGCCAAAATTCCATCATTTAGTATTTTTACATTTTCATCCAACCTGTCATCCCAGATCTGCCAGGTTTCTGTCTATAGTGACAGAACCTCTGAGTTCTCCCACTCCGACCATCTTTTTGATTTGTCCAAACCCTCCCAATTTTACTGGGAGTTTTGTCCATCATCCCCTACATCCACAAATTTTCTTAATGTTTTATCGGCCTTCTATCTATTTTTAGAAATTTGTGTTCTTCCTCAGCTATAGTGTTGTCAGCCAGATTCCAGATCCGACCCACTGATAGTGTCAAAATCATAGAAATTCGTAGCCTTTCCCAAATCTAGATCCAAAAATAGTCCTGGTTTCCTTGTTCTATTTCCTACAACCTTTCTGAAGAACACATCTTCAAATTCAGACATCTACTTCACGGTCAAAGGCAATCAACAGAAAAGTTCTCTGCAGATCTGAGTCTTCGGTTACTGTACAACAGCAGCATATAAAATTCGCCAACACAAAGTACAAATCTGGTGAATTTTTATGAAGGCCACTAGATTGTAGTACTTCGAAGCAGCTTTCCAACGGCTCTAATCTCATCGCATTCCAACACTGGTGCTGATCGCAGCGCCTGTTCTCGCCGGAGCGCGCGCTGAAATACAGAACCGGCAGATTTCTGATCGGGTTTTCCGACCGGTGCCGAACAGAGCCGCCCGGCCTCCGGCCGGCGAACCAGCGTGCCGCCAGCCCGGGGAGAGATTCTCCAAGTGTCTCCACTACAGCGGTACCACCGGGTCCCACACGGCCCCTCCGGACAGCACGTGGGCCCCACGGTCGTGAACACGCGTGTAGCCGAATCAACACACGAAGCTGCCCGTCAACCCGAATTCGGTCCTCCTAGCCATTTACCTCCCTGCGTGGAGTGGACATGCTCCCATTGCTGTAATTATTGTGTGTTAAGTTTCCCGGGAGTACGAGTTTTCGGCCGGGTCCTTCTTCCCCATGCCGAGCACATGGAGGTATCGTTCTCGCTCCCTACACTCGGCATTTGCTTATTTTCATATACACTTGTTTATGCCGCTGCTAGAGAGAATGCTTTAGGTCCGTTAGCTCGCTGTATTATCATTCACCGCTGCTACGAGAGAGAGCGTGACCGTCCCGTGACCCGATCCAGGCACGAAAGTGCGAGCCGACCACCCTAGCTCTTGCCGGTTTCTCAACCGCGCACATCCGACGCTTCCCTCGTTAAGGGACGATCGCGAGCTTGTCGTGTCCGTGTCTCGTCCCGCATTAATTTGGTATCAGAGCGAATTTGAGTCTAGGGTGTCCAAAAAAAAAGTGTCATTCATTAGTCATTTACGTCTAAGTCGTGTTTAGGGTCATCATTGTTTTAAAACAAACAAAAAAAAATGTCTTTTTTACATTGCATCCCTTTACTCGGTATATCAAAAGGTGTTGTCCGAACGTTAAGCTACGCCTATCGGGAAGGCCGCACACTTGCGCGAGTGACCTTCGGGTCGATTACCTCCGCCGCGTACCGCGTTTTGGTTAAGTCTAGGCGCATCATTTTGCATTAGTGTGTTTTGCTTTAGTCGGCGTCTTCTAGTCGGTGTGTTTGCATGCCCACTCGTCGGGGTACTCAGTACTCACCCCCACCACCACCTATGGCCAACCCACGGGATACCTCGGGAGACTTCCACTCCCTACAAGAGGCGATGATGGCCATTATGACTAGGTTGGACCAATCCGATGCTAACTTTCGGACTTTCTCCGATAATATGGATGGTCGCCTTAGAGCCATGGAGGGGCGCTTGGAGACCTCCGACAGGTCGGTCCAAGACCTCGTTGGGCGGTTAGATAGGATGTCACACGGGGACCCTCCAGGGGTAGCCCAAGGCCCACCCGCACCTCCTCCCGCGGTGGCCCAAGTCCAACCCGCTCCCATGGCCCAAGTCCAGGCCGCTCCCGCGGCCCAAAACCAGCCACCACAGGCTCCTCCACCCGCCCTTCCTCGGGTTCCCCAACTACCGCACCGTGACCTTGGTCTCGAGGACTATGGTTCCGACAATGCCTATGAGGGATATGGTCAACGCCGTCGTGGTTTTCAGCCACAACGAGAGGAGGATGATGATCGGGTCCTTAAGACCGTGCGAGCGGACCCTCCCGCTTTTTACGGGTCCTTGGATCCAAAAGTCTACCTAGATTGGGAGTTCGGCATGGACCGTTACTTTGAGTGGTATGATATGTCGGAGCGTCGAAGGGTCCGATTCGCCACCATGAAACTCATGGGGCAGGCACAAACCTATTGGAAGAATGTGGAGAGCCTGCTACTTCAGCGGCTAGAACCCCCGATCGACACATGGGCCGAGATGAAGAATAAACTTCGACAAAAGTACCTTCCTCCCACATACCGCCAGCGACTCATCGATAGATGGCAAAGTCTTAGCCAGGGAGACCGGTCCGTCTCCGAATATATCGCGGAGTTTGATGAGTACTTTCTACGATGTGGTGTCACGGAAGAGAGTACCATGCCCGTGTCCCGCTTTCGACGTGGTTTGCGGCCACACTACCAGTATGAGCTTTTCCGCCGCAATGCCAAGACGTTGGAAGAGGCATACCAGGTTGCTCTCGAGATGGAGCAATTTGAGGGAGAGTTCGAGTCTAGCCATAGGTTGGGCCCCACCCCTCTCCGTAGTATCGAGCCCCGTCACTCCATAGGCCCACATCAGCGGCCTCCCATGGCTCGATCTCAGGAGCCCACCCGTCAGGAGCACTTCGCTCCACGGCCTCGTCCTCCTCCACCCCGGGATCTATTCCCACCCCAACCACCGGCACCCGTTGCCCGTTCCCCGGCTCCTATAGCCCGTCCTATGGCACCGGCACCCCCTCCACTGTTGTCCAAGGCACCTACATCTCCCCCTTTGCTGCCTACACCCCCTACCCGACGGGATGATAAGGGTAAGGCCCCTTTTATAGGAGAGAGTAGTCGGTCGAGAGTGCAGTGTTTCCACTGTCATGGATTTGGCCACTTTGCCAGCGAGTGTCCCGCTCGCGCCACCCTAGCCTTAGGTGTTGGAGAGCCCGCACCTCCCGAGCTTGAGTGTGTCAATTATGAGGCCGATGACGCACTAGCCGATGAGTACTATGCCTTGGGGGGAGAGTTGGATGGCTCACCAGCCGCCCAGGATGCCGCCACCTAGTGGGCTTGTGTCACCATCTTAGTCTAGGGTCATATATGAGTCGGTGTGTTTTTCTTGTGTGGTTTGTTTGTGTGGTATGTTTCAAGTCGATTGTTGTGTGTATTGCATGGTAAGTCTGCATGAGTCTTGTGCAAGCTCGTTGTCGGTCTCTTATGAGTAAGAGGCGAGTGGACTCACTTGATGAGTATGGGATCGGTTCCACATCTATACCCGGATCAGCCACCTATAGGGACTCAGCGGTGATTTCTAGTGAGTCTTCGAGCTGTTTTCTTCCCTTTTGAGAGTGCCCCTTCGGAGTGACTACCTTTAGCCCATAGCAGTTCGCATATCGAGTATATATGGAATGAGCAGGTGACGATCACTTGGAGCGGAGCATACCCGCGCTACTTGGCACGGTGACGGATCCGCCGGAGTACTCGAGCATCCCTACCGCTACTCGACGGGGTCGAGTTCCTCCCACCCGGGGAGAGTTGATGGGAATCGACACCGAGCCTGTACCTTTTTTATTACATTTATGTCCTTTTAGTTTGTGTTTATATCCACGGGAAAGTATACGCGCAATTGTACGGCTTTATCGGCCAATGCGTCACTCCCGTAGATTGTGTGGTTTTTTATGCAATTATGCAGTAGGACCAGCAAGGGGGCCCTCAGCCCTTTCCCATTGGTCCATGTCACCTTGTGGGGCTGGTCAACCTTCCTAGGTGGACATCTAGAAAGGTGGACTAGTCATATGGACACATGGGGTTAAAATGGGTCAATATTCCAATGGTTGGCCACCTACCCATTCAACCTTACATATAGTCAAGGGGGCGCCCCATTCCACTAGGATTAGTTTATATTTTTTTGTGTGTGATTCACACTTAACCCCAGCCCTTGATTCCCCTTCCCTAGATCCAAGGGTCCACATTACATTTGATGTAAACCATATATAAGCTTGTATTTTCATGTGAAATTCAATGAAAAATCAGAAAATTTTATGAAATCCAAGGAGCTTCTTGCGCCCCAGCCCCTCTCCCTCTGGTTCCTCTCCTCCAACCTCAAGTTCTAGAGTGATTCTACCTTCTATCATCTCCTCTCAACCTCCGGTGATCGTCTGTGCCGCCGCCGCCGCCGTTCGTGCCGCCATCGAGCCGCCTCTGCAGTTCTATCTTCGTCCGACCATAGAAGCTTCCACAAATTGTCTGTCTCAGCCACGAGCTTGGATTGATCTGAATTTTTTATGGTGTGTTCAGCCCTTGTATCCTAAGATTCACATAAATTTTCACGCCAAAATTCCATCATTTAGTATTTTTACATTTTCATTCAACCTGTCATCCCAAATCTGCCAGGTTTCTATCTACAGTGACAGAACCTCTGAATTCTCCCACTCCGACCATCTTTTTGATTTGTCCAAACCCTCCCAATTTTACTGGGAGTTCTTTCCATCACTCCCTACATCCACAAATTTTCTTAATTTTTTGTCAGTCTTCTATCTATTTTTAGAAATTCGTGTTCTTCCTCAGCTACAGTGTTGTCAGCCAGATTCCAGATCCGACCCACTGATAGTGCCAAAATCATAGCAATTCATAGCCTTTCCCAAATCCATATCTAAAAATAGTACTGGTTTCCTTGTTTGATTTCCTACAACCTTTCTGAAGAACACATCTTCAAATTCGGACATCTACTTCACGGTCAAAGGTAATCAACAGGAAAGTTCTCTGCAGATCTGAGTCTTCGGTTACTGTATAACAGCAGCATATAAAATTTGCCAACATAAAGTACAAATCTGGTGAATTTTTTTGAAGGCTACTAGATTGTAGTACTTCGAAGCAGCTTTCCAACGGCTCTGATATCATCGCATTCCGACACCGGTGCTGATCGCAGCGTCCGTTCTCACTGGAGCGTGCGCTGAAATACAGAACCGGCAGATTTCTGATCGGGTTTTCCGACCGGTGCCGAACAGAGCCGCCCGGCCTCCGGCCGGAGAACCAGCGTGCCGCCAGCCCGGAGAGCGCTTCTCCAAGTGTCTCCACTACAGCGGTACCACCGGGTCCCACACGGCCCCTCCGACAGCACGTGGGCCCACGGTCGTGAACACGCGTGTAGCCGAATCAAAACACGAAGCTGCCCGTCAACCCGAATTCGGTCCTCCCGGGCGCATTTGTATAGCCCTTTACCTCCCTGCGTGGAGTGGACATGTTCCCATTGCTGTAATTATTGTGTGTTAAGTTTCCCGGGAGTACGAGTTTTCGACCGGGTCCGTCTTCCCCACGCCGAGCGCGTGGAGGTATCGTTCTCACTCCCTACACTCGGCATTTGCTTATTTTCATATACACTTGTTTATGCCGCTGCTAGAGAGAATGCTTTAGGTCCGTTAGCTCGCTATATTATCATTCACCATTGCTACGAGAGAGAGCGTGACCGTCCCGTGACCCGATCCGGGCACGAAAGTGCGAGCCGACCACCCTAGCTCTTGCCGGTTTCTCAACCGCGCACGTCCGACGCTTCCCTCGTTAAGGGACGATCGCGAGCTTGTCGTGTCCGTGTCTCGTCCCGCATCAGATATTTTCTATAGCTAGGATAATAGCAGTTCTTAGGCGACCGCTAATGTCTAGTAGCGGTTCTGGAACGGCCGCGTTAGTCTAGATTTTGCCCCTGCGTAGACTCTTCTATCTCTGGTGTCGACTCGGTCTAGAAACGGTCCTGACATGACAGCCTCTTCATAGAAACGGTCCTGGCATGACCGCCTCTCAAAAAAATGGCCCCGATACGATCATTTTATGTCTAAGTATTGATTAACCCAAGGTTTGACCCAAGGGTTGATTTTCTTATGTTCCTAGATGGTCTATTGATTATCTAGAACCTAACACCTTGTTTAATAAGTTATTAATGAATTATGAAAGTTAAAGAACATGTCGTTATGCTGCCAGATTCTTTCTATGGCATGACCTTGTCCTTAATTCATCCTTTTGAACTCCCATGATCTTATTTGGAACATTCTTACCTTGATATTGATTATCATGAACTTATTGTTGAACTGTACATTACTGGCCGAACTTTATTGATATTTCTCGTGGAAGTAGCTTGATTTATAACGTGAAGATGTAGACCGGACATTGATTGTGTCCAAGGGCTCCATGCTACCCTCGACTGATTATCGAAAACGTGTTGAAAATCATGGGATACGATGATACTAGCGTCGCATTACGCTGGGAGTACTTATTTTTATAGACGAGTGAAAACCACCAGGCAATTTAGTGAAATTACATTCTTGCGTGTTAAGTGACCTTCTAGTGCATAGCCTTTATGGTTATGAAAAGTGCATTCTCGTTACATTCTTGTTCGTGAAAGGTCATATTTACATTCATGCTATATTCTTGCTTGATCGTATTCCCAATCTACATGAACTCTCATATCTCGTCTTGATCATATCTTGTTACTCGTGTTACTTTGGTTTATACCACATGTTTTACCATATTTCCTTTATTTTATTTTCCTAGAGCTAAAATGTTAATTACTTAAACATTGCCTTCATGTTGATACGAAGATACCTACTAGGCAAGTGTGCTCATTCCCTACTTTTCCAATCTTTTCAGGACACTCTAGCAGGTCGGATTCAGACTATTCAAGTGATGGGCCGAGAGCGATTGATGGTTCGAGAGAAGCCGTAGTTAGTCTAGTCAAGAGTCAATTATGTAATTTTCACTTTATTGAGTCTAGTTAGTCAAAGAGTCTTTGTAAACTTTTCATTATGCTTCAAAAAAAGTTAAGGTTTTAGATTATACCCTCTTGTGTTCACTTTTATGTGTGAATGATTAGCGCTTTGATTGTTATTATCACTTGAGGCTTCTCTTGCCGACTATTCACGTTCTCGATTAGTTCCGCTGCATAATCTCGGGGCGTGACAGTTAAAGTGGTATCAGAGCCTAGACATAAGTTAGTCCTAGGAAAAATTGTCATGTCATAGGCTAACTCCAAGGTTTAAGGACCGACACCTATGAACTAAGGAAAGGAATTTCCAAACCCATGTGAGATCGAGTAGAGCCCGGGATGAGATAGTTAATTAGAAATTATCTCTAGGATAATTCCCCTTCACTCTATAGGAATTAACAAATTGTTCTTCTTCTTAGGCACCCCCCATCCTCATAATGGCTCACTGTGTCAACTAGGACGAGATGCAACAGATGGTTGTGTGTCTTACCAAGGCCCTACAAACGGTGGCCCAAGTTGGTGCCAGGGCTGGCGCGGGAAATTTACACGGGAATTTCTAGAGTTTGAATCCTCCCTGATTCTCTGGATCTTCAAACCCCGACGAAGCAGAAAATTGAATTGATCAGATGAACCGTATTTTTGAGGTCATCCAATGCACTGACCAAGAGATGGTCCGTCTCATCACATTCCAATTGAACAAGGATGCACGTACTTGGTGGAAGGCACAACCTCAAAATGATCAACTTACCTGGAAGGAATTTCTTACACTCTTCCATGCAAAGTACTTCTCCGAGCACGTCAAAGAAAGAAAAGCCGCCGAATTCACCTCTCTGCGCCAAGGCATGATGTAACGACCTGAGATCCGAGTACCAGAAAGGAACCGGCGTGACTCGAACCCCAGCCCGCCACCCACGAGCCCGAAGACTCGGAAGGGTTAAAGGATGGTGTGGGGATACAAGATAAGCTGAAATAACTGCAGAGATAGCACAATATACAACTAATTAGTAATGCAGGAAAATTAAATAAATAACTAAACTGCTGCAAGGTCCAGTGTACCACATGTCCAAAATAAGTACAGTCAACAGAAAGGAAAGTACAAGTACGCCGGACATACCCCAGCTCTTCAACTGGCAACTAACCCTGGCCGAAAGAACCACGCGGAACCTCGAAAGCGCCTCCCGACGACCTCGCCTCACTTGAAAACACAGGGGTGAGCCTCATTTCATAGGCTCAGTAGGGATCCCACGAACCCCCACCTCGCACGAAAGAAACAAGGTAGAAAGACATGGACAAACACGGAAGGTAACACTACCTAACAGAAGTGCGGTAAAATCAACAAGCAATAATAAATAAACGGAAAAGCCCTCTACACTAGCCATACCGTAGAAACGAACCACGGTCCGTCAAAACACAAGTTCGTACCTGTAAGGAGACAGGAGTACCACCCACTAGAAGCAAGGCCGGATGCATCCACTGACGACTTACTCCGCAGCCTCAGGTGTCTCGTTACCACGCCCCAGGTGGAGACGGAGACACCGTACTAGTAACCAAGAACACAGAACAAGGACTAGCTGTGGTCGCGCTCGTCAGTGCGGGTCCGATGCCCCCAACTAAGTGTGCACACATAGACCATGTGCCCTAGGTCGGATCCTCTAGATGGTTCTTCCCCCGAAGCCTGGACTCGGCTACGCGTGGGAGCCCTACGGTAACCAGCTTAAAAACTGTCTCTCTCAGGTCACGCTCTCCACCACTCCTAAGTGGGTTCGCACATGTGTGCGCAGGAAAGCTACGTCTAGTGGACATGTCACTAGAGGTGACACTCTGACTTACGGAAACCACCGGCTACGTAGTAACAAGGTGCGGAGGTAGCACTCCGTACCGACGCAGACTCTTGGTGATCCAAAACGGGGAATAGGGGTGCCGGGGACACGAATGAGGTCCAATCGTCCCTCAAGTCACGTGGCACACCAATCGAGGTAACTGTTCCTCCGGGGACCCCTAGGCGCACCTATGGCTCACACTGGGTGCTCGAGGCAACCCTCGGGCCATATGCCACAAAGGACCCAAAAACTAGCCTAACTAGAGGCTAAACTACCGGAATAAGACGAGGAACAAAAGGGAACAGGAACGCGACCCTCCCAACGGGCGCGAAATTAATGCGCCCAAGGGTCCAATCGGGATCTAGGAGAACGTGCACGGAGTGATAGGAGCATTAACAACATAACGCGCCCAACATGACGGGCGCAATCTGGAAAAATGTGACGCCCTCTAGGGGCACGATCTAGGCCAAATCCCCAGACACACTCAGACGAACGCGCTACCCATCTCCACCGTGACATAAACGCGGCATCCTCGGGGAGCGCGATCTCCATCATCACGCTCGATCGGGTAGGCGCGATCCCAACCGCCTAACTGTTCATCTTCCTCGATGAACGTGACCAGTCGACACGTCGTGTTCCTCAAGAATGCGACCCCTGAAACCGCCGTGATACCAGGCCGAGCCTGGCTCGTGAGACACGCACGGAAAACTCGATCCCATGCCCCTTTCACCCCCAGGTGAAGGGGAAACAAAAGGGGAATCCTTCCCCTGCCCCCTTAGCACTAAATGGAACCCAAAAACCAATCAAAAATTGCACAAATCGTAAGATCCGACGCTCGAACCCCAAGCATGCAATTTCCCCTCCCGGCATGAAACAAGCCCCTCTCGACCTCCCCACGGCCTAGAAATCATGGGGAAAGCGGGAAAGGAAGTAAGTATTCGTCCCCCTACCTCAAAGAAGGCCGAAAGCCGCCGGATCGTCGTCGATCTTGAAATCTCGCCGTTCACGAACACCACGCCCCACACCGTGCAAATGCCACCGCCTTGACCACCTCGCCGCCGTCGTCGTCGCCACGCCACCACCTCGGCTCGCCGCCAACAGTCGGAGAGGGAGAGGGTGCCGCGAGCTCGTCGAACGGGGGAGAGGAAGCAACGGTCGGGAGCGCGCACGGGCGGAAGGAAAGAAGAAGAATAAAGAAGAAGAAAGAAAAAGAAAGAAAAAGAAAAAGAAAAGGGTTATTTATGGAAGATATAGAAAATCAAAAAACATGAAAAATTAGGAAAAAATTATTTCTACGATCCTAGGAACACGCTCGTCGCACTGGTACCATCCTGGAGTAGGAGAACGCAACGGTTCACCCCACACAGGATTCCGAAGGTCCGTCAGAAAAAAATACGCGTAAACTACAAAACACGCTCTGGGACCCCCAAAAATGATCTGAAACCCATGGATCCAGATCTGAAAAATGTCTGAAAAACCTGAGACATTACAGCCCTCGCCCCTTAAACAAATTTCATCCTCGAAATTAAGAACGATGCACAGGAACGGGGGAGAAGACTCACTCGAACAAGTAAGGATACAGTTGCCGCATCTTATCCTCACGCTCCCACGACGCCTCGCCACCAGAATGACCCTGCCAGACCACCTTAACCAGAGGAATAACCTTGTTCCGCAAGCGTTGCTCATGCTGATCGTCAATGCAGACAAGGTACTTTGGAAGGGACAAGTCTGGGGTCACCTTGGGCCACACAGCGTCCTCCAAGACATGGGAATCATCAGGCATATACCTCCGCAGCATAGACACATGAAACACGTCATGCACAGCAGCTAGCTCCGGAGAAAACTGCAACCGATAAGCGACTTCACCAATACGCTCGACAATGGTAAAAGGACCAATGTAGCGGGGACTCAACTTCCCACGCCTGCCAAAGCGCATCACACCTTTCATGGGTGAGACTTGTTGTGCCTCTGTGATTTCGATGATAGCAAACACTATAAGCCACCATGTGTTTGCATGAAAGATTGAATGAAAGATTGAATGTTTATGCATCTGCACTTTATGCATCTGCACTTGCTTGTTGTGCATTGCTTAAGTCAGTGCTGGTGAATAATTGTTGTATGCATCATGAGTATAATTGTTGTATGCATCACGAGTTTGATGAGCATTTCATGGGTATGCTTGTTCATGCATCACACTGAAGAAGGTCAGTGCATTTTCTGTCTCGGTGCAAACTTTGCATACTTATATAGCATAGTCAGTGCATGTTTTACTTCGGTGCATATGTGCACTCGGTGCAATGTTGGTCGTGAACACAGCATACTTGGGTCGGTGCATATAGAAGATCGGTGCAAAAGTTTTGCCTCGGTGCAAACCTTGCCTCGGTGCATATTGTGTTCATGCTTACATTAAGGTCAGTACAACCCTGTTCATTCAGTAGAGCGTCCGTGCATGTTTCATCTTATGTGACCGAGCATAAGGTCGGTGCAACCTTTGTTGGTGCACGCTGGATAGGTCGGTGCAAGGCATCCTTTGCACGCACCCAAGTCGGTGCATTCTTGTGGCTGCTCATACACAAGGTCGATGCAGAATTCCAGTTTGTGTAGACTAAAGTCAGTGCATATCTTCGTCAGTGCATTGATCTGTTCGCGTATTTGAGTCGTGCTCTTAGCAATATTAAGTCGGTGCAATGCCTTTAGCACATCAGATACGTCTGTGTAATATTTCTCATAGCATTCACTGAGTCGGTGCAACACTTGCACCAAGTAATTAGAGTTTGTGCATCCCTCTAATACTCGCACACACGGAGTCCTTGCAAGGCTACTCACGACCCGAGCAGGTCTGTGCAATGCTTGCACATTGCATACACATAGCTAGTGCATCTGTTAGTCTTGTGCTGCAATTAAGTCTGAGCACATCTAGCTTATTCACCTATTGACTCCGTGCAGTCCTGTTTAACTCTTTACTATATGTATAACTGTCTCGAGCTGATATTTCTTTCTGACTGTATGACAGGTATTTTTTTAAGAAGAATAAGAATGGCACGTGATCCAAGAGTGGAGGAGGTGCCAGGATCGTGACACGTGGAAAGCATTGAGCTAGGATGCTGCCACGTGGGCCAAGGCATTTGGGCGGGAATCATGAAAAGCACACGCCCTACATCTGTTGCTCATATAAAAAGGAAGCCTCTCCTTCATGAGAAAGTGATCGAAGCAGAAAAGATCTAGAGCTAGCACGATCCAGAGAGGAAGAGGAATAAGGAGAGAGAGAGCTTTTGAGAGCAGAGATCGAGAGAAGAAAAGAGAGAATAGTAGAGAGGAAAAAAAAGCAAAAGAAGAGGAAGAAAGAAAGAGAGTGAAGAAAGAGCTCGAGAAGAAGAAGATAGAAGAATTTTCTGAAAGATTAGTTCCACTGGACCTTGGATCAAATCCAGGCCAGTCAGCTCCCTGAGAGCCACATTGGTGCTATCATTGTATATAGCTTTATGTCGCTATGATTTCTCATTTCTTGTTTTTCTTTTACACTCTTTATTTCAAGCTGTTTGTCAGCAGAGCAAGCTGTGATGCTCAGCGGGCAGAGGAGGAGTCCTCTGGACGGGTTAAGTTGTAAGCCCCAGCGGTTGCAGAGGGGGGACTCCTCTGGTCGGTGAAGCTGTAACGCCCAGTAGTCAAGCTGTGAGTCAGCGGATGGCTAAGTTGTATTGCCCAGCGGAAGCAAGCTGTGATGCTCAGCTGATGTTGGCAAGCTGTGAGGCCCAGTTGTTAAGCTGTGCATCAGCGGAATCCACACTCTAATTGGAGTGTGGGGTGGACGTAGGTCAGTGGACCGAACCACCTTAAAATCTATTGTCTCCGTGGTTTGATTTTTTATCTGATTGTCGATAGATGAATGGCTAGGAGCATTTCATTTGAGTATTCTATCCGAATGCTTTAAGGCACACGCTGTTCTTATTTGACTCTGTCTACGGACTAGACTTGGTTAGGTGTCTACATTTTAGCAGTCCAACTGATTGATCAAGTGCTTCTTTGAATCTCTTATTTGGAAGAGCTCAATTGATTTCTATTCGTTAACTCTGATTGCTTTAAGTGTCAATTGAGCGAAGTTTTAAAGAGGAATTCATTCACCCCCCCTTCTGAATCCATCGCACCAGCTCTAACTGTTGGTATCAAAGCGGGTGTCTGCACAGAGGGTCCAGCGACCTGCAGATCTGATCTGTAATTAGATTTGGTGCGATCTGAGTGATCCGTCTGCTTGTGTTAATTGATCTAATCTTTATTTAGATTTCTGATCTTGTCTAAGCATGAAATCCATAATCGATCTTTCGAGGTTTGAAGGTGTAGAGTTTTACAAGTGGTTTAATCAACTTAGAGAGTATGTGATGCAGGTTAATCCAGATATATGGATAATCATTACACACAGCTCTTATGATGTTCCAAAGGACAATTCCTTATGGAAAATCTCTGACCACTTGAAATATGCAAGGAATCAGAAGGCCCTGGACCGAACTCTAAGGGCTATAAACACTGACAAGTTTCAATGTGTGCTTGAGTGTTGCAGTGCATCAGAAGCTATTAATATGGTTGCAGCTATCAAATGTCAAGATGTGGTAAAGTGTCTCATGGCAGTAGACGAAGACGAGGATTATATGGAGGAAACTTCGTCACAGGTAAATTCTGATATTGGCAATTTCTCTCTCGAAAATTTGATTATGTTGAATGAGCATCTAATTGAGAAGTACGATAAAATTAAATCTGAGAAAAAGAAACTAAGAAAAGAAATGTTGCATGAAATTAGAGGTATGAAGGTGAAAAATGAAAACCTGAAGTTTGAAAATGCAGAAGTTCAAAAAGATAATGAAAATCTCAATGCTAGAATGAATGAAGTCAATAAGGAACGCGTACATATTTCTTCTGTAGAGTCAAGCTGCAACAAGTGCTCAATTTACGAGAACGTAATGAGGAACTCTACAGTGAAAATGAATGGCTAAATAAACAAATTGCTTCGTTTAAAGAGGATCATAAAAATCTGCTTGGTGAGAAAATTAAAGTGGAAGAAAGAGAAGTGGAACTAATTGAGAAACTGGAGTTGATGTCCAGTAATGAAAAATGTGATGAAGAAATTAAAAAATTGCCTGAGGAAAATAAAGAACTAAAGGAACAAAATAAGAAACTCATGGTCTTGAACATTATCGCATCTGAAAGATGGTTAACCCTTGAGAAAGAGAAAACTGCAAATAAAGAAACTCTATCTGAGAAGGAACAAAACCTGAAACAATTGAATAATGCCGTATCTGAAAGGCTTCGTGCTTTAGAAAAAGAAAAAGCTGTTGGTATAGAAAAAGCTGAGAGACTGTGCAATCTGGAACAAGAAGTTGAGAAACATAAAATTGCAAATAAGGTGCTAAGTGAGTGTCTTAATTGTAGTGAACAGGAGATTGCCAGTTATGAATTACACATTGCCTCCCTAGAAAATAAAATTCATGATCTGGAAAAATCACCATCTAAGTCTGCTAAAATAAAGGAAAAATGATAGTTGTCATGGAAGGGGGGGATGATGATTCAAGAAAGGGGATTAGTTGTAATTTTGGTGTTAAGGAAATCATTAGAAACCAGCTATACACCACTTTTGTGCAAAGCTCTGATGTAGCTGGTACCTCAAGTCAATCCCCAAAACAAAATAAAAATCTGAAAACACCTTCATTATCTGTCTTTCAATTTAAGGCTCAGAAAAATGAACAACAAACAAAAGTTGTGAACAAGGGCAAACAATTGAACAAGAATGGTAAGAAAAATAAGGTCAAAAATGTCCCTACTTGTGTCTTGAAATCTGCTAGCTCTGCTACATCTGATGGGTCAATGCATACTGCTCATGACTCATTTACTTATTCGTATACATCTGATAAGAGTGTTTCATGCCATCATTGTGGCAAGGTAGGCCATGTAATGGATGTTTACAATTTGATGGTTGAGGATGAGCACCTCTGTGAAACAATGCATTCTAAGAATTCATTTGTTAGAAACCATGCTACTAGGAAATCTGATGCTTCATGCTATTACTGTGGTAGGCGTGGTCATTTAATGAATGAGTGCTCTGTTATGAAATTTGATGATAGGATGCATGCTATATATTCTGCTAATCATCATGGCCCCAAAAGAAACATGTTTGCTTCAAACTAGCACATTATTTGTTTTAACTGTAACAAACGTGGTCACAAAGCCATTAAGTGCTGGTTTGGATCTACTAGGGGTAAAAATGGTTCTAAATGTAAGCACATCAAGTGCTTCGAGTGTGGGAAGCATGGCCATACAGTCGAGGACTGTTGGTATGTTCAGGAAAATTCTGTTAATCCCTATTCTGTCAAATTCTCCGCAAAACGACCTGTGAACTTTTCATGCTTTAACTGTGGTAAGCCAGGTCACAAATTTGCTGAATGTTGGCTGATTAAGAATAAGAAACATAATGTCCATGTAAACAACAGAACATTTCATGCTCAGGTTCATAGGTCTCATGCTGTTGTTGATATGTATCATAGGACCAGAAAATCTGTTGTTTCATGTAGATATTGTGGTAAATACGGTCACTTCATGGCCAATTGTTATCTGATGGATTTTGATGGCAATGTCGCTAAGAAACTGTTCATAACTCCTGTTAGGGCTAATACAGGACCCAAGGCAACTTGGGTTCCTGCAGGATCAAAATGATTACTTTGCTGCAGGTGTGTCTTGGAATGAATAAAGAGGGATCAATAAACCAAGGCACTTAAAAATTGAAAGACCCCATGATCCTGCTCTTCAGGTATGTTCTGAGCACTTACTTCAAATTCTGTCATCTAAAATCGTGAGTTTGAAAGGTTTGAATATCATGTTGATTTGGTCTGTGCTGAATTGAAATCATCTGAAAATTTGAATTGCACATAATGTTTATGGTAATCTTATTTTGATTGAATTACATGTCTGTTTCATGAGTTTTCATCATAAAACCATGTGTTACATTTTCTTTGTATACCATGCACTTAATCAGGGGGAGTTTGACTGCTTTTGCATGCTGTTCATACTTTGAGCTATGTGTGCACATGTTCATTGAAGATATGTTGAATTAATTTCTCATCTGCATGCATTAATGTTTTGACATATGTTTGTGCACATAGAGAAGGTTAGAAACTCATGAGCATAGTCTGCACATTCATGATGCATATTTTGTCAAAACTCCCTACATTCTATCATTGCACTTGTTGCATTTAAAATATTCATACATTGCATATAGTCAGGGGGAGTTTGGTTATCCCTGCATAATGTTCATGACATTCATGTGCAGGAAATATCTCTAGGAGTGTCATTGCATATGCATACATGTAGAGCAGTGTATTGCATATCATCAAATTTGAAAATTCTAAAAAGAAATGACTCATTGTATCTAGACAGGGGGAGTATTTGAGACGCATTAGTCTTTCATGATCTAAACCCTTCCAATCTGATGCATATTGATCATACATGTTGCAAGCATGAGTTCCGTTTGTCTTACTCTCTATGCATGCTTGTCAAATGTCTCTTGCTGCTGAATGCTTTGTCCATGTTAAACGTATAGAGAAGTGAAGTAATATCAGTTTGTGTACCCTTTCACAAATCTGAAATCATCCTTAATAAAGAATCTTCTATTATACAGGTTTAAGAATGTTTGTTCATTTGAATTGGTTTAAGTCTTATGTATTCCTAAGTTTGAATTTGAAGGACCTGAAAATATCTGAATCAATTTTTTTAAAAACCTTAACGGACTGTCTCATGTAAGTTCATGTAAGATCTTCCGACATCTGAAAATTGAAACCTTGATTTACTTTGGTTGAAATGCATGTAACCTGTATTATTTTTAAACAAGTCACTTTGAAAATTAAAAAGGCAGCAACAGCAAAATCATTGTAAAAGAAATGAATATTGTGGCAGAGCAATGACTGAATTGCACTGAGAAACTGAACCCTCAATCAAAGAAATGGAGAGGAATTTATGTCATGAAGTGCTTCATGTTACCTCTGTTCATATGGTCAAATCTATAGGGCTGGCTTCACTTAGTAACTGGGGGTATTGGCGTCTGAAAAATGTGTACCCTTAATGTCAAAGGTGTAAATCATCTGTGTAGTTTCTGATCAGAGACAGATATGGTAGTTTATGCTTAGTAACTGGGGGTACTGGCGTCTAACTCATGTGTACCCTTAATGTCAAAGGTATAAATGACACCTGTCTGGTCACTAAGCTCAATGTTAAAAGCAAAAGTGAAAAAGACTTGTTGTAACCCTTGCAATTCAAATTTCACTGAGTGTTACTTTATTTAACCTCAATACTCTTGACTGTTTTTCCTAAAGAAGTCAATAGAATTAATTGTGTAAGATGAAAGGAGTTTGAACTAGAATGTTATATGAGAAATTGGTTCATCTTTATTAAAAAGTTGCTTCAGATATGAGTATTGTATTTTATTGACAAACCTTGTGTACATCATTCTTAAACCATGCTTGTCAATCAAAGCCATTTCATAAGCTTTTATAATAGAAGGTTCTGAAACTTCAAACATGAATATATGAATTCGGTACCCCACTGAAAATCTTTTCTTTTCATATACTTTGGCTTGGAGATCACACCTGCTCAGATTCTGCTCACTTGAAACTCATTGTGCTTATCTTCTACACTCTTTTATAGTCCACAAATCAAGTTGTTCTTCTGTTAATTTTTTCAATCTGTCATGATCCGAACTGCTATATCAATGTACCAGGTATCAAACTTCCAATCTCACTGATCCTGTGGTTGCTGATCATTCATGATCCTCTTATTGCATTCATGTTGTGTCATTAAGGGGGAGAATAGCTTTTCTATGCCTTCATGACTTAGTCAAAGGGGGAGTTTTTACTTCAATTATTTCATGCATGCTTGTATTTCTCTCTCAAACTATTTTCTTTTTACTGACGTCAAAGGGGGAGAATAATTTGCCATGAGAGTCAATGATGACTCATAGTGTTGCCATCATCAAAAAGGGGGAGATTGTTGTGCCTCTATGATTTTGATGATAGCAAACACTATAAGTCACCATGTGTTTGCATGAAAGATTGAATGAAAGATTGAATGTCTATGCATCTGCACTTTATGCATCTGCACTTGCTTGTTGTGCATTGCTTAACTCGGTGCTGGTGAATAATTGTTGTATGCATCACGAGTATAATTGTTGTATGCATCACTAGTTTGATGAGCATTTCATGGGTATGCTTGTGCATGCATCACACTGAAGAAGGTCAGTGCATTTTCTGTCTTGGTGCAAACTTTGCATACTTATATAGCATAGTCAGTGCATGTTTTACTTTGGTGCATATGTGCACTCGGTGCAATGTTGGTCGTGAACACAGCATACTTGGGTCGGTGCATATAGAAGATCGGTGCAAAAATTTTGCCTCGGTGCAAACCTTGCCTCGGTGCATATTGTGTTCATGCTTACATTAAGGTCAGTACAACCCTGTTCATTTAGTAGAGCGTCCGTGCATGTTTCATCTTATGTGACCGAGCATAAGGTCAGTGCAACCTTTGTTGGTGCACGCTGGATAGGTCGGTGCAAGGCATCCTTTGCACGCACCCAAGTCGGTGCATTCTCTTGGCTGCTCATACACAAGGTCGGTGCAGAATTCCAGTTTGTGTAGACTAAAGTCAGTGCATATCTTCGTCAGTGCATTGATCTGTTCGCGTATTTGAGTCTGTGCTCTTAGCAATATTAAGTTGGTGCAATGCCTTTAGAACATCAGGTACGTCTGTGCAATATTTCTCATAGCATTCACTGAGTCGGTGCAACACTTGCACCAAGTAGTTAGAGTCTGTGCATCCCTCTAATACTCGCACACACGGAGTCCTTGCAAGGCTGCTCACGACCCGAGCAGGTCTGTGCAATGCTTGCACATTGCATACACATAGCTAGTGCATCCGTTAGTCTTGTGTTGCAATTAAGTCTGTGCACATCTGGCTTATTCACCTATTGACTCCGTGCAGTCCTGTTTAACTCTTTACTATATGTATAACTGTCTCGAGCTGATATTTATTTCTGACTGTATGACAGGTATTTTTTTGAGAAGAATAAGAATGGCACTTGATCCAAGAGTGGAGGAGGTGCCAGGATCGTGACACGTGGAAAGCATTGAGCTAGGATGCTGCCACGTGGGCCAAGGCATTTGGGCGGGAATCGTGAAAAGCACACGCCCTACATCTGTTGCTCATATAAAAAGGAAGCCTCTCCTTCCTGAGAAAGTGATCGAAGCAGAAAAGATCTAGAGCTAGCACGATCCAGAGAGGAAGAGGAAGAAGGAGAGAGAGAGCTTTTGAGAGCAGAGATCGAGAGAAGAAAAGAGAGAATAGCAGAGAGGGAAAAGAAGCAGAAGAAGAGGAAGAAAGAAAGAGAGTGAAGAAAGAGCTCGAGAAGAAGAAGATAGAAGAATTACCTGAAAGATTAGTTCCACTGGACCTTGGATCAAATCCAGGCCAGTCAGCTCCCTGAGAGCCACATTGGTGCTATCATCGTATATAGCTTTCTGTCGCTATGATTTCTCATTTCTTGTTTTTCTTTTACACTCTTTATTTCAAGTTGTTTGTTAGCAGAGCAAGCTGTGATGCTCAGCGGGCAGAGGAGGATTCCTCTGGACGGGTTAAGCTGTAAGCCCCAGCGGTTGCAGAGGGGGGACTCCTCTGGTCGGCGAAGCTGTAACGCCCAACAGTCAAGCTGTGAGTCAGCAGATGGCTAAGCTGTATTACCCAGTGGAAGCAAGCTGTGATGCTCAGCTGATGTTGGCAAGCTGTGAGGCCCAGCTGTTAAGCTGTGTATCAGCGGAATCCACACTCTAGTTGGAGTGTGGGGTGGAAGTAGGTCAGTGGACCGAACCACCTTAAAATCTATTATCTCCGTGGTTTGATTTTTTATATGATTGTCGATAGATGAATGGCTAGGAGCGTTTCATTTGAGTATTCTATCCGAATGCTTTAAGGCACACGCTGTTCTTATTTCACTCTGTCTACGGACTAGACTTGGTTAGGTGTCTACATTTTAGTAGTCCAACTGATTGATCAAGTGCTTCTTTGAATCTCTTATTTGGAAGAGCTCAATTGATTTCTATTCGTTAACTCTGATTGCTATAAGTGTCAATTGAGCAAAGTTTTAAAGAGGAATTCATTCACCCCCCCTTCTGAATCCATCGCACCAGCTCTAACATGACTCTCAGAAACACCCGATTTCCCACAGCAAAACAGAGGGGCTGTCTCCTCCGATTGGCATAACTCTTCTGCCGGCTCTGCGTTGCCAACATCTTCTGCTAAACGAAATGCACGACCTCAAAACACTGCTACACCAAATCTGATTCTATCAGGACACGCTCGCCCACCTCGAACCAATCAAGCGGAGTCCGACAAAGTCACGCTACAACGCCTCATAAGGAGCCATACCAATACTCGAATGATAGCTGTTGTTTTAGGCAAACTCCACTAACGGTAAATGGTGGGTCCAACTCCCCTGTCACTCCAGGCAACATGACCTCAGCATGTCCTCCAAAGTCTGGATGGTCCTCTCTGACTGACCATCCGACTGAGGATGATATGCCGAGCTGAATGCCAACTCCGTGCCTAGAGCTCTCTGGAAGCTCCTCCAGAATCCCGAAGTGAAATGCAGATCACGATCGGACACAATGGAGATGGGATAGCCAATAGGATTAATAATGTCTACATGGTAGACCTAGATGAGGAATCTGAATCTAATATTTGTTTATCTGCCAATTCTGAAAATGATGCTTTTGAATGGCATAGACGTCTAGGTCATGCTAGCTTTACTACTTTAAATAAATTGGTCAAGCATGATTTAGTGAGAGGCATGCCTAGAATAAAATTCAATTCTATTTCAAAATCATGTGATGCATGTGCACTAGGCAAACAGACCAGGAACTCTTTCAAATTAAGATCTGAGCCATTGTCCTCTAGACCAATGGAACTCCTCCATATGGACCTCTTCGGTCCTACTAGAACTCAGAGTCTTAATGGGAAGAGGTTTGGCTATGTCATCATAGATGACTTCTCTAGATATTCATGGATCTTTTTCTTAGCAAATAAAAGTGATGCATTTCAAAAGTTTAATCTGTTTTTCAATAAGGTCAAACAAGAAGGAAAACACAAGATCTGTTCTATTCAATCTGACCATGGAGGTGAGTTTGAAAACTCCATGTTCTCTGATCTTTGTGAAAGAGAGGGACTAACACACAGATTTTCTTCTCCCAGGACACCTGAACAAAATGGAATTATGGAGAGAAGAAATAGAACTGTAGTGGAGATGGCCCGAACCATGCTAATTGAAAGTCAATTACCAAGGAGGTTTTGGGCAGAGGCGGCCAATACAGTAACTTACATAATCAACAGGGCCATGGTAAGACCCATTCACAAGAAAACACCCTATGAGCTTCTAAAAGGTAAGAAACCAAGCTTGTTTCATTTCAGAATTTTTGGAGCAAAATATTTTATTCACAACAATGACAAGAAAGATTTAGACAAGTTTGAAGCTAAAAGCTCCCCTGGAATATTTTTGGGATATTCAGAAGTGTCTAGGGCATATAGGGTCTTCAACATAACAGACAAAAAGGTTGAAGAGTCTCCACACATTATTTTTAGTGAAAAGAAAGGTGTTTCTAACAATGAAAATCTTGACAGGGATTCCAATCATGATGGGGAATTCTTAGAAGACCAAGAAGAAGAGAACACTCAGCCAAGTGGAACAGCAAATCCTCCCAACCAGGAAGAGCCAAGAGAAGGAGGTGAGTCTTCAATAAACGTTAGATTTCTTAAAGATCATCCGATAGATAATGTCATAGGCAATCCTGAAGATCCTCTTCGGACTAGGTCCCATTTTAGGAATGTGAATAATGAAGACTTAATTGCTTTAGTCTCACAAATTGAACCCAAATCAATAGAAGAGGCCTTGGCTGATCAAGCCTGGGTCAATGCCATGAGTGAGGAATTAGGCTAGTTCGAAAGAAATAATGTCTGGGAACTTGTTCCAAGACCAGACAATGTCAATATCATAGGAACTAAGTGGGTGTTCAAAAATAAAATGAATGAAGATGGAATCATTTCTAGGAATAAGGCCAGATTAGTAGGCAAGGGCTACTGTCAGGAATTTGGTACAGATTTCGATGAATCCTATGCACATGTTGCTAGGATGGAGGCTATAAGACTGTTGCTTGCTTTTACATGTTCAAAGAACATAAAACTCCAACAAATGGATGTTAAAAGTGTTTTTTTAAATGGAGTCATTAAAGAAGAGGTTTTTGTTGAACAACCCCCTGGATTTCAATTTTCTCCTCAACCTGACCAAGTTTTCAGGTTAAACAAAACCTTGTATGGTCTAAAGCAGGCTCCAAAAGCATGGTATGAAAGATTGACTGAATTTCTGATCAGCAAGGGCTACAAAAGAGGTAAAGTAGATCAAACTTTATTTACCAAAGGTACAAATAAAGATCTCCTCATAGTTCAGGTATATGTAGATGACATTGTGTTTGGATCAACTAAGCATGAACTATGTGTTGAATTCTCTAAAATGATGTCTGCTTAATTTGAGATGAGTTTGGTTGGTGAACTAAAGTACTTCCTTGGCTTGCAGGTACAACAGCTAGAGGATGGGTGTTTCATCAACTAGACCAAATACACAATGGAACTGTTCAAGAGGTTTGGTATGGAAAACCTGAAACACATTACAACACCCATGGGTACCAATACCTCACTGGATGCAGATGAGACAGGTAAAGAAGTAAATGCCAAGCTCTATCGAGGTATGATTTGATCTCTTCTTTACCTAACAGCTTCCAGACCTGATATACAATTCAGTGTAGGAATGTGTGCAAGGTATCAGTCTAGACCTACTGAATTACATTTAGCTGCAGTGAAAAGAATTTTCAGATATTTGTCAGCTACTCATTCTCTTGGTTTATGGTTTCCTGCATCACACACATTTGACTTAGTTGCATACACAGATGCTGATTATGCAGGATGTAAACTAGACAGGAAAAGTACTAGTGATCATTGTGAATTTTTGGGTGGGTGTTTAGTGTCTTGGGGTTCCAAGAAACAACATTCTGTGGCCCTCTCCACTGCAGAAGCTGAATATGTGGCTGCAGGGAGTTGTGGAACACAAGTCATTTGGATTAAACACCAGCTTCAGGACTACCAAGTAGACCTGGGGTGCACACCTATCTATTGTGATAATACCAGTGCCATTAATCTTGCCAAAAATCCTATTTTGCATTCACGCACCAAACACATAGAGATAAGGCATCATTTCATAAGAGATGAGGTTTCTAAAAATAATTTTGAACTGATTCATGTAGGCGCAGATAATCAGATTGCTGACATCTTCACTAAACCTCTGGATAATGAAAAATTCACAACACTAAGAAGAGAATTAGGCTTATACAAATTGTCTTAACTGTGTAACCTGTTCTTTTTGTGAGGGGGAGTTCTGTATGACAGTTGGTTAGCTTTCAGAAATGCTGTGAGTGAGGGGGAGCTGGTTGAGCTGTGAGAAGAAGTGTTCTTTGACAAATTCAAAAAAGGTTGACCAGATGTGTGTCTTTGCTGGTTTTCATGACAGATCTAGTGTGGTTCTCTCAGACAGTAGAATGTCACTTAATTCTTAAGTCTATAAGTTAGTGACACTAAAGTCCAGTTAGAATCTTTCCTCTGGTATTCCTTCAGAGATCTGGATTAATTGTAAAAAGTATATCTTCCTACATTGTCAATGATTCTGGTTCAGGCCAAAACCTGTATGTCTTGATATCTGACCCAATCAGCTTGAAATCTAGACTTCAAGATTCACTTCAAGTAATAGTCCTTCTGGTATTATTTTCAATCATTCCATCTCTTCAACACAAGGGCTTAATTAAACAAACATGTCTTGTTTTGTTCACTGAGAAACTGGGAGCTTCATCAATGAAATGAATATTTCTCCTATGTCATGAGGTGACAAATGCTTAAAATGAATGAAAAAGACATGACAGAGCAATGGTGGCTAGCTGGTGAGTAACTGGGGACTCTGGCCTCTAATCAAGGTGTTTCCCTAATGTCAAAAGCCACTGTTACTAACTTTGTTCCTTAATAAAAAAAAGAGGAAGTAATGAGGTACTCACTCTGAGTAACTGGGGATTCGGGCCTCTAATCAAGGTGTCTCCCTAATGTCAAAAGAGTGAATCACCAACCTACTCATTGACTTCTTGAAAATCATCTCAAAAATTCCTTGTTGTTTTGCAACTAATGGATTGCTTGTCCTCAATACCTTGAGAACACCTCTCTGACTTTGTCTCTTGTTGTCTTTTTGGATTGTTGACAGTACAGCTATATCTGGCCATACTTGTTAACACCTGCTCTAAATCATACTCTATGTATGCAGATAAACTTTTCTATCATTCTATCTCTCTAGTGTGTACTGGAGTTCGAGAATCTTCACTTGAGTTTAACACCTCACTTATTTTCTTAAGACTTGCTTGTGTCTTTCTGCACTAAGAAGTTACTGTACTTCTTCTTCATGTCTCTAGCACTTTCATATATTCTGCATTTCCTTTTGCTGATGTCAAAGGGGGAGAAGAGGTTATGCAATATCAGTAGATCATGTATTGTCATGAGTTGTGGGGGAGTATTGTTCATGAGCTAAGGGGGAGATTACCATTGTTCATGAGCTAAAGAAGAGATTACCTAGTCATGTGATGGCTTTATCTGAGAATGGGCTGTAAGGGAGCTGAGAGGGAGTGGTTTTGGAGAAAGAAGTGTTTCTGCAGTAGTGCTTAATTTGGTTGTGCTTTCACTTGCCTTGAATTTGCTTTGATTGTTGAAACTGCAGTTAATTTCTTGTTAAGATTTGATATTGTTTGATTCATAGTGTTGCCATCATCAAAAAGGGGGAGATTGTTGCATCCCTACGGTTTTGATGATGTCTCACACTATAAATCAATCTTCTATCTCTAGAATAATTCATGCTTCATCATGTAGGACTGTGCAGTTCATATGGCTGTCAGATAAATATGCACTACTTGATCATGTCTACACACTGTCTGCATAGTCTGTACACTGATGGGTCGACCCTCCACCTATGATGGGTCGACGCTCCACCTCTGGTGGGTCGACGCCTCCTTTACTCTCCAAGTCCATACATCGAATTTCATATTCAAAGTATGTACATTGGTCTTCACCTGAAGTCTATTCATTGAACTTAATATTCAAAGTCTGTACACCCTCCGCTAAGCCTTCAGAGTCTGTACAGCCATTCCTTGAGTTCAAGTCCATACAACGGCACTGTAGATTGCATCTGAAGTGTATACAACCTTTCAAGGGGCCAAGTCTATACACACTCTGTTGAACCACAAGTCTATACATCGTCTGCCATCTCAAAGTCAATACACTGTCCCTCGTCTCACACATCATGACCCAAAGTATGTACAGCCTCTAGTCACTGTACAAGTCCATACACTGGCTGCACTGCACAAGTCTATACATTGGCTTGGGCATCCAAGTCTAGACATTAATTCACTATTCATGCCTTGATTCGAAGTCTGTACAGCGAGCGGCGTTCATCAAAGTCTGTATAGACAACGCCTTCATTGATTCCATGTCTGTACATCACTGTCTCAAGCTACAAGTCTGTACAGAGTCTGGCAGTCTACACTGCACTGTAGCTGCATCGTTTCACCTGAAGTCTGTACATCGTCTCAGCCACCGTCTCATTCAACGTCTCATGCTTACAAAGTCTATACACTGGTCGGTGGAAGCAAGTCTATACATTCGACTGTTCAGCCTGTGATCAAGTCTGTACAGCCAGGGAAACCATTAGGTCTATACACTCATTTACTGTAGCTTGCACGAGGTAAAGTCTATACATTAGGACTTTTACCTACGTTCTGAACTGAACTGAGTAAGTCTATACATTCCTCATATCTTTTACCTACGCTCAGTTCAGTAAGTCTGTACACTGGGAACTTTACTGACGTTGCCTTGCCAAAGTCTACACACTGTGAACCTTCAAGTCTGTACAGACTTTACTTGTTCAAGTCTGTACATCGTCCAACTCTTTGGGAAGTCTACACATCTCTAAGTCTAGACACTCAGTTATCCTTCAACCCTATACACTCGATATCACCTGCAAGTCTATACACTCTCAAGTTGACACACTTGCTTAATTGCTGTTTCTAAGTCTACACATTCGATGCCTTCATGCATTATTCTCTTCGAAGTCTATACATTGAAGTCCATACAGTGCATACTGTTGTGCTTCAAGTCTACACATTGCTGCTCTTCATTACAAGTCTTTACACTCGTCCTCCTTCACACGACCAACTCTATACATCCACTGTCTAGCCTGCTGAATGAAGTCTACACACTGAGATCGCATGAACACTTACAAGTCCATACACTGAGCTCGCATGAAGAACTTCAACTCTACACACTCTCACACTTGACACACTTGCCTATTTGACATCCCTGAGTCTATACACTAGAGGGCCTCATACATTTCACAGAAGTCCACATATTTCATCTGTTGTGCTAATGCATTCTTCAACTAGTCTATACACTGAGGTCGCTTGAAGTCTCACAAGTCTATACACTCTCTCAGTGTACACACTTGCTCATTTGCTGTTCTAATGTATATACATTCGTATCTGACTGAACTAACTAATCACATTTCCTTGTTTCTGCCTGCAGATGATTCAGGTTAATGATTGGGCACGTGAACCGAGGATGATACCTGGCACGTGATCCGAGAATGCTCTAGAAAAGGAGGGTACGAGACTCCCTCGTGTGAAGGCATGAAACTCAGGTCGAATGCCATATAAAAGGTGCCCTCTGTGATTAGATGGACATAACTGGAGAAAAAGCTGAAGAGCAGAATCCTTGAGCAGAAGAAGAAACGAGAGAGAGCCTCCACGTTCTAGAAAGAAGATAGAGAGAAAAGATTTGAGAGTATTGCTGTGAGAGAAAAGTCTGAGTGAGAGAGAAGAGTCCAATTTGCTTCTTCGGAAGCTACATTTGATTTTGATTTTTCTGAAACGATTTGTGTTCATCGTTGGTCTTGTTTTCATTTCTGTTTTTCCTTTTATTTCTTCATATATCTGATTTCGAGTTGTTACCCTCCGGTGTTTGGAGGAAGGGAGAGTTACTCCGGTTCCCCTCTGGGCTGCAGAGGAAGAGAGATCTGTGATCTCTGGTTTCTGCTAGTGACGGGTTGTCATTAGCAGGTTCCCTCCGGGTTGGAGGAAGGGAGAGGCATCTACGGTTCTGGTCTTGCTGGTAGCAGGTCCAAGTGTCAAGCTGTGTGGCAGCACATTGTTCGCAGACTGAGTCTGCAGTTTTCTAGCAGTGGCTAGTGGAATCCTCACTCTAGTTGGAGTGAGGGGTGGATATAGATTGTGGACTACAATCGAACCACCTTAAAATCTCTTGTCTCCTCTGTGGCTTGGTATCATCGTTTGTGCTTTCCTTCTGTTTGGCATTGTGTTTGTGTGTGGACAGCCTCTTCCAATCGCACCTCATTATCCTGTCTTAGTTTCTCACTGAGTTAGCTGCATTGTTTAGCCATATCTGAAGGGTTGTAATTCGAAGTAGTGAGTTTCCGCTGAAGTTTTGTAAATTGGGAGTGATCTATTCATCCCCCCCTTCTATATCACTCTTCGCTGCGCTAACACTTTGTGCACAATTGAAACATAGCCAGCACATCAAATGAGAATCTGAAAAAGAAAAATCATGTTGCACACACACATGGATCCACAAAGAAAATTAATTTACATCAAAAATCCAAAAATGCTGCTAGTACACCCATGCATGTTAAACATACTTCTGCCACACACACAACCACTTAGAAAGAAACTCTCATATTTTTACTGTGGTAAATCTGGACATGCCATGCATGATTGTTTCATTATGAAGAATGATGATTTGAGAGCATGCAAGAAAATGAATGTTTTCAAAAATGCAAAAAAGGTTTCATTTGGGAGAAATGGATTTGAGAATTCTTATGTTCATGCTAAAAGATCACATGAGAAAATGGCTTCTGTGCGTTGTTTCTATTGTGGTGAATCTGGTCATACTAAGCATGATTGTGAGTTGATGCATGGTTGTCCTTTGATGAAAAATGATAATTTGAATACTGTCAAAAAGTGGAAACCATGTGCAAATGTTGCTGCTAACCCACAAGGACCCAAAAGGATTTGGGTACCTAAGAATGGCAAATGAGAAATCTGTTTTGCAAGTGTGCCTTGGGAATGTAAAGCATGGAATCTGTTTTCATCAAGAAGGTAAGGCACACAAGTCAAGTGGCATAAGTCAGGTTGGAAGAAAAATCAAAAACTGAATTTGAAGATCATGTGATATCCCTCCCACCTTTGTAGTGACTCTGTCATGTTTTAACTCACTTTGTGTCATATAGTCATGTAATATTGCATATGGCTGCACATGACATTAAGATGTTAATGAACATCTTGCATTCATGCACACACTAAGGGGGAGCAACCACATTTGTCATATGAACTTAATGTTTAGGTTCACACATGAGTCATACATTGCATCTAGAGCTGTTTAGGGGATGTTGGTTGTTAAAATAATTTATCATACCATTGTCAAAAAATTTGAATCGAAATTGACAACTCAAGTCTTCTTATCCTTGGATGTATATTATACTCCCAAATCCAAATGATGATGGGCTAATCATGGTCAAGCTTGAGTAAATGAAAGGAATACCTTGCAAGGATGAAAATGATGAGAACCCTATCAAGTTGTTACAAGAAGATGTGATATTTTGTGTAGAACAACCTCTAGGATCGACTCAAGTACAAGGTGGTGAAAGTTTTGTACGTGTTGAAGTAAGTACCCAAGACATGGTATGAAAGGCGCATATCTCTTTTAACCAAGAATGGGTTCAATAGGTGGAAGGCTCGGAAGAAAATGGATTCTCAAGGCAAAGGTAAGAAAGTAAATCTAAAATACTAACCTTCGTGAGGTTAGTGATTTTGGTGCTTGAAGGCCTTCGGTATTATCCTTTGAACTAAAGTAATTCACCCTCTTACTATGGAAATGAAAATTCATGCATTAGTCTATGGGACTTTGTGATGTTATTCTGATGACAGGTATTGTTTCTATATACCTGAAATGATTGCTCCTCCATTCTGCTGTGATTAACCTGCTTATTGGTTAAATGAAACTGAAAACCTTGAATTTTATGTTGACCTTTGAACATCCTTCAATCTGATTGCTTGGGCACATTTAAGCTTAATTGAGTATCTGGTATATCAAATACTGAGTAGTGAAAAGGTGGATTATCTTCACCTGGAAACTCTCACTATGCGTGAGTTGGTCTTTGGACCAAAGTTCTCCGTCTTGTACCAGAACTGGAAGAAATTGATTGATTGGCCTTGAAAGACTTCTTCTGATGCTACTACTTGCTCCTTGTTAGCTAGCCCCATGTCATGAGAGAAACATTACACTTTCACTGAATTTTTCTAAGATTCATGTTTTTATCAAAGGGGGTCTTGCTAGTTAAACAAGTTGAAATGAATGCTATTCTCTATTGAATGAGTGATCTCTAATTGAAACATACAACATGCTCATGATGAATTGCTTCAAAATTTCTAAAATTGATCCTTGTTGAAGTAAAGAGTTCTGCAATAGAAATGTCTACTCTTGAATGACTTGTGATTGATTTCAAACCTTTTAAAAATCTGTTCTTAACTATTTTTGATAATAAATGGTTTCCACTGCATGCCAAATGATTTCTACACCTTTGTATATGAACCACTTGTGATGAATAATGCCCCATGCTCGTCCTTCAAATCTGAACTGCTCTCTTGTACATAGTGTCATTTTTCATCTTGCATTCCATTCTCACATAGTTATAGGTTGCATGCATCATAATTCAATGCATAAGGTGTTTTTAGATCATGCAAATGAAAATCAAAAGTTTGAATCACTTTGCACATTGCATCGCATTCTCACATGCTCATATGTTGCATTGCATCGGAACTCATGTATTAGTCACACTTAGTTCATTCAGTTGGCATCCATTCAATTGGTATCAAATTTACATCACATTGCTCGCATGCATGTCACAGTGCATTTGCATAAACTCCTAATGTGTGCTTGTATGGTATTATATACTATTCACCCCCATCCCTTGGCATTTCTATGGCCTTATGTTTTCTTGATACATAATGCTGCATTTGCGTCATTATTGGAGTGTTTCATGTCGTACACTCTGGGAGAGTTTATATTTCATAAGTGCATCTATTTCGGGGGAGTTGCACTGTTGTGTATTCATGATATTTTTGGTGTACATGCTGAATCAAATTCGCACACTTCATGCACAAAATGTGAAAATGAGTGTTAAAGATAAGGATATATGAATTTCTTTTCAACACTCTCGAGATGCTAAACTTACTGCATGTATGTTAAAGAGACAGTTGAGGAAAAAACTGCCTACCTATCCTTGTTGAAAAATATGAAATGAAAATGAAAGATAGAGCAATGCTCGGTCTCACTGAGTAAACTGGGCACATGTCACCTGAGACGTGATATGGTTCATATCTGAAAAGTGTTGACTAGTATCTCTGTTCAAAATGAGGTGAAATGGTTCTGTATTCTGAGTAACTGGGGATTCTGACATGAGCTCCATGCGTCTACTCGTGTAAAAAGGAATCATTTGAACCTGATCACTCTTGAAAAATTCTGACTATCATGTGATCTTGGTGCGGTAAAAAAAAATGTGATGAAAACTCATTGTGGTAGAGCGAAGCCTCAAATACACTGTTCTCAAAAATTGAAGTGCAGTCTGTGAAATGTCTCATTGTGCTTATCTGAAAATCTGAATATCCATATTACAACTATCGTTTTTCATGTTACTCACTTACACATCTGGAAATTTGATTTAATATGTATTCAGAAAGTTGATTGACTGCATTTGTAATTGCATAATTCTCCTATATGATTGCACAACCTCCCGTGTGCTACACATGTGTATTCCGATTGTCATGACCCTCATGCACCCTTCCTATACCTATACCCTCTTATATAAGTAAGGGGGAGATATGCTTGCATGCCTATATATACGTATCTGCCTGGTTGCATTGTGTGCTCATCATGTGTCATAAGTTGCATGTATATAGCCTCATGCATTTTATAAGAAAATTAAAAATTTGAAAATCACTGAAAATCTCACAAAAATTGGACTTCAATTTGCTTACACTTGCCATATGGGGTTGTTGATTTCCATTGGTATCATGCTTGCATTCATAGTATCATCACATGCTTACATTGAGTTCTTACGCATTTCCAGAAAATATAAAAATCAAAAATTTGAAAATAAAAGAAAATATTTTGATCTACTCTTGCATGTTGTGAACATCTGATATGGGTTCTCTTATTTGCATGCTATCATGCTGACTATCTCAGCTTGTGAAAATCTAATATGAGGCCAATCATTACCTTCCATTGGCATCCATGCATGCTTGACTGAATTTGCCTCAAATGGTATCATATTGATGTGTGAGAATAATCATATCTTGGTCTCCTCAAGAGGGAGAAAGACTTGCTCTTACTTCATTGGTTTCTTCCAGCTCGTTTGATACTGTTGTTGTGGGATAAAGATTTGCATTATCCCGCTTTTTGATTATGTCAAAGGGGGAGAAAAATTGGTGATTGTTGTTGACAGGGGGAGAAGTTGATGACTATTGTTGATAGGGGGAAAAGAACATTTGTGCCATTCTGTTATATCATCCTAAGTTTATCATTAAATTTGTCATCATCACTAAGTTTGTCATCATCAAAAATGGGGAGATTGTTGAGTTATGGTTTTGATGATTGTTGTGATTATTGTTCATGACTGTTATGGTTTTGATGATAACTAAACTTAATGTGTGATTACGTGATGATAACTAAACTTGCATGGTTCTGATGGCAAATGGCAACGATTACATGGTCTTGATCCTTGGTTTGTATATAATCTTTGGTTGAATGTTTGATGTCAATGGGATGCATATATAGATCATTTGGATTCACAAAATGAAGGCTTCATGAGAATCTTAGTTGAAAGTGGTAAATGGCATCGAAGTGATTGAACTTGCATTGTCTTAACTTCATTTACTCTCTTATGCAGGTTTAAAATGGAATGCCAATCCCATATGCAAAGGTATCAAGATTCATGGTGAGAACTTGGCACCTTGCATGTGTATATTTTTGGGAGAAAATGGTAGGTTTTCATTTGGAGTTTTTTGATCTTGATAGGATATATGGTTGATATGTGTTCTCACATTGCATATACACTTGGCAAATTAGACCCAATCACCTTGTTGAATGGCATCCTCATAATATATGAAATTTGGTTCAATGATGCTATCTTATTGCACAAATTGGATAGCCATATGATCTTGATGTTATGTTATGGTTGATTAAGTTTTCCAAGTGTTTTCATCCTCCTTGTTAATGATTTCATGTATGTACTTCATGCATTCATCACTTGGGATCATTGGGCATGTTTTCCTACATGTTTACTAATATTTTTATTTTTTTTATATTTTTTCTGCAGGTTTAGGTTGACCTAAAGGACAGTTAGGTTGACCTAAAAACACTGTAGCTAGCGGTCGACCGTCAGGAACTAGCGGTCGACCGAAAATCCCAGAAACCAACGGGCAGCAGTTCTCTTAGTAGCGGTCGACCGCCAGAAGCCACCGGTCGACCACCAGCCTCGAGCCAACAAAAGTTGACTTTATTCTCCACTTCGAGAAGAGCCATTCTCATTGCATTTCTTTAATCCTAATGACACCCAATCATCCACAAAATGTGGATCTGGTCTGGGACTTGTCCTTGGACCATTCAAGGGTCATAAAAATATATTTGTGAAGTCATAAACCCCCTTTTGCCCTTGGGTTCATAATAGACCTATTGGGGGTCTTTTTGGATGGTTCTAGAAGGGTGATCATGGTCTTTTCATGTCTTCTACATAGGCATATGTGTAAGCTACGAATTTAGAAAGTGGAACTCTAATGTGTTCATTATTTTCTATCTTGTAGGTGAAGACATGGAAGAAAGGAAAGAAGAGCTCAAGCCAAGGGGTTTTGATCTTCATCCAAGAGGTTTTGAAGATTGTAGAAGAAGGAAAAGTGCAGCAGATCAAGGAGAGGATCAAGAAGATATCAAAATCATCACCATCCGACTGGAGCTTCAAGCTGCCATTTCTATTCATCTTGAAAATCAAAGGGGGAACAATCTCTGCATCCTTTAGTTGCTATTTTGAGATGGTTGCCATGAGTTCTATTTTGCTCTGAGCTTATATTGTTACTTGTGTTTACTTTCAAACCTGAAAATACTTTGTGTGTGTGACCGTTTGTGTATACGGTCGTGGTTAATCGCCTGCGTGCGGTCGTATGTGTTATTGTGTTGCGTTTGTTACAGCGTGTGTATGCGTGTGTGGTAGTGATCCGGTTGTCGGATCGAGTTGGAGTTCATCCCCGTGTGTGTGTGTGTGTGTTGGAGCTTGTCTCTGTGTGTAGTTTGGGGCGCGTCCCCGTGTGTGTGTGCAGGTGTCGTCCTGCGTGTGTGGTTGGAGCATCGTCTCCATTTGGGGATTCATTCCCAAGTGAAGCCTCACTGGATTTGGTGAGGGGTGGACGTAGGATTGCCGTCGTTGCATCCGAACCACCTTAAAAACCGATGTGCATTGTGTGTTATTTGTGTGGTTTGATTGTTTTCGTTGTATGGTCGTGTAGGAACGGTGAGTTTGAGAGTATTGGTTAATTAGTTTTCAATTGCTAATTATTGTTTACCACATATTTTGTAAAAAGCTAAAAGTTTCCTTAAAATCTGTAAACACCCAATTCACCCCCCTCTTGGGTGTCATTGATCGCGGGACTTCAAACTCTCCTTGTTCTACAAATATAAGGAGATCACCACGGAGCAGTAGGAATAAATGCTTCGGGGCTGCACCTGCAACATGGTGGCCATTCCACCCCTGATAATATCAACGCTTCTCGGCGACGCGAGCCAGTGGCCTCTCGGAACAGACAAAGAACAACCGCCCCGCTCAGGTTGCAACCAGCTCTGGAAAATATAGCTCGTGGTTGAGGTCATGGCCGAGGACGCGGTAGAGGCCACGGGAGGATTCCCGAGCCACCGCTTCACCTGTCCACCTTTGACCCAGAGCGAATCATCCTCATTCAAGGGGAGGAACCTACCCCCGTTTCGGAGATAGAAGTTCTGATGGGGCCCAGCATTTTCAATCCCCCTGGCATGGGGGAGGTCATCACCAGCGTTCCTGTCCCTACTCCAGCGCCGATTACTTTCGAAGGACAAGCAGGCCCATCCGGTAAGGACGAGACGGCTCTCCAGCTACTCCCAGAAGAGCCATCCTTGGCACCCCTGTTCCAAGAGTCCACACGCGAGCAGAGTCAGTCCGATCCCAGTGGCAAAGGCAAGGCAATGCAGCTCCCCGATGGGGAGCAACGTGATAGCCTATACAAGACCCAGCTCGACATACTACCATCATTGGAGGATGCTCATGCTCGAGCCAACCGGAAAGTCCTCCACCAAAGGAAGCGGTTTCCCGCCAGCATTACAATCTGGGAAGCTATTGCTTGGAGTAAGGAGCTAAGAGAATCTCTTGTCAAAATACTCCAAGAATAGGAAGTCTATGAAGTACATGCTGTGGAAATGAAGGTATCGACATACGAAGCCTTCGCGGCCACCGTCACCTTCACGGATAAAGACATGTTACTTTCTCCCCCGTGCCATAATCGCCCTCTCTATATGAAGGGTAAAATCAATGGGCATGAGGTGAACCGGATCCTGGTGGACTCCGGTGCCACTGTCAACATCATGCTGCTGGAAACCTTCAAGACTCTGTATGTGACCCCGTATCTCCAAAAGATTCAAGCGGTCAAGATATCCAGTTTCAACCAAGACACCGAGGACGTCCTCAGCCGAGTAGATGTGGATCTAGTGCTCGATGATTTTACCTATAAGGTGACATTCTACATCATCGATGCCAACACTTCCTATAAGGTACTATTAGGCAGGCCCTGGTTACATGAAAATCGGGTCGTCCCATCAACCTCCACTAATGCATCAAATATGCAAAGGATGGAGAATAGCGCACGATCTTTGCAGACCTGTCGCCATTCACCCCAGCGGAGTGTAATCTCACTGATGCTATGTTTTATTTCTGGGGACCCAGTGCATACCCCGTAATCAAAAGCAAAAGCAATGGCTGGCTCTCAGAGGAAGATGAGGATGATCTCTTCTCCATTGACGAGGAAAAGACTAAGCGTCATCAGCTACGCCTCAACTCCAAGTCAACTCCAGATCACCCCGAGAAGCGTAAAATCAACTTCGGGGCTAATCTCATTAGCTGAGTCATCGACAAGAGCATATGCCTGCCACCAGATTGCATACAGCTTTCTTGTGCATCAGAAGAGCACAAGGTTGAACCACTTACAACATTCGTCATTACCTACAAACGAAAACTCAGAAACCAGAAGAAGGCTAACAGGGATAAGCCCATTATCTTCTATAAGGGAGACTGACCCCTCAAGCCCCACTAGAAGATGACTTCGGTTGGCCTAAACGAGCTGATGATACCCCTGAAGCAGTCCAAGTAATGGATGATTTGTCGCAGCATATTCGGGAAATGTGCCTAAAGCAACACATTCCCCAATGGCAAGATTTCGCACGGCGTAGATACTTTCACCGGTTGTGGACTCCTTCCTAGGTCTGGGGGCAACCCCCGTTCTCCTACAAAGATACCAGGGGACTCGGCTACGACCAAGACCCAGACTTCCGCGTCTACTATGCGGTCAACGTCGTAGGCCTGGCACAGCCAGTTGACAACCAAGCTAATGTTGATACAAAATTCGATAGCTCAGAGATGAAGAAGAGGATATCCTGATCTCGCTCCCCGCCATGGCCAGCATCCCAGTTCAAGCAATCAATGAGTCTTTGCCGCCCTCCTGGGAAGACATTAGGGCTGAAGAAGCTCCCCCTGCCTCCCAGCCTATTAAAGAATCCATCGCGACAAACTTTCCCGATGAGGAAGGTGCCCAGAGCACTAGCCATGAAGTGTTGTCAACTTTAGCAGGCAACCCCAAGGAAGCTTTAGCGGCACCAGTCGGCAACTGCCAGCCAAGCGCTAGTGGTTCAAAACAATCCTTGCTAGAGCCCAGTAACAACTCTTCCCCAGCTCCATCAGCGTCGACCAGTGGCTTCGAAAACCAAGAAGTACATGAAGCTAACACTGATGATGAAGACTTCATCGACTTTCAACCCGTTCCTCCCGAGTTGGAGGACGGCGACCAGGCAACCGTTGACGAACTTGTTGAAATCAACTTGGGTAAATATGAGTCCCACCAGCCAACATTCGCCAGCACTCTTCTCACTAAAGCAGAAAGGCGGGACTACAAGCAATTCCTACTCTAATACAAAGACGGATTCGCCTAAACATACAAGGAGATGCAAGGGCTAGACCCCTCCATGGCGAAGCTTGAGCTGGCCATTTCTCCCTCAGCAACTCCAATAAAATAGCCGTAGTGGCGTATGCGCTGGAACATCTGTTCGATCTGGAACTCCAAGTCTCGGCCGAAGTCAACAAAATGGCAGAGGTCGAGTTCATCAAGCCGTGTATCTATTCGATCTGGCTCGCCAACATCGTCCCAGTAAAGAAGAAAAGTGGACAAGTCCGCATTTGCGTCGACTTCCGAGACCTCAACAAAGCATGTCCAAAGGATGACTTCCCAGTTCCAATCACGGAAACCATGGTCGATATGACCACCAAACATGAAGCCTTGTCTTTTATGGACGGGTCGTCCGGTTACAACCAGATCCGGATGTCCCTCAAAGACAAGAACCACACAGCCTTTTGATCCCCCAAAGGGATATTCAACTACAAACACATGCTCTTCGATTTAAAGAATGACGGCGCTACGTACCAGAGGGCAATGACTAAAATATGCGACGAGATGCTACACAACATCATCGAGTGTTATGTCGATGACCTCGTCATCAAGACCAAAAGGCGGGAAGACCACCTACATGATTTGCGCTAGGTCTTCAACCAACTCCGGCAATATGGGATCAAGATAAACCCTATGAAATGCACCTTCGGCGTATCCAGTGGCAGGTTCCTCGGTTTCGTCATCAGATATCGAGGAATCGAGGTGGACCCCAACAAGATCAAAGCGATCCAGGAGCTTCCACCACCTAAGAATCTCACTGAGCTCAGGTCCTTCCAAGAAAGATTGGCCTACATTCGAAGGTTCATCTCCAACCTCTCAGGCCGATGCGCACCTTTCAGCAAGCTTATGAAGAAAGACGCCCCATTTGCATGGGACCCAGAATGCCAGACTGCTTTCGAGCAAATCAAGGAGTATCTCCTCACTCCCCCGGTCCTGGGGGCACCAGTCAAAGGCAAACCCCTTATACTCTACATTGCCACCATGGACGCTTCGCTAGGAGCACTGTTGGCGCAAATCAGTGAGGAGGGCAAAGAGCAGCCACTCTACTACCTCAGCCAGAAACAAATCGGTGCTGAGTACCGCTACTTCCCTATGGAGAAAGTCTGCTTGGCACTGGTATTTGCCATCAAGAAGTTGCGGCATTACCTCCTGTCCCATCGAGTTGAGCTTATATCCAAGCACGACCCACTCAAATATCTCCTTAGGCAGCCTGTCCTCTCAGGCCGATTGGGAAAATGGGCTCTCCTGTTAATGGAGTATGATATCACCTATGTCCCCATGAAAGCAATCAAGGGATAGGGCATCGCTGAATTTTTGGCAGCCCATCCGATACCGGACGACTCACCCCTCAACATGGAACTCCCCGATGAGGAGTCCCTTACTTCCCAGTCACAAATGCCCGTTGAACAGATCGGAGATGTCTTGCATTACCAGTAGCGAGATGCCCTCACAGCTAATTTAGTTTGCTGGGAGCTCTACTTCAATGGTGCTTCCTGAGGGATTACCTAGAATAATCAAAATCCAGCCGTCATGGCGGGTGCCGGCATCATTTTCCTGACTCCTCAGGGTGGAGTTTTGTACAACTCATGCACCCTCATGAAATCCCTGACCAATAATGAAGCTGAGTATGAAGCTCTAATCATCAGGCTTCAGATGGCTCTCGACATGGGCATCAAGTGCCTCAAAGCCTATGGGGACTCCCAGCTAATAGTCCGGCAAGTCCTCGGCATCTACGACGTGCGAAAGCAAGAATTAGTTCCATAGCACGCCACCGCCACCAAGCTCACCCAGAAATTCTATTTCTTTGAAATAGACCATGTTCCCAGGAGCAGTAACGCTCAGGCGGATGCCCTGGCAAAACTGGCAGCGACCATCAAACTTCCACATAAGGGTGAAGCCGACATCACTATCAAGCACAGAAGATGATGCCGAGTGCACTCGAAGATGAGTCCGGCCTCACCATCCACGAGGTCCATTACCTCGACCAGAACACTCCCCCAGAGGAAGAAGATTGGCATGAGCCTATCATCAAATACAAGAAAGGTTGGCTCCCTCCTGACCGAGCTTAAAGGGTCCACCTACTCCGCCGAGCAACATCATATGAGTTAATCGGCGACTCTCTGTATAGGCTTGTCCATGAAAAGGACAAGTCGGTTCTTCTGAGATGTGTCTCCTCAGCCGAGGCTTGAGCCGTCATGCAGGAAGTCCATCCAGGATCATGCGACGCCCACTAGGCCGGAGATAGAATGAAGAATAATATCAAACTCAAAGGCTTTTATTGGCCAACCATGTATGCGGACTGTACCCAGTATGCTCGTACGTGTCATCAGTGCCAAGCCTTTGGCCTGGTACCTAGAAGACCTCCCAACCCACTGCATCCAACGGCCCCCACATGGCCATTTGTAGAGTGGGGTATGGACATCGCGGGACCCTTCCCGCCATCTTCGAAGGGCCATAAGTACATCAGGGCCTCCACCGACTACTTCTCTCAATGGGCTGAGGCCATCCCCCTACGAGAGGTCACCGGCAAAGTGGTAGCCAGATTTGTCTGGCACAACATCATTTACCGATTTGGTACTCCCAGCCATATAGTGTCTGATAACGGCACACCATTCAAGAATAGAGCCGTATATCAATTAGCGGCCAAGTTCCACATCGACTAGAGAACTTCTTTAGTCTACAATCCTCAAGCTAACGGCCTGGCGAAGGCCTTCAACAAAACCCTCTGTAAGCTTCTGGCTAAGATTGTTAGCCACCGAAAGCACGATTGGGGTGAAAAGGTGTCCGAGGCACTATGGGCCTATCGGATGATTTATAAGACCCCTACAGGATGCTCACCATTCTCCCTCGTTTACGGGGCAGAAGCCATCATCCCCATCGAGATTCAGTTAGCATCCTACCGTGTGGCAGTCGACACTGGCTTTGCTGGTCCAGAAGAAGATGAATACCAGAGAAGACTAGAAGAGCTCTCCGGTCTAGAAAGCAAGCAACTCGAAGCCTACAAGCATCTATAAGTGTACCAGGCCCGCATGGCTTGGGCCTACGACAAGCTCATCAAACAGCAAGCCTTCAAGCAAGGTGATCTTGTCATGATCAAGGAAAAGGAAGTCATGGCAGGGTGCTCCAGTGAAAAATTACAACCTAACTGGCGAGGTACATACATCATTTACGTGGTTTACGAGGGTGGGGCCTACACGGTCGTAGACCACAAAGGTAATAAGCCGTTCCCACCTCTCAACGGTTAACACATGAAGTTGTACCATGCTCCGGAGCATGAGTTCGTGCCCCACCCTGACTAAGGCGCGTGCTCCAGCCGTCATTAGTAAACCCGTAACCGCCCTCTAAAGGGTGGGACCAGTCACTTCTTCCACTCTTTCTCCCTGCTGAAGCAACATGGCCAGTCAGGCCCTCCCAGCATCACCGCCATATGCTTGTGACGGTTAATTTCCTAGCATCGTCCCCGCGATCGCAAGAGCGAGGACGCCCGGCACCAACAACAATATAGCCCTCAGGCTCCCAGGTAAATAAAAAAAATAAGAAAGACAACAAAATGTGGTTAAAAATAGAGATATCCCGGCTGCCTCAGTCAATTCCCTCTACAGGATTACTTAGGGCAAAAATTGCCATCAACCCAGTTGAGGTGAAAACCCGCAAGGGCGTCTCAGGCAAAATCGGATAACCCCTCGATGTGAAAATCCACAAGGGCACACTGAAAAAAGTAAAAAGGGGCCAGCTCTGGCAAAAACCCGCAAGGGCAGTAGAGATGGTAAAGAGAATAAATAATAATAATAAAAAACTCTATCTTCCTCTCTACTCCCCACTGATGGAAGTCGTCGACCGTGACATTTCACCGACGGCAAGCTCAACCTTACTCCACAACAATGGTGGCCACTACACCCCCGAGGGTCGGTCATCGCCAATTCCAGTCCCAGTCTTCGGCTACACACCTCAACGGTTAGCCGACCAGCTCCAGTCTTCCAGCTACTACGCATCAGTAGTCAGCCGGACAGCTCTAGTTCCAATCCCTAGCTCCAGTATTCAGCTACACACCTTAGTGGTCAGCCAACCAGTTCTAGCTCCAGTTCCGATCTCTAGCTCCAATATTCGGCTACACACCTTAGTGGTCAACCGACCAGTTCCAGCTCCAGGCCCAGTCCCAGTCAGTCTTCCGGCTACAACACCTTAAAATGGTCAACCGTCCAGCTCCAGTTCCAGCACTCGGCTACACACCTCAACGGTCAGCCGACCAGTCCCAGTCTTCCGGCTACTACACATCAGCAGTTAGCTGGCCAGCTCTAGTTCCAGTTCTAGTCCCAACCCCAGCCTTAGTCCTAGTCCAGTCCCAGTTCCAGTTCCAGATCCCGACTACAATACCTTCTATGGTCAGTCGGCCAGCCCCAGCTCCAGTTTCCCAAACCGATGTGAACTACATTCCCAGCTAACAACGTGTCAATAGCCAGTTTGCCAGCAACCGGCCTTTGGCTGACACGCCCCAGAGCCAACTAGCAACTACCAGCAGTACGGGCCACCACACCCTTACGGCTTGGCCCCCGGCCCCCCAGTCCCCAGCAACTTAGGCCAACACCCCCTTACGGGTCAGCCGCCAGTTCCCAGTCCTTCGAATCATTGAACTTGTATTATCTCCCAGTCCCCCAGTTCCCAGCCAGTCCCAGTCAACATGCCCTACTTGGGTGAACCCCCAGTACCCAGTACTCAGCTCCCAGTCCCCGGTGCTCAATTCCCAGTACCCTATACCCAGCCTCCAGTACTCTGTGCTCGGCTTCCAGTGCACCCAGTATCTAACCTCCACCATCCAATACTCAGCCCCTGGTTCCAGTACCCGAATTCGGGTACCCAGTTCCCTGTCACCAGCACCAACATATAATAGAAGAATCAACCACGACTAACAGTACATGGTTGCCAACTCATGCATCCAGCATTGTTCCACAAGAGAAAGAGGTGGGACGACACAAGAAATGACAAAAGAAACCCAGGATTTTGTCATTCATACTCTATAAGAGGAGCTCAAGACATGCCCTTGGGGTAACAAAAGATCCGTACAACCAGACACATAGTATAACAAAAATGAGATACAGCTGAGTCATGGCTTGCTCCCCTCCAACGCCGACAGGCGAGACTGAGTAGCCGTGATCTCCGCCTCGAGAGTGGACAAGAGCTGAGTACTAGCCTCGACTGTGCTCCTAGCTGCCTGCCACCCGGCCCTGGCGCACTCCGTGGCCGACTGCTGCTCCTCTAGGGCTTTCCTCAAGGCCTCAGTCCTACTCTCGGCCTCCTCCAGCTAAACAGCTCGGTTTCAGAAGAGTGTCTGGGCCGCCTCGGCGCGGCTCCTCTACTCGGCTACGGTCGTTGTAAGCCGACCTAGACGCTCCTGCTCCTCCTGGATGGTGACCAGCCCTCGAGCTCTCTGCTCTTGTGCCTGACGAAGCTGCAGGTACTCCACCCATATCCTGGACAACCCCGACATCCAGGGCATTGTGGAAAGTCGAGGATCTGGTAACCTCGGGTACACTCCATCAGGTGCTACCTCAAGTCCTCTGGAGAAAGGAGAGGGTCGCTCTGAAGGTACCCCCGTGCTCATTGAAGCAAGGAGGCACCCACACTTCCATCCACCAACGGCTCCAGTAGTGGAGTGGAGGTGGGCCACTCAACCCCCATGCTCAGAGAGGAGTCACCCGTCTCCATCAGCACATCAGTCAAGACTGCATGGCACCAAAAAGAACGAATGGATAATGAGAAATACATGTGGAACTTTCCGTGATAAATAAGGAGGAAAACCTGAGAAAACTTCCAACATTTACCCGGAACAAGCCTTTCAGCACCTGCGGCGTCACTCGCTGGGGTCAAGGAAGGCAACGACTCCTCAACGACCGGGGAGCCCTCTACCATGGCCTTGTCTCCTCTTGTAGCCACGGGGAGGGCGGGAAGCTCCTCCCGGCCATCTACAACAGGAGCTGGCACACGCTCCTCCTCCGACGCCAGTGCTACATACAAAATAAAAGCATCAGTATTCTGCCAGAAAGCATAAGTAAGTGCCAAGGGGGAGGGCAAGAGCCCCACGCACCTGCAGAAGTAGCCTCAGTCTCTGCCCCCTTAGCGGATGAGGCCCCAGAGGAGGAGGTGTCTGAACTCTCCTCTGTCTCCATGATAAGACTATCACTACCTGAGGAGCCTGAAGAAGCCTCCGACGAATCTCCGAAGGTGGCAGAACTAGAAGCCCCTATAGACCAATTAAAGCCCAAGATCAACACACAGTCTGACCCAGTAAAAAGGAAATTGGCCAGCCTAAGAGCTTCAAATAAAGTTCACCAGTCGAGGCACCTCTATCGGAGATCAACTCTATGTCAGTGATCTCCTCGTCTTCCCCAGTCGGGCCACCACTGGAGTTGCCATACCCGGGAAAGTTTAGTGTCAGCAAATAACAAGAAAGGCCACCATAAGCATCTCGGCCGCCAGTCACATACCTGAGGGTCCCATAACAGAAGACCCAACCAGCCCCACAGTGCAGGCTGAGACCACCGCCTGCAAGGGAGGAAGAGGTAACACCGACGTCGACTGCGACGACAGGACGACTGCTGCTCTAGCAACCAGGGTCGTCAGACCACCCACCACTCCCAGCTCGGCCTCGAAAGAGGGAAGCTCCACTGACAGTCCAGTCCTAACCAACTCCTGGACCATCTCCAAGGCTATAGCCTGCTCATCAGCTGGCAAGCAAGACAACAAATCCAGTCAATGATCCCAGTACAACAAGCACAAGGAGAGAAGAAGTTAACCTTTCCCGCATTGACTTAGCACTTACCTAAACCATCCTGGGGTCCCCCAGGCTCCTGCCCACCAGGCTAAACACCCCTAGGAGTCTTCCACGACTCAAAGTCAAGGAACGCATCGACGTTGGGGATGGTCTCGTCCATCACGCGGAGAACGTCATTGACGTCGATATCGCACTCAATCTCGTCATCCAGCAAAGGGTCGACCTCCAGGGGTGGTGAGAAAGCCACCTCCACCCCAGTCTCCAGCGGAGCTATGAAACCAGTCAAACATATAAGGTTAGTCAATCATAACGACTAAATCGGTAAAAGACGAAGGGTCGAGCTTGGCACTTGCTCAAAGCCGACTCCGCCTTGATATGTTCGTCTCCCCGGGCGGGGCGAGAGACTCCTCTGCCTTCGCTACTCCAGCATCCACGCGAGGGTGCTTCCGCCTAGGTCGAGCGTCCCCTTCACCACTCTCGGTGGATGCCCCCACTGAAGAATGATCCTCTACTGCCAGGCAACCTGTAAAAGAATCACCCCAATGAGTGATGGCTTAGTCAAATAGACAAAGAAGCAAGGCTAAGGCAACACAACAAAAAGTGCATCTTACCTAAAGCCCCTAAGGGAGCCAATGGTAGAGGAACCAGTTGCTCCGACTTCAACCCCAGTACATGGGCAGCCTTCGCAACCGCCACTTTGACATCCCTCAGTGTATATGCCCGCTCAATGTGGAAAACAAACTCCACTAGCCCAGCTGACTTGATCGCATGGGCTATATGGTGCCTCCAGTCGCTGACGGCGGTGTCCGTAAAACTCCCCTCCGGGAGCACTCCTTCCAAGGAGGTACTCTTCTCGAAGCCACAGTCGGCCTGAAATTGGGCCCACCAAGTCCTATGCCGCCTCGACCTCGATGTACCAGCTCCTATAGAAGTTGTAGACCCTATCGGCACTGGCCTCAAGGGCGTGATAGCCCCGCTATAACCTCTCCTCGACGACGACGAAGCCCGACCGTCTCAGGGCCGCTGCTACATAAGCCGCTCCACATCCCGGCGGATCTGGCAAAAGCGGGTTGTTAGGTTTGGTGCGCTCCCCTCTTTGTCTTTGATAATGGTTTTGATAATTACAATATATTGTGTGTTTTGCGTAGGAATAGAAGTGAAAATATTGTGTGTAAATACTGTGAAAAATGCTCATTGATCATTTTGGAGCTTACTATTGATATCTTGTTTTGTAAGATTGGATGCTTGGACTTGTGTGGTCTAAATAGTTGACCTCACCCACTCTGGGAGTCGACCTGTTCTTCATGTTCCTTCACATGCATCGACCTATGTTTAATATGCTTAGACCTATGCTTCATGCGCATAGACCTCACCATGGGTCTCTCTCAATGCACTTCATTCTAAGGGTTTATCATGCATATCCTTCATGGGTTTTCTGGTTTCAGTCCATGTGTTATGAGCTTGAATGCTGACATATTTAATTTATGTGAATCATGGTAAAATAGTGTCACATATCTTTCTATTCAGTGGAGTTGATACCTCTCTTGATGTGTGTGTGCTTTAAGCACTTTCTGCACTGGTTTTCCAAGGCTCATACTTTGCTAAGGTGTTTTCATCAACTTTGGTAACTTGGCTGCATGATGCTCTAATCTTGCCTTTTAGTCATTATATTTGGTGCTAAAAAGGGTGAATACAAAGTCGACTCCTGATGGGCTAAAAGTCAACTTTTGGAAATTCTGGTTCTTTCAAATGCTTTGCAATGGATGGCTATCAATGAACTGAGTCTGAATTTGCTAAACTGTTTTTGAACTGAGCTTTGATTGGGTTTGGACTGAATTAAAGATTCTTGATCTGAACTTAATTCACTTATATGCATGGCTGCAATTCTAAATTCTGATTTGCAGGTTGATGAAGAAATTACATGTGAAGATAAATCATGATATTAGCTTCTTCATATGCATTGGCTTAATGTTGTCATGAGGTTGAGCTTCTAACATTGCAGGTTCAGAGTGGTATGAAATTGATGGGTGAATGATTTATTGAGGCTAGATTGGCTTGATGCATCTATAATGTTTTTGGAGTTAACTTCATGTTTTAACGGTGCTTTTCTGTTTTGCTTCTTGAAGTGTTCAAGTTCTATTAAGGGATTTCATGCCTTGTATAGATAAGTTTTACCTTGTGTTGTGGATGAGTTGAAGCACTCTAGTTTAACCTCACAAATGAATGCATCACATGTTTCTTATAGAAGGTTGAAGGAATCATGAATAGGTGATTGAGTATTTTATTTGGATTAACAAAAGACTGACATGAATTGATTTGGGTTCAAAGTGCAGGTTCTTCTTACTCTCAATTCACTAAAATCGTGGTAAGAATTCACTTTTGATGTATTTCCATGTGGCAAGATCAGGTTTGATTCATATATCATGGTTTTCGGGGTTTCAATTAAGTTTTATTGTGTGCTTATTTCTGTCAGAAAAAGTGTTGACTCACAGAGTCGACACTTAGTTTGTTCTGTTCTGTCTGCGTTGTTTTATTAGACCAGACAGAAAGTGTCGACTCTAAGAGTCGACACTTTCTGGCCTGTGTGCTGTTTTAGTGGATGGCAGAACCCCTGATAGAAAGTGTCGACTCTTAGAGTTGACACTTTTGTCCTCGGTGGTTTTTCTTCTCTGTCGGCAGAACACCATGACAGAAGTGTCGACTCTAAGAGTCGACACTTTGTCAGGTTCGTCCGGATCATGTTTCCGGCTTTGATTTCGAACACCCCATTTCTTGATCTGATTGTCTTGGCTTTTTACTCCATATACCCTTAGGGTTTCTCCCATCTATTGGGTGTGTTTTGAAGGGTTATTAAAAGGGCCTTGTAGTCTTTTTGTTGCTACCCTCTTGCTATTATATGTAGGCCACGATCGCCATTCGACGGCATCCCTTTTGGACTAATGCTTTCCATCTCTTGCAGGGAGAGGAGCTGAGGGCGACGCCACCACCTGGAGGAGGAAGAGGAAGAAGAGGAGACCGCCAACAACAAGCCCTTATTTGCCAATCTGATCCAATCTCGAGCGTAGCTGCTGAAGATACTTTCACCTTGGGCATCTCCTGCGATCATAGCAAGCTTCCACTCTGTGGACAGATCTTCCGGCGCACCCCATCACTCCATTGAACGGGTTTTACTGTAGATTTGAGAGGGAATCTTTCTTCTCTCATTTCTACTCTTTTATTTGAACATAGATTCATATTGTATGCATTTAATGTATATCCTTTCTTTTCATAGAACTTGATATACTTTCGTTTGTGGGCGGAGCTGCGTCTCCGAGTGGTTGGTTTTATTGCGGGGCAAGGTTCCCCGAGTTTGTGAGTGTAGACGGAGCTGCGTCTCCATGTGGTTTTTGCATCCGGGGTGTGTTCCCCGACTGTGTGTGTGTGAGTGCTACGGTGGCAGCATCTTGGGGCCAGGCTCCGTGTGTGTATTACTGCAGAAGCAGCGTGTGTGGTCTTGGGGTTCATCCCCGTGTTGCTACGATTCGTAGCGTGTAGTAAAGCCTCACCGGGTTCGGTGAGGGGTGGACGTAGGGAGCCCGTCGTGGTCCCGAACCACCTAAAAATCTCTGTGTCCATTATGAATGCATGTATGATTGTCCATTTCTTCTATCTCCATTCACAGGCCATTTTATAGGTTTTTATTCACTGCATCATCGCACATTGCTTCATCCGCTATCTGTGTTAGGATTTATTTCTACCATCTATTGCATAGTTTATTCGAGTGAGATCGAAAAGATTGAGTGAACCTAAATCTCACTTCAGTTTAATTTGAGCTAATTAACGTAGTTAATTTTGTTTCCACTGTAATTAGATAGATTATTTTTAAAATCCGCCATCTAGGCTGGGGGACAATTCAACCCCCCTTCTTGTCCGCCATCTAGTCTGGGCCAACATGGGTCCTCAGGTACTCGGCGTCCAGTGAAATCGGAGGCCAATCTTCCCACAGAAGTCGACCCTCTTCAACCCTCCGAATCGCCGAAGCCTTCTGGAGATATAGATGGCTGTGCTCGAACCACCACCGGACGTAGTTGATGTTGTAACTCCCGCGACGATCTAACCCTGGTGTCGGTAACTTCTCCGGCTCCCCACGGCAGTAGAAGTCCCACCAAGCCACCGCCAGTAGATGGCTATCCTTACCCTTATACACTCGGCACGCTAAAGGAAACTCCTGGTTCGGCGGGATCGCCTTGTCATACCCGAAGTTCCTCGCGAACCGGTGCGGGTAGTAAGGCTCTAGAACACTGGCACTGGATCGGTGCAGCGCGAGCATTGTCAACCAGGTGCTGATCACCCACTCTATGTACACTAAAGCGTCTGGCTCTCGCTGGTGTGGTAGGGCACAGGCCGCCCCGTCACTCGACGGCACCAGAACTAGTCAAAAGCCTCTCGACCTGTAGTCAAACGGGAGCCCATCCTCGCCTCTACTCGGCAAGTAAGATAGGGCCCTCCTGGCTCCCTCCAGCTGCACTGCTGCATCCCCGTCTGGCTGACCAATGAAGCTAAAAAGCACAGGGGCCGTCAGGTTCGCCACCGACGCCATAGTCACCAGCCCGGGGAAAAGAAGACCAGCCCACGCACTAAGGTAGTGGGTCGGCAGAAGCAAACCCCTCTCCTGCGGCCCCTGGTGTACCGACAACGCCCCCAGCCTGTGGTAGATGTTGGCCAACGCCGCAAGAGCCAGTGCCAGCCTCCGTCCCTCTGACAGTAAGCACGTGGGCCATAGCAACTCCGCCCACAGAAGACTATCCTCCCCATGGGGGACTACGAATGTATCCAGCCAAAATGCCAAATACGCAGCCAAGTGAGCCACGTCCGCAGCCCATGGGGATTCCACCCCTCTCTCGGTGCGTAAATGTATTGAGAGTAAGTGCGGAACCGCAGCTCCACCTCTGTGTACTCCTCACATGGGGTCTGATCTCGCGCAAAGTTTTGTAGAAGCAGAACGGCCCATTGTAGAAATGACAGACACACGCCTTCAGGGGCACTCTTGGAGTATGTGCGGCCTTTTCTCTCCCTGCCAGAGCTAAGCCTCTCCAAGTCTTCAGCAAATACCAGTAGCTGTGAGACACCTGATACTGGTCCTGCCCGCTAGTGTGACTGCGATGGAGGTCATCCAGCACCACCTCCTTATAGCCCTCGCCGCTGATCGACAAGCCTGAAATCCAAAAGAGAGACCATAAGTCCAGTGAGGTCTCCCTCTCTTCCATCGCCACTATGTTCCACCGGTGGTTGAAGCATTCCGCCAGTGCCTGAATCAGCCCCATGTAACAGGGATACCCGTATAGTGCCATCGTCACTGCATACCTGATCCCTGCCCGGTCCAGAAGCATCAAGCAATGGTACACTTTGCCCATCAATGACTCGATCACACCCTGGTGGTATCGGTGCGAGGAGATCACTGCCCAGCAGCCGTACCAGCTCACAACTATCTGCCGAAGTATCCCATCTAGGAGGCTGTGGTCGTCGTACCCCTCACTAGCAAACTACAGCCCTGATGGCTCTAGCACCAACCCCATCACCCCCTCAGTCTCGATGCAGTGATGGCCGTGTAGGTCCCAAGAAGCCGGACCCAGTGCTCCAAGGTGGAACCTGAACTGGTCCGCCCTGCTGAAGAATCCCAGGCAATCTACACTAGGAAATTGTCGCTGCCTCTAGAAATCGGCCGAGAAGCTCGGGAAGCTGTAGAATGCAACCCCATGGAGGCTGTCCTTACCCTGCAAAATAGCCCGATCCAGCCGACGGCACTCCCCATCTATAGAAGGGTCTTTGTCTCCTACACCAACAGGGATGAAGTTCTTCATAAACTCAAACAGATGCCTATCCAAAGGGAATTCCCTCGGGTAGGCTCCCGAGAGGTTATATGTACAAATGCCGGCTCTCTCAGAGATCCTAGCCAGCTCCACAGCTCCGGCTCTGCTCGTCCCCTCTCCAACGGGACCCTCAGCCACTAGCGAACGCCCCAAGTCAAACTGGCCGATGCTGGCCACGGTGATGACGGGCGGGCCCCAAGGAGGCAAGGTCTGCCCGGTCCTCCTCACCCAGTGATCCTCCTCACGGGCCGCGCACCTCTGAGCCTGGTCATCTCTCCCAAACCTCACCATAGCTGCATAACAAAGCACGAAAGGGGATAAGTATACAGTGTTGGCGACATATATGAAACTCTAGCACATGAAGAAAATACATGTACACAAAGTGCATATAAAGCTCCAAATACAGCCACAATGGAGCAAATTGAGAAGCTCACGGCCCGTCTGCCCTCATCTCCGCCTCTGACGTATGCCCCGTGGGGGCATTTGTTGTACCCAGACATTTTCCCAGCAAAGATAACAAGGGATTAAGGCTCGGGAATTTCCCCGAACACCCTTAAGGCGTTGTTTACAAAGCCCTTTTCACGTCACACCGGGCCTAACCAAGGGTCCTAGCCAGCTAGCCGTGACTCACGGCGACACCAACAAATGATTGGGGCCACCCCCAAAATCACCCAGCTTGCGGGTTTACCCACCTTCAACTTAGCCACCCGTGCCAACCCGGGGGCGCCCTGACCACAACCTACGGCACGTGGCACTCAACAACGAGGGCGGGGTTCTCCCCAAGATGCCTCCATCGAACCTTCAAAAGTCCAAGGAAGACTTTTTCCAGTCAACCATGGGCTCCGAGAGCCCTTATAACACTTATATGACCGTGCTCGCATGTCGGGAATTTCTCTGAGCACCTTGCAGGTGCGTATGTTCCAGCCACTCTACATAAATTTGGGGGCCAACCCGTAGCTCGAACACATCAGTCGTACCCTACGGCAACCCTCCAGCAATTTGGGGCCACCCCCAACCCTCAGACGCACGGCGTTGAGCCGTTTATTTTCAGCACCCGAGCCAACCCAGGGCTACCCTATTAACCCACCGTGCAATGTGGCACATATCACAAAGGCTGGGCCCACACGCCCAAAATACCTTCTCATTGTTGTATATCCCTGTGTTTTTGATGATGTCAAACATTATGACTCATATTCTTGATGATGTCATAGTGCATTGGTGCACTGATCTTGATGCGTTGATTTCATGATTTATTGAAGTTTGATGATGTCACATGTTTAATGTAGAGAGCATTGATTTCATGTTTTTAAATATGCCATGCATTTATAAGATATCATGTCTTAATTCTACATGTGCATACTTGAGTATGTGAAGAACAGGTTGAGCAAGTCTGTCAAGAAGTGTAGCTCAAGATATATCAATTCAAGCATGATCTAGTTCTAGCAGTTTTGTAGTGTATAAACCAGTAGGTTCAAAGAGAATTAATGCCAAGCAAAGGTGAGCAAGAATGAATATTTTCATAAAGTGAAAGTCAACTTGAGAAGTTTCAGAAGCTGACTTGTGCTCTGTCAGAACACCCGCTAACTGAAGAAGGAAGTCGATGCATCCATATTTGGTAAGGTCAGCAGGTCGATGCAACTAAGCATCTGCACTTTGATCAGGTCAATGCACTCATCAGCCGCATCGACGCAACATAATGGCTTCATGAAGAGTCAGGTCAAAGCAGTAGCGTCATGCCTCGATGCATCAAGAACTAGTTGCAACAAGAGTTTGAAGCAGATCTGACGGTGCCTCGACGCACCAAGCTACTGCATTGACGCATCAACCCTGCACTAGAAAAATCAATGCAACTGCGTTGATGCACCAAAGAGTTACACCGATACACTCAGTCAGAAGCCAGAATATGAAATCGTTCGTCCAAAGGGTTCCAACTTCACTGCCACGATACATATGAAGAGTGCAATTGACGCACTTAGCTCGAACCAGAAAATGGAAGACAACATGGTCGAAGCAGTAGCACGTCATTGATTCGATGCAGTCAAGCCCTCAGAGGCGATTTTCAGAGTTCTGCATCGATGCAACAGAGAGTTGCACCGATGCACTCAACTCTGAATCAGAAACTGGAAGCCAACAACGTCGAGGCATCCAAGCGCTACATCGACGCACCAAAGGCCCTGCACTTAGAAGCCAAATGCTCAAGAGTCTCTTAGCTACACTACCTCGATGCACCAAGTCAAAGGACAGTATTATATCTTCAACTGCCTCCATGCACTAGGACGAGGATTTGCATTTGAACGTTACTATGTCAGAGCATCAGGAAACTGCATCGACGCACCGAGTATTATGCCAGCACTCGCAACATCGCATCGACGCATCAAGGCTGATGCATCGACGCACCACGTCACCATACCAAGCTCGAGACAAACTTAGGTGGATCACGTGCCAGCCATCTCCAGACTTTTGGCTCGCAATCCACTCCACCTGGCTGATCTCTGGAAAGGTAATAAGAGTCAGAATATTCCTTTTGACACTTGGACCAATGAAATAATTTGGATATGGATCATATTTTTTGAGTTAAGAAATTTCCCTGCTATATATATCATCCGATCTGAACAAGAGAAAGCGAGGTATTCTCTGCGAACTCAAGAGAGAAAAGCGGCCATCGAAGTAGAGTAGCCATAGCCATTGAGAGAGCTTCTGCCAGAGACAAATCTGTGAGAGAAAGAGTCATAGTTGCGAAGAAGAAAAGAGAGTGGGTCTTGAGAAGAAAAAGAGAGGAAGAGTGAGAGCAGTTCCAGATATCCAGATCGAAGGAGAATTTGAGAGCAGTCGGAGCTACCATTGAAGATCTGTTCTTATCAGTTCGTTGATCAAATCCAGAACTATTGTGCTCCTTAGGAGATACATTTTATCTGTCTTGTTTTAATTTTATTTGCTGTTCATTTTTCATTTTCCTTGTGTTCTTTTGATACCCTGTTGGGGATCGGTTTTCTTCTGAAGCAATCAGAAGAAGAGAGAGTTTCTCTCCGGGTTCCCTCTGAAAGTTCAGAGGAAGAGAGGATCATCCTCTGGGTTGTGGGTGACTGGGTGTCACTCACGGTTTCCCTCTGTGCTCGCAGAGGAAGGGAGGCGTGTTCCTCCATTCACTACTTAAGTAGTGGGGTCTGATCTAGCTGGGTTCTAGATCAGGGTTTGAGGGATTTGTCTCCCTCTGGCTCAAGCTGTTCGTCAACATTTGTCGCAGACTGAGTCTGCTTCTTGCAGCTTGCAAGGTGAAGCCACACTCTGGTTGGAGTGTGGGGTAGATGTAGATCTGCGAGGCAGATCGAACCACCTTAAAAATCATGCGTGTAATGTGGATTGTGATGTGCGTTTATTCCCTATCTCCTTCCTCCACTTCACAGGTTGAGCTTGAGGTGATTCTTTCTTACAGTCTGACATAGTGATTTATCTGATATGAGCTAGTATGTTTATTTGCATGAACGAGTGTCTAATGTTAGCGTTCATTTAATTCCTGCACACTGTCTTAGGTTTGATTATGGTTCATACTGAACCATTGGCTTGTCGTTTGCTTCTGCTAGGAGTATTCTCTTGTGTGTGCTAAGCGTTCGAGTTTGGTTCTATGAGAACTGGGAGTCATCTAAGAGCATATGCGTTGTGAGCTTTCTACTACTGTGTGCTAAGTGCTCGAGTGTTGATCTGTGTGATCTGTTGGACACCGCTCTGTGAATATCAAAGTTGTTCTTGTCGCTACCAAACGTGGCTATTTCAGTTCTAGTTAGTAGCATTTTATTTCAGGCCTTTATAGTTTAAAATTGGGTTAAATCTTGTTAAAGGATCCATTCACCCCCCCTCTAGATCCCTCCTTGCACCCATCTACTAACCCATCACCCATGGCACCCACGAGCTACACTACCCATCCTTGGGCCAAACCTGAGGCCTGGCAGCCCACTACCTAAGCCGTTCGGCAACCTAGGATGTGTCAGGAATTTCCCCGCACACCTTGCGAGTGGTAGCCGCAGCACGACAACAACGGACCCCCGTGGGTGAATCCCAGCACTTCTTTGGCCCAAGTCCTTCAAAGGACACCGCCAAACAACCACAGAAGGCCACCTAGGCCAACCCCACGTGGCGGCCACCCTACCCGCGGGGAGTTAACCTCGGGCACGGTTGCGCCCGAGTGGGGGCAAACTCCCCTTGGGGGCCGCACCCTCAACTCAGTCCCATGGGTCTCGCCGCCATCCCGTCCCAGCCCCTGTCTGGCATAGAAATGATCCGCGTACCAGCTCGGGAGTGCTCGTGGAGAAGAAGACTCGAGATCGTGTGAAGCCCGGGTCAACTATCTCGTTCTGCGTACACACAACCAGCCAACCAGTCCAAACTTCATATCCTTTGTCTTCTTGCAATCACATAGAGTCAAGGTGGGCCCAAGAAGACCAAAAATTGGGGTTTTATAGACCCGGGAAAAAACCCCCTGTCCAACCCACGTAAACCCCCCAAGGGGGGGTTTACGCGGACCAGCCCCCCCAGCCTGGTCTGCGTAAACCCGGGCCCACCTCTAGTAAAACAAAAAAATTTTCTTTCAAAAAAAATGGGGTTTCACTCCGAGTAAATCCCCCAGGGGGGGTTTACGCCGACCAGCCCCCCCTCCCCCCCCCGAGCAAGTCCGCGTAAACCTGGGCCCACACCTTCTAAAAACAAAAAAAAACACACACACAAAATAGGGGTTTTTCACCCTGTGTAAACCTCCCAAAAGGGGGGGTTTACGCAGACCATCCCCCCCCCCCCCCGGGCTTGTCTGCGTAAACCCCCCTCCCCCACTCCGAAAAAAAAATATTTTTTCAAGGAGGTTTACGCGGACCAACCCGACCCCCCCCCCCCCGGACCAGCCCGCATAAACCCCCCCATGACCCTTCAACTTCCCTATAAATTTCCCCCCTTAGAAGCTCAAGGGACATGCATGCGTAGAGGACTAACACAAGGACTTACAGGCTCTCAAGGACTCAAGCTTCAAGGCTTCTGGCTAGAACGCAAGAAGCAAGGCGCGTGTTGGGTGGCTTGTCTATCGGCTCGTGTACGCCGAGGGTATGTCAAGCGTACTCCTGATGGGGACATCAGAGCAAGAGCACTAATATTTTATTTACATTTGTGTCCTTTAGTTTATTTTTATATCCTTGGGAAAGCATATGTGCAATTGTAAGGCTTTATAAGCCAATGTGTCATTCCCTAGGATTGTTTGGGTTTTTGTGCAAAATGTCAGTAAGTCAGCAAGGGGGCCCCCACTCCTTCCCCATTGGTCCACCTAAGCCATAGGGGTCCATGTGGGGCTGGTCAACTATCCTAGGTGACTTCTAGATGGTTTGACATTCAAAGGGGGACAAATGGACTAAAATGTCCAAGATGCCTCCCCTTCAGTCAAGGGGGTGCCCCCCATTAAAATGACATTTAGTATTTTATAGTTTTAGGCCAATTGACCACATGGGGGAAGAAAATGCTACCTCTCCCCTCTCTCCCACGAATTCCGACCCCCTCCCCCTTCTTCCCCTTCTATATAAACCCATGTATAGTGTTTTGTAAGGAATTAATAAAGAGAAAAATTATGAATTTGGTTGGAGCCAAAGAAGGGTGTGCCCTCCTCCTCTCTCCCTCCCACTCTTGCAGATGGATTTCTACTAAATCTTGGGTGTGATGCCCTTGTACCTTCTCCTTTGCCCCTCTGAGTTCCATTTCTGCCGCCGCCGCCGCCATCGCACCACCATCGCGCCGCCGTCTTCATCGCCGGAGTTCTATCTACATCAGGATAGAGCCCTACTCCGCAATTTTTAGCTCTCCATCAGAAGCTCAGATCGCAACCAAACTTGGAGGGTGAGTCACCCACGTCCACCCCAGCCTCCACAAAAACAATCCCGTCATTTACCATTTTTTTCTATTTTTCCATTTTCATGTATTTCCACCTTCCAGTTCTATCTTCTGTTCAGATCCTATCACAGCAACCCTGAGTTTCCCCTCTTAGACCAACTTCTTATTTTTTTGAATCCCCAAATTTATTGAGAGTTCTGTCCACCACCCCCATCATCTAATAATTTTCTTTTAATTTCTAAAGTCCTTTTTGTATTTTTACAAATTGTTGTCTTCTCCCAAATCTATTTTGTCCTATGCAGTTCAGATCCGACCCCTGTCCAGTATAAAATCCTCACAAAATCGAAACCTCCACCAAAAGTCACATAAAAATTATCCCCGTATTCCATGTTTTCCCCTTTACAATGTTCATGAATAGGTCAACTTCCAAATCTGAAGTTTGATCCATGGTCAAAGTCTATTCTCAGGAAAAACCACCTCTATCTTGAGATTTCAGGTTCTGTCCAACAGCAACTTGTAAAATCGATCAAGGCCAGATCTGAGAAATTCAAAATTATTTCTCTGGCCCTAGATCAAATTATTTTGAAAGAGCTTTCCAACGGTACCTCTTGTGCGTCGATCCGACGTCGGGAGTGATCGCAGTAGTGAGTTTCACCGAGTCACGCGTTGTAAAACAGCAGCTTCAGATCCGTGGGCAGCGAAGTCAACAAGTGAGACCGGAGCCGACTCGCCTCCCACGAGGTGAACCAGCGTGCCGCCGTCCCAGGGAGTGCCTCTCCAGGAGCCAACGTCACAGCGGTACCACTCCGGGCCCACTCGGACCCACTGATGAGCACGTGGGCCCCACGTTCGTGAATATGCGTGCCGCTGAAGCTACATCAAAACGCAGTCCGTCAACCTAAGATTGGTCCTCCTGGGCCCCATTTGTAGCCCGTTACCTCCCTGCGTGGAGTGGGCATAGAATTTCACTTCTGTAATTATGGTATAATTGTTTTTACTGGGAGATACTATCTTGGCCGGGATCGTCTTCCCCACGCCCGGAGCGTGGAGGTAAACTCCCTCTCTCTCTCTTTCGCATTTGCTAATTTCGTATATTTTTGAATGCTGCTGCTAGTATGATAGGATTACTAGCCCGTATATCATTTACATCACCGCTGCAAGAGTGAGTGAGTGTACCGTCCCGTGACTCGATCCGAGTTCACGCGAAAAGGCCGATACCCAAGACTCACGGCCGGTTTCTCAACTGCACCCGGTCCCACGTTTCCCTCGCTTAGGGACGATCGCGAACTAGAGTCCCAGGTCGCGTGTCCGTCCCGCATCAACTCCCCTCATATGGTGTCTAGCCGTCTCACTCAAGTCCATCCCTCGTGCACAAGGCATTCTAATAACGGTGAATACACCCGCACATCGGGTCCGCCCGCGTATGATGCGATATGACAACAAAGTGCATGCCATGATGCCGTATTTGCCCTTGCCACGGGACTACATGCCCATCGCTCGCCCCGATCCGGCCACCGATGGTCCTGACTGCTGACCCGAGTTAGCGGGAAGTAACATTCCCGGGACCGGCTCTAACTCCCCGGCATGAAGACACTCGCCTTCTGGGAACCATACCTGATTGCTCCTCTCGAGCCGCATCCGGCCTCCCTCAAGCGCCAACCAATGTCCACCCCAGCCATCCATGCTAGCCCTCCCTCGGCGATACAGGCGAGTCCCTACCTCCTTACGGATAGCCTCCTATAAAAACATGCGGATAATCCGCTTTATCCTGCAACGACCTGGGGACTGACTCACATGTCGGAATTGTCCCACGGCTTGCACCAGATGTACCTTGGCCCTTACGGCCCACTTGTAAAGCCCACGTGGCACCTATAAAGCATGAAACCAGTTAAATATGCTTACCCGTACCTGGGTCCCAATTTCTTACTCGCATTAACCTGTGTGCAACCAGTCTCCCGGATCTCAGTTTACCAACCCCTCCAGTCAAGCACAATTGTCACCCTACAACTACAAGGGTACCCGGTTCCCTGTCCTTGGCTTCAGAAATATCCAGGCTCTTCTTCAGCACAGAACAAAGGTGTTCGGATTCAATCCGATGTAAATAAACATCGAATGCTTGTGGTCGGTGGGGAAAGACGTCCCGTACACGAATCCCCACAATCATTTGCACACTCACACCCATTGAATCTCCCTTCTCTCCACGTGTCACCCGATATCCCGTGCCGCGTCCTGGTGGCGCTTCCCCAGCCAAAATTTGGTTCCATAGGTCATTGTCGAGAAATCGACTGGCATGCCCGCACCCTGTCCGGTCACCCGGTCCTCCCGGAAACCTCTCGTGCAAGTTGACCCTTCTTGACCTTCCGTAAAAGGCGAGTAGCTACCGCGATCACCCTGTATGGTACTACCGTGAAAAGGCATATAGCTACAAAGGAGAATATCCCCGAGATAAAAGTAACTCCCTTATTTTCCTTTATCACTTTATTCCCCTTCTCACCGCGATCACCGACTTTGGTCGTCAAAAGACGATCGGTGCAAACAACGCTCCACACTGCTGAGATCGACTCATTCAGTAGGCCCCGATCCCTGGGAGGATCGATCGACCGAACTGAATTTTCGGTCAACCGTAAATCCCCATTTCAACAAAAAGAAAAGAAAAAGAGAAGAAACAACAACAAAACACAAAAGAGCTGGAGTGCTAGGGAGGGGTGCGTCAATGCAGGCAGCCCCCTGCGTCGACGCAGCCACCCCCCCCCCCCCCGGCTCCTGGGGTAGCCCCTCTATTGTGCGTGGCGTCGACGCAGGCAACCCCCTGCACCGGCCCAAGCCATTCCCTGGCTCCTAGGGCAACTGCCCCCCTTTATGCTGCGTCGAGGCAGGCAGCCCCTATGCCGACTCAGCCTCCAAAGAAAAAAGAAGAAGAGAGAGAAAGAAAAGTAGAAAGGGGGGGCTAAACCCCTGCATCGACGTAGGCAAGTCCATGCGTCGACATAGCCTGTGCACCTCCCCCTGCTCTGCAGTGAATAAAAAAAAGGAATAATAATAACAGCAAAATAGAACAAATAACTGATCAATAAACTAATAATGAATAACAAAATCAATACAAACAAAAATGAACGAAATAACAAAAAGGGAGAATGAATGATAAATGATAAACACCAATATTTAGAAAAGGAGATAACATGATGATAAAAGAAATGCCACAAAAAATACGATAGTAAAGAAAATGAACATAACGAATTAATGGTGTTTGATCCAGAAGTCCTCACCTCCTTAAGCCCGACGTGAAGGAGATACTAAAAATGCCCCGCAAGCCATGCTTGGGCCTCGGGTAACACCCAATCATGGCCATGGACGTACCTTACCCCCGGGCCAATATCTCACTAAGCTTGACTTAGTCCTCAATGACTCAAATATCAAATTTGTCGTATCTCGGTGTACATCTGTCCCAGTATTACATGTATACTGGGGATATCTTCAACACGGACTCTCGTCTGAACATGGAATGGTCAATATATGATCGACATGATTTTTAATACCCCTTTGCACCCTAATGTGGGGGATTTTACTACTCTTCAACACTTCATCCGTCCTTTTCATGAAACTTGAATTTTAGGCCATGAGGCCCCTTATCTTTGCATTTAATCAGGGGCTTTCCCTTGTCCGAGGGGATGTAATTAACGTCGTGACCTTTATGGCACGACGGGTTCTAGTCCCGACCCAATACCCACTATTGTCTGATTAGTCAGACGGCGCGCACCACTGGCTCCGGACCACTCCAGTCTCGGAGCCTGAACATATTGTCACTATGTGACTGGCACACCCACGCACTGATAAACCGATATAAAAGATAAACGATACAAAGATATCATAATTTTAATAATGATAAAAAAGTGTGTCCACACTAACAGGAAGTTGGCATCTTGTAGGTTTGGCTAAACCTGGAATGCAGCTTGAGTCTTAGTAAGGAAGATGTCCATGGTGTGGCCGAACACCTGATCAAAAAGGGGTGGATCTGACTAACCCGTAAGGCAGCTGGGGCTCTAGTTGAGTGAGTGCCTGTGGTGAGTTGAACACATGACCAAAAACAACAAGTGTACCATTTTCAAGGGAAAATAGTGGAAAGCCTAGCGATCGCTAGGTATTGGACATAGGACGGACTGGAGGCCAGGTATGAACCAGTATAAAAATCATTGTTCCATCTCTGTTTCTCTGCTCGCTTCAATACCACTACACTTACACTTGCATTTGTGTGATGTATACTCCTGTTAACTATGCTCTAAGTTTCTGTGTGCACTTTGTTGAGCACTATATTTCAATCACACTTAGTTTCTTACGTGGTTTGTATCGATTAAGAATTAATTATTATTACTACAACACTCTAAATCTCTACTCACAATAGTTTTCTACAGTATTTCATTTTATATCTCAACGATTGATTCTTAACGTTTAATTTTTTAATTAACCCATTCACCCCCCCCCCGCTGGGTCAGCCATTCCATCTGGGCCAACAGGTGTATCAGAGATGGAAGAGGAATTATCTATTTTGGATTTGCATATTTTTATGGCACAGGATCCAACATTGTTGTAGAGGCCCGCACTCTTCTTGATGGTTTAAGGAATGCTCTGTTGCTTTCCATTCCCTTATCAATTATCTACTCTGACTCTCAAGTTCTAGTATCCCTTATACAACACAATAAAGACCCACCATGGTCCATAAGGAAATGGTGGAACGAGCTCTGGCATTTGTTTCAAATACATGGGTGGCGCCTGAAGAGGTGAGATCTCGTGCAAAGCCGTGGATCGTTAGATCTAAGGTGATCATGGGATGTAGCCACCTCAGAACAAAGTTCTGCAAAGGGAAAGAAAGCGATCAGGGGGTGTGGACGCACTTTTTCTTCATCATCTTTTATATATATCGTTTATTTGTCTTTTTATTCTTGGTTTATCTTGTTTCGGTTTATTAGTGTGTGGGCGTGCCAGTCATAGAGTGACGATTTATTCGGGCTCCGAAGAAGTCACTGGTGCGCACTGTCTGACTGATCAGACGATAGTGAGTGTCATGTTGGGACCAAAATCCGCCGTGCCATAAAGGCCACAACGTTAATTACATCTCCCCAAAAGGGGAGAAAATCCTTGATTAATCGCCAGGAAAAGGGGCCCTATGGCCTAAGATTAGCATCAATAAGATGAGACAATAGAAATCTCGCATTATATTAAAATGCCCCATATTAGGGTGTAGACATTCAAACCATGTCGGTCACTCATTGACCATTTCATGTCCGGACAGGAGTCCGAGTAGAAAGCAGCGACGAAGACATAGAAAGTCTTCGGGCGAATGTCTGTCGAGAACATGACAAGTTTGATGTTTGATGATGAAAAGAGCGAGATTAGATCCTGACGGAAATGGGTCAATTCTAGTGGGCTATTGGCCCAAGGCAAGGCCAGGCCATGGCCAAGACGGGGATGGTCCCCAAGGTCTAAGCCCGGCTTGCAGGGGCATCATTGATGTTCCCTTGTCTAGGGTCTAGGGGAGATAAGGTCTCCGAAATGCACGTCAGAACACACATGTTCTACATTTTTTTATCTTATTATTTTAATTCCACTTGAGTGTAGATTTTATTCTATTCACGTGTTCTCATCATGCATATATATTTTTATTTCGGATTGGGTCAAAATGGTTCTCAACTTTATCATTTTTTAATGCTTCTTTCTTCATTTCTTTCTTTCTTTTCCTTTTTTTGTTTGCTTTGTTGTTTTCCTTTCTTTATCTTTGGTTTGTTTGGTTTTTTTTATGTTTCTTCATCCCCTTTTTTATAAGCACGAGGCCCTTACAGGGTAGGAACAGGCCAAACAGGCCAAAACTAGTTGAACTGCTCAAGGCAAGTCGACTTGCATAAGGCTGAGTCGACTCAGCGCATCATGTGGTAGCCCAACATACTGGGTGCGTAGACGCAGCAGACAGCTTGTGCAACCTACCCTGAGTAGGCCATTGGGTTTGGCCTCTTATGCATTCTTGATTCTCATCCCTTTAGCAAAAGGAGTTATGGATTCAGATCAAGGGTATTGGGGCTGCCAAACCCTCATTTCTATTTCTACAGTTTCTTTTCTTTATCTTACTTTTATTCCCTTTTCTTTATTATTATTATTTTTGAAATGGGCTGAAGGCCCTGGCTGAAGGTCAGCTGAATTGGGGAGTTCAACAGACCTGCACTAACTGCAGGCCAACTGGACTCCAGCCGTTCAGTGGACTTCCCTATGTTTCTTGTTTCATTCATGTTCCATGCATTTTATTTTTTTGTTTTATTACTATCATCATTCATTATTATTTTTTAGGCATGCATGCACATGCATGTGCGAGTGTGGGAAAGAGGGCATGGGGAGGTTTGCTGCCCTGGGGGCAACCAGCAAGCTTGGAGGCATGTGGGCAGACAGACATCTCATGCTTAGTAGTGACATGCAATATGCTAAATGCATACGATGTTTCCTTGTTTTAATCATATTTTTTGGATTTATTTTAATTGTTTTTCCTTTTTTTATATGCATAGCCATGCATGAACGCGTATATGAAAATGCAGCAAGGCAGGGGGGAAGAAGACCCTACTGCCGATGGACATCTAGCAGGCCAGTGAGGTCTGCCGGCCATTGGCAGGTCGACCTGGAGCATGGAGTAGGTCGACCTAGTCTTGCTCCAGTAGCTTATGCTATTGTGCTTCACGGCAGGCTGTTCAGGTTGACCTCATGCAATACACGAAACAACTCTGCAAACAATTTGCCCATGTCATGCGGGAATTTAAATGCATATTCGTGAGGGGTGACCTCCGGTATGAGGCGGAGTATTTTTACTCACGCATAGTGACGATTTCCAACCGGACATAACTCGGCCTTCCACAGGTCACCATTTTATATATCAGGAGACCACGGTAGGCAAGCACACGTGAACTCAAGCATGCACGAGTTTAATTATGCACTCATGATGTGATTTCTTGTATGAGGCGGAGTATTTTACTCACGCATAGTGGCGACTTCCGGTCGGACGTGATCCGACCTTCCACGCATCACCATTTCATATACCACGAAATCATGGCATACAAGCATACAGAAAATGCAATATGCATGGGATTTAATTTATATCCATGAGGGATGTGAATCCTAATGCGCATGCAAGAGATCATGCACATTATGCTAAGGTTGGCAATGAATGCAGGGTGTTCTCCCTTCCTTATTTCTACTCAGCAGGGGGAGTCCTTATGCCGTTCGATGTATGCATGAAGTTTTATCGGTGTTCATGCTGAATGCATCAATCATATGCATTCCAAGGATGAAATATATATTCAGATCTGTGATGAATGCATGACATTCTTTTTAATTCAGCCCAGGAGGCTAGCAGAAGGTTTTATACAAGCTGATGGATTCATGAAGCTCTACTCATGTTCATGCCAGATGAGGGGTTCCCATGCATGCAAAAGGTGGAATACGCTCAAATTCAGATCGAATGAGGAGAATTCTTTATTTCTGTTCATGAAAGATTGATAGAGGATTTATTTGTGCAAGCTTTCAATGCAATTTGCTTTGATGTGCGTATAGTGTTCAATTTTATTCGCGAGATGGATGCACAACTTTCGCCTGCAGGTTGGGCCAACAGGAGTTGACTCCTGTACAGATCCCTACATAGGACAGCACAAACAGAACTGGGAAAGAAAGGGGTCGACTCCGAGAGTCGACTCCCTGCTGTCCAGCACTGCAAGTTTTATTCTTAATTTATTCTGCATTGATCTTTCATTGTGCATCCTGTTGCCATGATTTTTGTTGTCTTGAATAGTTCATAAATGTGTCCATTGCAGCAGTCCTTGACAGTTCATTGGTTATTTGTTCATTCACTATTTTTTTATTTTATCCATCTTTTCAACATGGTTCAGAGTTATTCATGTTAGGATATTTTGGTGCAAGACTGAGATCTAGAAGGGGGGTGAATAGATCCCCTCCAAAAGTTGCTTCAATTAAAATTCTCACTACAAGATCGTGCAGAAATAAAACTGGATGGCTCAAGCTAAACAGATGTTCTATTGCGGCTCACACTCGAACACTTAGCCAGCCCACTCAACTTGAGACTCAACTGAGCACGCGGACAACACTTCACAGCTGTGTTGGATACGGACTGATAACACACAAAAGAACTTCAAATATTGAATGCTCAGATAGCCTACGAAGGGGGATATAAGATATGGAATTGGACAGTCACATAAACCACGGTGCACAGAGATATTAGATGGTTCGGTCTACTACCACAAACCTACGTCCATCCCCCACTCAAACCCGAGTGAGGCTTTTCGCTGACAAATAGCTTGAACTGCTGAGCATCATAGCTTGCTTACACTGCTGAGTAACACATCTTGCTATCTGTCGAGCCTTACAGCTTTGCTAACCCAAGGAATCAATCCTTGCTGTTGAGCCTCACAGCTTGCTATCCAAGGAACCAATCCTCGCCGCTGTCTCACAACTTGAAGATAAATTCAGAAGAAAACAAGGAAACAAAAGAATAATAGAAAAGAAACGAACAAAGCAAATGTAGCTCGATGAGCACAGTGGTCTGGATTTGATCCAAATACCACAGATCTAAAATAGCTCTAGCTGCACACTCTTTCACTACTTGGATACTTCACTCTTCTTCTTCTTCCTCTCACGATCTCCTTCTCTGAATTCTCTCTTCTTTCTCTCAATTCTTTTCTTCTACTCACTCGATGACTCTCTTCTCTTCACCGCAACTCTCTTTCTCTACTTCTTCTCTTCGCAGCACTCCTCTCTTGGTAGCCTTCTGTAATAGCTCCCTTCAGTCATAGCCCTCAGCTCGGAGGAGGATGCTTCCTATTTATACAAGAACAGGGGCTCCAGTGATTTGATTCCATTTCCTTTTCATTGGCGCGATTCTTGTGGTCCCCACAAGATTCCATCGAGAGCATGTGGAGGGAACACTCCCGCCAAAAGAATTATGGAAGGTGCTTTGATCCAATAGTCCACATGTCAGGTAGAGGTGAGAAGCTTTCCACGTGGTAGATCCTTTCTATTGAACTGTTTACCTTGGATCACGTGCCCATCATTACTCACCTGGGTTCACATGCTACTCGCCTGCTATCCTTGGGATCACGTGTCATTTGCCTGCTCTTCCTGGGATGATATCATACTCCCAATCACGTGCCTTAAGCCACTAAAGGTCTGTTGACCTTTTCATCTTAAACCACTGTTGCTGCTTTGTTGAACTGTAATTGATTGTATGATCTTGTTGCTACTGCTGATCATAGGACTTGGCTGTTGAAACCCCTAAGCTTCTAATAAAGACTCTTAATGACTTTAGTTGAAGAAGTCAACACTTGTTAAGCTAACAGTCTTCTAAGCTCAAGCATGCCTGAACTGTGAGATTGATGAAATTGGGTTGTGCTCACTGAGGCATTTAATCAACCACTTCTTCTTCTTCATTGGTTTTGACTTATCTAGGTAAGGGCCACTGATCATAGCTTTTTCAGTTGCCTTGTCATGCTCATCCAACTAGTAAGATTGCATCCAACTTCATCTAGCTTGATTAGAATATACTTGCATATAGCTGTAAACTGAAGTTCACTGGAGGCCATCAATTACTTCTGTTGCATCGACCTTATGCATGTATAGATACAAGATGCATCGACCTGTCTCTAACCAAACAGAAGATTGTGTTTCTGCACCGACCTATCCCAGCACTGGTTGAATTGCTGCATCGACCTTTCTTCTGAAGGACCTGAGGTGCATCGACCTTTCATTCTTAACTTGCTTAAGTGCATCAACCTGATAGGTATAACGGCTTCGCTACATCGACCTGACAGCTATGAAGGACAATGATGCACCGACTTGATAGATAGAAAGTTTGTATGTGCATCAACCTGCTTAGCTACGTGAGTGTACATGCATCGACCTGTGCCTTCTGCTTGCCATTGTCCTATCGATGCAATTCTAGGTGCATTGACCTTAAGGTCATAGTGGGTGAATGTGCACCGACCTTACATGACACAATGAATATATGTGCACCGACCTTACCTGACAAAGAGAATGAATATGCACCGACCTTACAATGCTATCGCTGACTTACAATTGAATAGCAGCGCCGACCTGACTACAATGTGAGTGTGCATCGACCTTAGTGAACCCAAGGTCCAATGTGCATCGACCTTTCTAAGCACAAGGTCCTCTAGTGCACCAACCTTGCTGAACACAAGGTTCACTTATGCATAGACCTGATACACTTGTGGTGTATACATGCACCGACCTTTCCAGCAAAGGCTGAGGCCGATCATTCAGCACATATGCACATTGCATACATTATGCCCATCAAAACCAAGATGCAAACATTATGCACATTGCAACATTAAGATCAATGCAACATTAACACATATAACATCATCATTCAATTCTCTTGCAGATTCAAGATGACTTATAGTGATTGATGACTTATACATTGCAACACTAACACATATAACATCACGCACAGATGAGTCATAGTGTTTGGCATCATCAAAACCACAATAGATCAATGCAACATGAACGCATAAAATATTACGCACAGATGAGTCATAGTGTTTGGCATCATCAAAACCATAGGGGTACAAAAATCTCTCCCTTTTTTATGATGGCAACACTATGAGTCATAAAACAACATGTGGCAACACTATGAGTCATAAAACAACATGCTGACTTATATCTCAAACTATTATTCTCCCCCTTTGACTTCATCAAAAAGCAAGTAATAGTTTGATAAAATCAGTGGAGATAAATGCAAAGTATGCATTGATATGATTGAGATAAAAACAATTCTCCCCCTTTCCAAATGAACCAAAACTCCCATACAAAGCAAATCATGTAACCCTACTCCCCATGAAAATAAGAGGTGATCTCCCCCGAGGACTAATCGGACAGAAGGGAATTGAAGTGAGGATAGGGGTAAGATAGTGACTATTAGATATGACAATCAAGTTTAAGCAGATCATGCTGACTAATAAGATGCTGATGAGGTAATCTCCCCCTTTGACAGTACAGAGAGATTGGAATGGAAGTAAATCATCAGACATACAGAGTTAAACATACATAAGTTCAATGATAGTATCTGCAAAATCACAAGAATAATCATAGATGAATTCAGGTCATGATAGATTATATCAAGAACATTGAGCAGAATCTGATATTGAATTGAATTACAGTGAAGTAGAAGGAGATGACATTAGTAATTTCAATTCAATAGTTTCAATAGAGATAGAAACTGAAGGTTTTCAATGAGATACCAATTTCATAAATCTAAGAAAAAAATTTATTTCAGAGTCTTCCATTATAAGGGCTTATGAATGAATCTTTATTGAAAAGCATGATTTAAATATGATGTATACAGAGTTTGTCCTTAGAGATTTCTGTACTCATATATGAAATCAAATTTTAATAAAAATGAACCAAGCCCTCATATTGAATATCTTTTTTTAACCTTCTTTCACCTTACTCATTCAATTTCAAGGACTCCCTTAGAAGTTACAATCAGTAGTATTGAGGTTAAACAAACAAGAAAATATTTGTTTTTGTCAAACGTTTCACCAATTTTACTTTTGTAATCATTTTCCATATTTTTCTTTTGTTTAGCAACAATTTTCATGTTCAAATTTCAGGAGCAATTGAGTTTAGTGCACCCTTGTAACTAGAGGATACACGTTGTTTCGACGTCAGTATCCCTAAGCACTTGGAATGACTAACTGTCATGCTTCAAATTGAACAGAAATAATAGTAGTATAACTTTTGACTTGAGGCACAACACGTCTTAGGTGAAGTGACCCAGTTTCTCACCATACATCATGTCATTGCTCTGCCATCATTTTCAGTGATTGTGCAACAATTTTCCAACAGAGATAACTATGGCACTTCATGACACAGTCTTTTTCTAGACATGGTTTCTCAATGACCAAAGTCATTGCTCTTACTCAATTTACCCTTGGACATTTACAAATTCCCATATGTTTAAAAATAATACTCACGTCATGTATCTCAACTAAAGACAGTCATGATTTCAAAGTTTTTAGATTTCAGAAGATTTTACATTATACAACATGAAACAGTCTGTTAAGTTTTATTAAAAGAATGACTCAGATATTTTCAAGTTATTCAAATCCAAACTCAAGGAATACATTAAACTTAAACCACTTTGATCCTTTTAGACATTCATAATCATGTATGATAGAAGATTCCTCATTGGCAAGGTTTCCAGATTTATGATCAGGGTACACGGTTTGAAATCTTTTCAATTCTCAGGTCAAAGAGGTTTGAGAGCAACCAATTATCAATAGAAGCATCAACAAGAACATGCATTATATGTGAGAAACACTTGAAGTTCATGTATGTAGCCAAGGTGGCCAAGAATGCATTAGGAAATTGTAGATTCTAATGAAATGGCAATGAGAGTTCAGGAGGATTGACAAATATGGACACTTCAGGTTTATTTCTCAAGATGGATTTAAGACAATAGGCTCCCCTCAGCAACTGTAGGAGCAGCACACAATGGATTCCAATAACCATGAGAACATTGAGCAAAAGTGAGTTTAGAACAGATGGAGGTAAGTGATGCCAACTGATAGTGTAAATTACTAGGGAAGCAGAGATAGCAGGATGAGCAAGGCGATGGCTAGTCAGTGAAGATTTCGGTTGACTGAAATGAGCAACTTTGGTCGACCGAACTAAGCAGTGATGGAAACATAGAACAGATATGTAGCCATGCAGTTCAAAATCTTGGTATATGCTCCCCCTGACTGTATGCATGAGCTAGCCAGAAATGTATATGTCAAAGTGAGAAGAATGACATACATGAATGATGAGTATTTATGAGCTCCCCCTATCTGAATGCATTGAAATGGCAGATATGATATGAAGACCATGTAGGGGACTTGATCTAAACAAATATGCATGAAATACCATGATTACCTTGACTGACTCCCCCTGACTTTATGCATTGTATGACTGAATTCTGAATGCAACATATGCAATGAAAAATATACGAGGAGTTCGATGACCCATGCTCATGAACATATTGATCATAAAAAAATATGGAAGACTCAAGACATACACTTGACCAATGGTACCAGGCGGAGGACTTGGTTTAAAGACCACCTCACACATGGTTAGAACCTCCAGACAGACCTCATCTGCCCTTTAGCACTATACCATTTGATATACTATGTGATCATGCATGAAGGTGTATGACAATTTAAGTGCAGTCATATATGCAGTGCCAATTTTTCAAAATATGCAAGACAATGCAATTGGATATGCATATGTGAAAATGTATACATGAGCATATCAACATTTTCTTTGAAGGATACATTGAAAACAATGCAAATGATATATGCATACATAAGAGCCCGTGCATTTAAATTTATTTCAACTCCCCCTCAACATGCAACCAATTGAAAACAATTAAAAGTCAAGACAAATATGCATGCAGAAAAATGTATACAACAGATCTCCAGTGAATGTGTAAGATGTGCATTATGATTCATGCAAGTATCAACCATGTGCAATCTAGATTTTTTCAGACAATGATATGCAATTCATTCTCAATCTAATATATGCACAGATAACTCAAGCATATGCATTGAGAGACTTATGAAAAATAATGCAAATATCAGATGCAAATATAAACATGTATGCATGAGATTCTGACTAACAAATCAAGCATGATATGCAACTTTCTGAAAGAGATAATTGAAGACTTCAAATGACCAAACCTGTAAAGAACAGAAATGGGATTTTACCATATTTGGGTGCCTTGGTTTATTGAACCCCCTTTTATTCCTCAGCTCCAATGCATTCCTTCAAAACACAAGTTTTACTTTGCATTTCTGGGTACCCAAGACTTCTTGGGTCCTCCATGGTTAGTGACACCTTTGACAGGTGCTCTCCACATTTTCTGAAATTTTATGTCATCAGATTTTATCAAATAACAGTTAGACATGGAATGCCCAAACTGTCCACAATAATGACATGATATACAAGATTTTGGATTCTTTTTGTGCACATTGGTATTAGTATGGAACTTATGTGTACGAACATGAGTGTTTCTATTTTTATCATGGAAATTATGTCCTTCATTACCAATCAGCCAGCAATTATCAGCTTTGTGTCATGGCTTTCCACACTTATAACATGCAATGGATTTTATTTTACAAATGAATTTATTTAGACCAAACACATTCTCTTTTGTAGAGAATCTAACAGATCTAGGATGAACATTCTTCCCTGGACATGCCAACAGTCCTTGAATGTATGGTCATTCTTCCCACAATTAAAACAAGAAGAAGGACTTCTTCTTTCAACAACCGACCAGCATTCACTAGCCCTATGACCATACTTCCTACAATTGAAGCACTTCATATGCGGGTCTCTTAGAACAGACACTACAAGAAAACTAGTCTATAACCACAAATTTTACCTGCATTTTCAAAAACTGTAGCTATATACGACATAGTCCGACATTTTTAAAATTACGTAGGTAAATTTCCTACGTTTCATTATAGCGTAGCTATATGGTCATCCTATTCCGACAATTCATCGAGAAATGTAAGAGAAGTTTACCTATTCCTATGCTTTATGAGTGAACGCGAGAATAGGTCATAGATATTCTTTCACTTTTAATCGAGCGTAATAATAAGTCATTTCAAATAATAAAAAATAAAAAATGTAGTAATTGAACTCACTACGAGGGCGACATTTTCCATTTGTTTGTCATTTAACACTCGATTTCTCCCGAATTTCACCCATCCCCTCCCTCTTTCTCTTCCTCCCCTACCCCTTCCCCTCTATTCTCTCTGGATCGTAAGGGCACCGCCTTCATCTCTACCGCTGTGGACGGGGCCTCCATCACCCTCTCTAATGGCCGGCCTCCTTCACAGTTTGGGGCCCAAAAACATAGAAAAAAAACTACAGAGACTACCCCCCTCCGACCCTTCAAACCCTCCACCCTTCCGTTGGACACCGCCGTATCCCCTCCCTTTTTATCACCATTGTTGCTGCTGCTGCTGCCGCTGCTGCTCTGGGCGGCTTCACCCGCGCCAGATCCGCCCGCCTTCGCCTCCGGCCAATGGCGGCGCCTGATTTCAAGGGACCCGGAAGAATCACCGTAGGAAGGACACTTCTTGGTTAGAGGTACCCGGGAACTATCTCGTCGCCGCCGCCGCCGCCGGGTGAGAGCAACGGACCCAGTTTCTGCATTCTCCAGTGGGGAAATTCCTAATGCCGCTGGGGCATCCTCCGGCCTTCGTCCGTCTTCGGTGTCCAGATCCGGCGGTCCCCGGAGACCGGTGTCTATGCAGTGTCAAGCGGTGAGCCTCTCCAAGGCCTCACCTTTCGCCAGTCCTTTTTTCACTTTTTTGGCTCCAGGTTGCGTTCTGAGTGAGAGAGGTGGACATTGCAGGCACTGACGAGGAGGGAGGGTTTGTGGGGGTAGGAGAGATGCTGAGCTGGAGCCTTGTGGGGAGGGAAAAGGGTGCCGCCGCGACGTCCCCCGTTCCCCAGCGGCAGTGTCAGCAGTAGAGGGGAAGGAGCCTGGGGGCGGTCATGAATGACAAGGACGAGGATCTCACCTTGTTCCTTGAGATGCGGAAGCGGGAGAAGGAGCGCCAGCAGAGCCTCCTTCTCAGCAACAATGCTACCGACGACCTCGACCCTCCTTCAGGTATTGGCCCTCCACCACCGTCCACCTCCCACAAATCACCACTTCTATTGCAAGTGAAGTGCCCAGAAGGAGGGAAATAGGGTGGGGGAATCCGACCTACTGAACAGTTGTTTCTGGGCTACCCCCAATCCTCCATTCCCAGTCCCTCAAAGGGCTGTGTTTGAAAGCCCTTCTTGTTTTCTTCATCTTTTTCTTGCCCTTCTTCTTTTGCCAATTCCTCGAAGACTCTTATTTGTCCCGAACACAACCGTATGTGACACTTGTACGTGGTTCATCTGATATTTATCTTTGTCCTGTCAGGATCAAAGCCGGGGAGTTCTCCATTGTTCAAGATAGTGTCATCCGCAGCCACCCGCGGGACGGGCCCTGATGACTTCCTGAACTCCGATGGCGATAAGAACGACTATGACTGGTAAAAGGCGGATGACTACAGAGGCCTAGGCAAGCTGCATTCACATAATTCTTCTCTTTCATATAGTTCTGTTCGTTTAGCTCCTTATTCTGGCATTGTTTTGTTGAACGGAATCCATCCTGTAGAGAATCTTTTTGTATAAAGTTATTTATCGCTTTGCCATTTGATTCTGACTGTGCTTTCTTTGCGGCGGCCAACATAGCACAATTCATCTCAAAGGGTCACATAGATCTTTGTGTGGACTTTTAGGTTGGTCAATTTTATTGTTGGACAGTGCTCAGGTTAAAGGCTTTATATGAGATTTTCAAACATTTCCTAGTGAGATTGAGATATATTAACTGCAAAATGCATGTACTCTAGGCACAAATGTGTGCATATGTGTGCATAGTGGTTCAGTGATTTTTTATGTCTTTTCCTTTATTTTTTTCTTTTGGCGTCTACTCATGGATACTAGTTTCCCCATTCCTAAATTGAAACTGTCTGTTTGAGAGTTACGACCTTATTGTTACTTAGAGGAGAGAATATGATACACATGCTATTTATGTCTAGTCCATCCCCATGTTCAGTTAATTATAGGCACTTAATGGCTTTTAGAAATGAGGACTCACAGCTTATTGAAGTTTTCTCTTATCTCTTCGATATGTGTGTGATTTTTTATGGTGAGGAGAATTTAAGAGCTTCCCTTGGTAGAATGGGAGTAGGAGGTCGCTCAATGGATGACATAATGGATAAAGTTAGGAATCGACATTATCAGGTATTAGAACCATTCTTATCTTTGAATATGTGTTTCTAAATTCACTTATTTTATTCTTTGAATTGTGCTAAGAATTACATGGACATGTTCAGCTGACATGCACATTAACTTTTGAAGCCATACATGCCTCTTCATGTGATGCTAGGATCAACCATCCCAACCAGTATTTCAGTTATAGCCAAAAGATCTTACAGTCGAAGGTAAGGTGCACTAGACAACCCAAAATTTCCATCTCAGTAAGCAGTATTCTATTTTGTCTGGTACTGCATTGGTTGATGATCAAGTTCATGCAACTTATATTGAGAGCACTACTTGCATTTGTCTTTTTGCAGTTTACTGATTCCGATTTTCATTTTGTAGAATGGCCAATCAACAACTTAACATCAATGCAGATTTGATGGATATATATGTTCATGTGCTTCAGGTGAGGTCCAGGTTTGAATCTGTGGGCTGAACTACACCCATGTTAGTTAGATGTCTCCTATGATCTCTGGTAGCTAGCTGCATTAGTTATGGTGGCAGTTTCACACTGAATACCTCCACAAGCTGGACCACTCAACACTCTTTTTTGTAGAAATGCATTAGTTAGAGGATTTTTTGGTTTTTTGATAAACTGGATGGGAATGACTTATGGTTCTAGCTTTTTCCAGTCTGACCAGCCGGTCTGGTCCTATTTTTAAAACATTGATTGAGAGAGATACTAAGCTCAAGATTTGCATGACATGTGAACTAGGAGGAAATCTATATTAGGAATCATATGCAAGTAGCAAAACATGTTTTCAGAAGAATTTGTTGGAATGCAACATTCAGTTATGACAATGGTATTGACATTCCAACACTGAGTATAGCATCTTTAACTAAAAGTTGGACTGTATTTGTGCAACTCTCTGCCATACTTTTTTGGTAAACAAGTACCTGTAGTTGGAAATTTCTATGCAGGTGATCAAGGCCTTTAAATTACTTTTGTCATGTTGTAAAACCTTCATGACTACCCATAACTGGAAAACTTCATTACAGGTGATACGTTCTTAAATTGCTATTTTGTCATGCAATAAATTCCATGTTGAAGTACTTATTTTTGGAGACACCATTTCATTTTTTTGTACTATGTTGTCTTGATACTTATGTTTAGGAAACATATTTGATGTTATTTGGATATCGTTTGGATCTTTTTAGGGGGTGAGGGGATTTTTTAGTTGTGCCACTGGCATGCATATCCATTTCTTTGTTCATTTGACATGTTGTCTGCTTTCCTTTTCCTGCAATTTTTTGCCACAGTTTTGCATAGAATCTGAATGTATATCCTTGCACTGAGAAGAAAGATTTCTACATTTCCTTGGAAGTGACCGATCCTTCATGATTGTGCCTCCTCAATTTAGTATATGAATGAAGCTTGACCAGCGATAAAAATTTAGTATTTCTAATCTCCTCCGTATAATATAGCTAGTACAATACATATTGGTTTCCTAAACTTACTAAAATACAATGATTTAACTTATATACAAGGAATTAGTGTGTGTGTGTATGTATGTATATATATATATATATAGAATTAGTGTGTGTGTGTATGTATATATATATATATACATACATATATATATATATATATATATATCCATAAAACATTGGGATGGGGACACTCCCCCTTACCTCTGGGATCAATACAAATGGAGTGAAGTCAGATCACCTCTCTATTGTCTATGGCATTAATGCATTATCTAAACAAATGACAAGGGGAGTGCGCTTGACTCTATAGTAGTCAAAAGGGCATGTGAAATAGTCAGATTTTATTTGTAGCACATACATATCTATATTTGAAATTGCAACTTCTACGTATTGATCTTTAGTAATGCGTTATCTAAATTCGAAGGACATTTTGTTTTTACATTTTTGGCAACATCTTAGAAAATTATGCACAACTTTTCAAAAAATTTTTCTTATTGGTGCAAGGATGTTGTTTGTTGATATGCCTAAAATATTACACTCCCTAGAGGTACCCTGAACATTTTTTCTCAGGTATTCAACATTCCACATAAAAAAGATGTGATTCTTTCTATACTCTAATCTCTTTTTATCTGCATAAACTTTTGGTCCAAAGTATCACCCAATTGTTGCTATCATGGGAGCATGTTTTGAGGCATGCCAAGCTATGAAAGAAATATATATCTCTTTATGCTTCTCTCCTTAAGTTTGATGCCAGCCGGATGGTGGTAGATGACGATGAAGAAGTTAAAAAACTAGATCGTGAACTTGATATTGATGTCATTCTTCAGTGGAGGTAACTTACCACCTTACACAAGCTTGCTATGCATCTAGCAAATCCAACTAAAGTAGACATTGTTGAGACACCCATGGGACATACATATTGAATGCATTGAATATGTATATTATTATTGACTACTGGTATCTATTTGATAAATTGACTGTAAACAGTGAAAGAAGCTTTTAAAATTTATTCATTGGACTTACATATTCAATTCTAGAAACATTGGATACATCTGATGTTTTTAAATAGCTACGTGCCACTTCTTGCATATGATATTTGGACTTGATGCTCACCTGTATGCAGAATGTTGGCACACAAGTTTGTGCAGCAGTCAACGGAGTCTGATGTTTACCAGAATAAACAAAAGAGTAGTCCGTCATGGTGGACATTTAGCTGGTGTTGTTAACTTGAATTCATTTTCTCTGATTTGAAGTATTTTAAGCATTTTTCTTTCCCTTTTTTATATCCCTATGTAAAAGGGTGTAGATAAGAACTTTTATTTATCTTGTTCATTAGAGATTTCTTGAACGCGTATTTATCTTGTTATAGCCAGGGCCGAGGCCGTACATCTAGTCTGGAAGCCGACGCTCTCATATTCTGCGGGAGGGGGATTGTAGGGTAGCCACACCCTCCTCTACATGGGGGACTTTTGCATCTCTCTCTCTATCGAAAGGTTGTATGCGTCCATTAAACTGAGGGAGCATCACGGTGGCAATGGCGCCAACTTCTATGGGGTGGGCAAAGATGGCAGCTTTCCATGGTTATTTCGTGTGCGTGAGATCGGGGATATGCTTAGATGCCCTGCAATCTGTTGAGCATCTCTGGGGCCTAGGGGGTGCGGGAAGATCATCTCCTCCATACGCATGTTCCATTTTTCCACAGTTTGTTTTTTTGTTTGGCGAGCTTTCTTTTCCTGATTTTGTCGATGAATTTTCTTTTCGTTTATCCGGTCATTTCTTGGTTGCAATTTTGCATATTTGTTGCAAAGATACCACCTTTTTCTCAGAGGTGGGAGCGCATCGATGAGGCGCTGGAAAGGGTGGTTGGTGAGGTCTGGTTTGGTGGAACTTACCCTCTCATCAATTCAATTTTCAACCATTTTAATAGTGTTCACTACATCCAGTCTCAAAATAGATTATTCTTTTGAGGAAGCACCGTAAGTTGTTCCTTTCCAAAGAGCTGCAAGTAATGTGTTATACTGAACTTTGTCTTTCTTGATACCATTTACATATCTGACCTATTTTATAGGTTTTAATAAAATGTCACCTCAAATGCCTAGGCCATCGCCTAGGCGTTTGAGGCTGAGGTGTCACCTCAGGTGCATCTTGCCTCTGACTACATAGAATTTGATGTAATTGCTGAGAAAGCTAGAGATAAGATTATTTTTGTATGTACACCATGTTAAGAAGCAAACTGTGAGTTATGGACTTGTAAGATCAATGGCATTTGTTCTCTGTTATTATTTATTCAGGAAAGTGTTACTGCTGAAACCATTTCTTCAAAATCGGGATGTCTCCATTTCTGAGTTGAGATTTTGCTGAATGCAATTAAAATCATTATTTGCATTCTGGCCTTCAGGTCTAGTTGTTATAATGGGAAATGGGAGATATGATGATGAATTCATTGTTATATTAACTATAGGTGATGATAGTTTCTGAAAGCTAGATTTGCTTTGTAAGAAATAGTTTGTCAAGGGATTTTGCTTTCTTATTTTCTCATATTATAAGGGACGTTAGGGTCTCTACTGGAAAGGGCTACCTAATACTCATGCCCATTTTCGTTGATCAGATAAGGATCCTACATATTGATAAGCTACAGGTGGTTGTTTATCCATTTCATCGTCATGCATTGCTTTAAATTATTATATCATGTATCTAAACCTGACAAAATGATAGTTTTTGCTTGCCTATATTTTAAATCCAATGGTGACACTTGATTTGTACATCACAATCTCAAGCTTGTTGGGCGTCGGGATTTTCCCAGGCCTTAATAGTGTTGGCCAGGATTCCTTGTTAGCTAAATAAGAACAATTAAGTTTTTTTAAAATAATTATTTTTTGTTTTTGTTTAAAGGAAAGCGGTTCTGCCTTATGACTGAATTGTGCCCAAGAAAGGCTGATTATTTGAAAAACATCCAAAAAATTAGTTGAATTGGTGGCTTGGTTGCACTCAAAATCATAGTGGGTTCTCTTTTGGCTTGTGTTGATTTCTTAATTTTTGTATCATCTGCTGCCTTGCCCCGTTCAGAATGGGAAACATTGTTTTTCAATGGACATAATAATCACATGTTCTTTCTTTATATTGGGGTCATGTTATTGTCTTTGTGCTTACAGTCATTATTTAATATAATATATGCATATGCAATTATCTATCTTCAGAATATTGCAGTGGATTTATGGTAATGCATGTACTCCAGCTATCCAAATGGTTATGGTGCAACTCTGTCTATGTGCATATTCATTTGTCCTTGCATTGATTTGATTATTGACAAGCTTCTTACAAGTGATCCTATACAGGTCTGGATTGGTAACTGCAGCTGCCTCATTTGTGACTACTACTTCCACTGCTTTTCTACCAGAAGAATCTATTGTGAGGGATGCCATTACAAAAAATGTGGACCTGTTATGTGCAACTGGAGCTGGGGGACTAGGCATTTCATTATTTCTAATTCATATTTATGTGACCCCTATTAAACTCTTCTTTCAAGTGTTGTGGGCAGTAGGCATTCTTGGATCTCTGGGGACATTCCTATTTCTTGCTCAACCTGTCAATGAAAGCTTAACAAAATATGTCATTGACAACCCAGGGGCTGTGTGGTTTGTTGGGCCCCTCTTTGCATCACTGATAGGACTTGTCTTTAAAGAAGGTATATGAGAAAATATTTATTTTTGTGTGCTCCCAAGGTGCTCATACAACTATTTTTGTTTAATGTGTTGTCTTGCATCAGCTAATACTTTTCGTGTCGTGTTTTTCCTTTCCTTCTTTTTCCAGTCAAAAAATTCTGTATAAAAGTTGCGGGGGGGGAATCTAGGAATGACCATATGACATGAAAACTAGCCACAGATGAGGGTCATGAATTATCTCCTTCATCTATCTTTATTATGTTTGATCTATTCCTCGCATTTCTGTGAGAGCCACAGAAAGGTACTCGCATTGACTCATCAAATTACAATCCATTGATTGGATGGACACATGGAGCTCAGATGGTTGCACTGAATATGCAGGTTTTCTTCTATTCTTTCTGTTCTTCTTTATGTGTTTCCAGCATAGAAGCCCTGCACAAGAGCATTCTTTGTGTGGCCAGTGAGATATCAAGAAATGGATGCTTAATTGTACATAAACAAGTTTTAAACTATTAAAGTTTGTGATGATCCATTCGCTAACTGCTAGAGAAAAACATATCTTTTTTGCTTATGTACTTCGATGAATTACTGTTCCTTTATTAATTCTGACCCATTTTCATTTCTCATTGACAGCTAAAACAAAATATACCTACTGTCTTTGATAATTTCAGGGCTTTTGTTTCTTTCCTTTTTTTTCTTTTTTGGTTATAACCATTCTTATGTTACCAGGTGGTGCACACTTCATCACACTGTAGACTCAGCTTGAAATAGTGATTCTGTTGACTACCATGGGTTATTTTGTAGTAATCAGTTGCCAACCTGATGTCACTTTCACTTTGAGTTTTAGTTTGTTCATGCTTCTCAGGCTTATCATAATGTCGTCACATTTTTCAAGATTCATAAGAATGTATAATAGATGTCTAAAAGAGCTGCTTACTCAATTTCTGTTGTTTCACTCTAGGACCCCTCATCCCAAGTTACTGGTCCTTTTCAGCCAGTTGTTAGATATCATGGTTCTTTCTATTTGTCTTGTTAGATGGTTGTTAAGTTCTGGTATGCTTTTCTTGCTTTAATTGATTGATGAGTATTTGGGTTGTTCCGAGGGTTTACATTGTGTGGAGGGCAAAGGGAAAACAAGGGATTTTTATATATTAGTCATTGTAATCTACTTGACTCCAACCCTATAACCTTAATACATAATATTTTCCCCAACCAGAGGTGTCTTCTTCCTTCTTCGATAAGGAGATAGAACAATCTGGGGACTCTGTCCTCCAATGATCTACCCTCACACCACCTATCCTCCCAGAAAAATTATCACTTCCCATCCCCTAAAGAAACCAGAACACATACTGGGAAAAGTCCGCCACATGGAGGATGCCCCTCCACACATGAGAGATGTTGTGCAATGAGGCTGGAAGCACAGTCCAAACCTGCTCTCTACTGTAGTATATATGAGAAATGAGCTCATACCAAAGACCGGATTCATTTGTGCCAAGTTTCCATATCCATCTGGCAAGGAGTGCCGAGTTGAAGTCCCTAGGTCCTTCGGCCCAACCCCTCCAGTCTCTCTACGCTTACAAACACTGCCCTATTTGGTGTCATGAAACACCCTTTTGAAGGTTCATCTTTCCCTCGCCATAAGAACCTGCTCTGAATACTCTCCAACTTTCTAGCCAGTCTATGGGATCCTGAAAATGGATGGAAAATATATAGGGAGACTGTCTAATACCGATTTGCATGAAAGACTTGGGACTTTTTTTAAACTAGGTCCCTTTTTTTCTCTTGAAGGAACGGTCAATAGCATCTACATAGCAAGGTGTGCTTTGGAAACATATCATCTTGGTTTTGGGACATTCATACTTGTCATCAATTTGTCATTTTTTGCACATGTTTTACAGTACTTTGAGGCAGTGGATACATGATGGTAATGGCTTAGTACGCAAACGGAGGAAAGCGCCTCATACAATTCTGGATGCCCGGAAGGCCCCAAAATTGTCAACTATGGAGAGAAGTCTAATGGAGCCTTTGATCCCTTGTGAGTGGCGTTCCCCAGATTCTTGATCACAAAACCTGCCAACTCTTGCTGACCATTTTTTATCCTAGCAGGTATCCCATTCAACTTTAAAGCCATCTTCTTGGAGAGCTCTTTTGTTCCATCAACACAAGATAAATCTACACATCCATCTCATGAATCAGATATTGAAAGAGCTGAAGTACTTGCTGAACCAGAACAGAGAGATGGGCCCCCAGGGAAACTTATTCTACAGCTTGACCTTCTGAGGATGCTCATTCCATAACTATCTTTGTTAGCAATTTGTGTATCACTCCTTACTCTCTCGATTTTACCGAAATCTAACCCCCCCCCCCCCCCCCAACACACACACCCCCTCAAGTCCCATTTCTCAACTTACTTGCATCCCTTGTTTACCTTGTCAACAAAAAGAAAAAAGGATATTGCTAATCTGTTGATGTTTGTCAGTGAAATATATGTGCAGGAAAAATGCAAAAAAATGTGTAAATTTGTCCCCTTTTTACATGTAGTAGCTCTTCCCATAGCACATTATCCTTCCGAGTAATCACTCCATCTATCATAGAATTTGGCATAAGTAAATGCAGGTCACCTAAGTTGAGGAGGGTACTGAAACATACATGAGCAGAATATTGCTGGATTCTATAGAGGCTGACCAAATCACCATATGATGTATCCTTGCTGCGGCAGTGACCTATTTTCCTGCACCATCATCTTGTGGATTACATATTTACATGTAGAGAATATTTTCTAGTTGTTTCTCTATTTCTAACAGGATGATGATGCCAAAGTGAAAAGAGCATTTCAAACACTCCTGACCTATGTGGGGAATGTTGCAAAGAACCCAAATGAGGAGAAATTCAGGAAGATCCGCCTAACAAATGCAACATTCCATGTAACTACAGAGCTCTTCATGAATGTCCATGCTATATAGGCCATCTTCTTGCTTTGATCTGATTTAACTTTGTCCCCATCCACAGGTTAGAGTTGGTAGCTTGAAAGGCGGCATTGAGTTTCTTGAGCTATGTGGTTTCGAGAGAATTGAAGGAGATGAAGTTCTGATGCAGGTTGTTAGAGTGTGGAGTCAGAACTCTTTCATTCGTGCGCCCTTGCACGGGATCACACTCTGCCTCTGGAGCACATCCACTGCTTCAGGGGACCATTCTCAGCGTCAGCGGAGCATGGGGAGCACATGTTATCTTCAGGGGAGCAATCGCTGCCTCAGGGGAATATTCTCAGCATCAGGGAAGCATGGCGAGCATTCGCTACTTCAGGAGAGCATGTAGTCATGTCTTTGTGCGTTCTCGCACGGGAGCATATGAAGTCTCAGGGGAGCATCTATGGCCTTTGGACAGCATCACCAGCGTCATGGGAGCATGGCGAGCACATGCGCTATTTCTGGGGAGCAATCGCTGCTCCAGGGGAGCATCCTTCAGTCTCAGGGGAGCAACCGCTGCTCCAGGGGAGCATATGCTCTCTGGGTTCTAGCAGGGAAGCACATGCTGTCTCTGGAGGGCATTCATTGTCCCAGGAGAGCATCACTGGCGTCAAGGAAGCATGCATTGCGGGTTCAAGGCAAGTCGATATCACTTGGGATGCGTCGACCTTGTCTTGGCAATGCGTCGACCTTGCCTTGGCAATGCTTTGATCTGTCTGATGGTGGGGGAGCATCTGCAGTCGCTGGAGGGCATACTCGGTCCCAGGAGAGCATCCGGGGGGATAGACGAGCATGCGCGACTGATGTATCCCGGAAGAGGGTTTCTGTTTAACCGGGGTATTATTGTCTTTAATACCCTGACTAATGACGCCCTAATCTCTTAGTATAAAAGGATGGACTCTCTCATTGTATTGTAACAACTCAAGTCTGTGATTATCTAGTGGAATCCAGTTGCGGCCGTGGATGTAGGAAGGCATCTTGCCTCCGAACCACGTAAAAATCCCTGTGTGTTCTTGTGTGATTGGTTTTTTCTCTTCTTCCTCCTCTGCTGTTTGTCCTCCTGTTCTGGGTACTCCGGTTCTATCCCCCAACAACTGGTATCAGAGCCTTGTTCTGGTTCGAGGGAGTAGTGGGAGTAATGGCGGCAGATGAAGGAAAGGTGAGGATCGACAAGTTCGATGGCAAGGACTTCGGTTTCTGGAAGATGCAGATCGAAGACTACCTGTATCAGAAGAAGGTGCATGAGCCGCTTCTTGGAACGATGCCGGAAGGGACGAAGAAAGAAGATTGGGATCTACTAGACAGACAAGCACTCGGAGTTGTTCGCTTGACGTTGGCCAGAAACGTCGCCTTCAACATCGTGAACGAGAAGACCACGGCAGGATTGATGAAGGCGCTATCAAATATGTATGAAAAGCCCTCAGCTTCAAACAAGGTATATTTGATGCGTCGCTTATTTAATTTGAAGATGGCCGAATGTGTTTCTGTTACAGACCACATCAATGAATTCAATGTGATTACAACTCAGTTGAGTTCTGTAGAAATAAACTTTGATGATGAGATTAGGGCCTTGATTCTTTTATCCTCCTTACCTGAAAGTTGGGGTGCAACTGTGACTGCTGTAAGTAGTTCTTCTGGTTCTAGCAAATTGAAGCTTAATGAGGTACGAGACTTGATTCTAAGCGAAGATATTCGCAGAAGGGAATCCGGTGAAGTCTCAGGTTCTGCTCTGAATACAGAGAGCAGGGGAAGAACAAACCAGCGTGGACAAAATAGGAGCAGATCCAAGTCCAAGAAAAGGAGTCAGTCTAAACCCCGCGGAGATGGCTGTTGGAATTGTGGTAAGAAAGGACATTTGAAAAGGGACTGCAGACTCCCCAAGAAAAGGAATCAAAGTCAGAAACAAGAAGGAGATTCTGCGAATACTACGACATAAGAGGTCCATGATGCACTTATCTTAAGTGTTAATAGTCCCATTGAATCATGGATTCTAGACTCCGGAGCATCCTTCCACTCTACCTCACATAAAGAAAGTTTACAAAATTATGTTGCTGGAAATTTTAGGAAGGTTTATCTTGCTGACGATGAGCCATTAGACATTGTGGGGAAGGGTGATGTTCAGTTAAAGACAGCAAACGGGACTATGTGGAATTTGAAGAATGTCAGACATATTCCAGGTTTGAGAAGAAATTTGATCTCCATTGGTCAACTTGATGATGAAGGATATGTCACTACCTTTGTTAGTGGGTGCTGGAAAATAATCAAAGGTGCCATGGTTATAGCACGAGGTAACAAGACTGGAACTCTTTATATGACTGCAAACAACAAAGATACAATGGCAGTGGCAAAGTCAGAAGTTGAATCCAAGACTTGGCATTGCAGACTTGGACACATGAGTGAGAAAGGAATGAATGTGTTGGCAGCAAAAGGGAAGTTGGGTGATTTGAAGTCCATAGACATTGGGCTATGTGAAGATTGTATCTTCGGAAAGCAGAAAAAGGTCACTTTCTCCTAAGCTGGAAGAAGTTCTAAGCTAGAAAGGTTAGAACTTGTACACACAGATGTGTGGGGACCAGCCCCTCTACGATCTCTTGGAGGCTCACTCTATTATGTCACATTCATCGATGATTCTACTCGGAAGGTATGGGTTTATTTTCTTAAAAATAAATCTGATGTTTTCTCTACCTTTGTCAAGTGGAAGGCAGAAGTGGAGAATCAAACCGGCGCAAAGATCAAGTGTCTGAGGTCTGACAATGGTGGAGAATACAGCAGCAAGGAATTCAAAGATTTCTGTGCACTGCATGGTATTCGTATGGAGAAAACAATTCCAAATACTCCACAACAGAATGGGGTTGCTGAACGCATGAACAAAACCCTAAATGAGAGAGCAAGGAGCATGAGATTACATGCTGGCCTACCGAAGACCTTTTGGGCAGATGCTATCAGCTGTGTAGCTTACCTGATTAATAGAGGACCTAGTGTTCCTCTAAATGGTGAGATACCAGAAGAGGCTTGGACCGGTAAGCAGGTAATTCTTTCACACTTAAGGGTATTTGGTTGTGTTTCATATGTGCATATTGATTCCAATGACAGAGATAAGTTGGACCCCAAGTCAAAAATGTGTTTTTTCATTGGATATGGTTCTGATGATTTTGGATACCGTTTCTGGGATTATGAGAATAGGAAAATCATTAGAGAAAGGAATGTTATATTCAATGAGAATTTATTATACAAGGATAGATCTGTCATGAAATCTGAAGATGCATGTCAAGAATCTCAGAAATCTGAACATGTTGAGTTGGAGGAAATTTCAGAAGATGATGTGTTGAAGGGATTTCAAGGAAATCCTGAAAACACTGTAGTGCAGCCAGAGTTTATCACACCCGAGGTTCAACCAAGAAGATCAAGCAGATTGCCTAAACCGATTGAGCGGTTTTCTCCTTCTTTGTACTATTTGTTGTTGACTGATGCTGGTGAACCTGAGTGTTTTGATGAAGCTATGCAGGTGGAAGATTCTATCAAGTGGGAGTTGACAATGAAAGATGAGATGAACTCCTTACACAAGAATAAAACTTGGGTGTTGACTGAACTACCACCTGGCAAGAAAGCTTTGCACAATAAATGGGTTTATCGGATAAAAGAACATGATGGCAGCAAGAGGTACAAAGCAAGGTTGGTTGTGAAAGGCTTCCAACAGAAGGAAGGTATTGATTATACTGAAATTTTCTCTCCAGTTGTCAAGTTAACTACCATTAGATTGGTGTTGAGTATTGTTACTGCTGAAAACCTGCACCTAGAACAACTTGATGTTCAGATTGCTTTCCTCCATGGCAATTTGGAGGAGGATATCTATATGGCACAACCGGAAGGTTTCCATGAACATGGTAAAGAAAATCTTGTTTGCAAATTAAACAAAAGTTTATATGGTCTGAAGCAAGTCCCCAGACAATGGTACAAAAAGTTTGATGGATTTATATGTAACAATAGTTTCATTAGATGCAATATGGACCATTGTTGTTATCTGAAGAAGTTTGATAATTATTACATCATACTACTGTTGTACGTGGATGATATGCTAATTGCAGGATCAAGCATGACAGAGATTAACAATCTGAAAATGCAATTATCAAAGGAATTTGCTATGAAGGACTTAGGAGCAGCAAAGCAAATTCTTGGGATGAGAATTGTGAGAGATAGAACAGCTGGCACTGTGAAACTATCTCAAGAAGGTTACATCCAGAAGGTGTTGGGCAGATTCAACATGCAGGATGCAAAACCAGTTAGCACTCCTTTGGCAAGTCACTTCAAGCTGTCTAAAGAGCAGTCACCAAAGTCTGCTGAAGAATGTGAGTCCATGAAGAAAATTCCTTATGCATCAGCTGTAGGAAGTCTGATGTATGCCATGATTTGTACCAGGCCGGATATAGCACATGCAGTGGGAGTTGTGAGCAGATATATGGCAGATCCTGGCAAGCAACACTGGGAGGCAGTGAAATGGATTCTGAGATACCTAAAAGGCACCTCAGGCAAGTCACTTTGTTTCAGAAAAAATGATGTTATCTTACAAGGTTTTGTTGATTCAGATCTTGGTGGTGATCTGGACACCAGAAGAATACCACTGGCTATGTTTATACCTTGGGTGGCACTGCAGTGAGTTGGATTTCAAAACTTCAGAAGGTTGTTGCTCTCTCAACAACAGAAGCAGAGTATGTTGCTATCTCTGAAGCTAGCAAAGAGATGGTATGGCTGAAAAATTTTCTGAAGGAGTTGGGCAAGGAACAAAGCAACAGTGTGCTGTTTTGTGACAGTCAAAGTGCAATTCACCTTGCCAAGAACCCAGTCTTTCATGCAAGGACTAAACACATACAACTGAAATATCACTTCATTCGTGGTCTGCTTGAAGATGATGTTTTACTGTTGGAGAAAATACTTGGTGCAGAGAACCCAGCAGACATGTTCACCAAGGTGGTTACCACAGAGAAACTGAGGCTGTGCAAGTCCTCAGTTGACCTCCATGGATGATTGATGGAGGGATGCCGTAGCAGTTTATTTCCATTGTTATATTGAGCAGGGTTAATACAGTGAGAGGTTTGCTTTCTTTGAAGTTCAGACTCCAAGTGGGAGATTGTTAGAGTGTGGAGTCAGAACTCTTTCATTCGTGCGCCCTTGCACGGGATCACACTCTGCCTCTGGAGCACATCCACTGCTTCAGGGGACCATTCTCAGCGTCAGCGGAGCATGGGGAGCACATGTTATCTTCAGGGGAGCAATCGCTGCCTCAGGGGAACATTCTCAGCATCAGGGAAGCATGGCGAGCATTCGCTACTTCAGGAGAGCATGTAGTCATGTCTTTGTGCGTTCTCGCACGGGAGCATATGAAGTCTCAGGGGAGCATCTATGGCCTCTGGACAGTATCACCAGCGTCATGGGAGCATGGCGAGCACATGCGCTATCTCTGGGGAGCAATCGCTGCTCCAGGGGAGCATCCTTCAGTCTCAGGGGAGCAACCGCTGCTCCAGGGGAGCATATGCTGTCTGGGTTCTAGCAGGGAAGCACATGCTGTCTCTGGAGGGCATTCATTGTCCCGGGAGAGCATCACTGGCGTCAGGGAAGCATGCATTGCGGGTTCAAGGCAAGTCGATATCACTTGGGATGCGTCGACCTTGTCTTGGCAATGCGTCGACCTTGCCTTGGCAATGCTTTAATCTGTCTGATGGTGGGGGAGCATCTGCAGTCGCTGGAGGGCATACTCGGTCCCAGGAGAGCATCCGGGGGGATAGACGAGCATGCGCGACTGATGTATCCCGGAAGAGGGTTTCTGTTTAACCGGGGTATTATTGTCTTTAATACCCTGACTAATGACGCCCTAATCTCCTAGTATAAAAGGATGGGCTCTCTCATTGTATTGTAACAACTCAAATATGTGATTATCTAGTGGAATCCTGTTGCGGCCGTGGATGTAGGAAGGCATCTTGCCTCCGAACCACGTAAAAATCCCTGTGTGTTCTTGTGTGATTGGTTTTTTCTCTTCTTCCTCCTCTGCTGTTTGTCCTCCTGTTCTGGGTACTCCGGTTCTATCCCCCAACACAGGCAAGGGGCAAAGTAGACATGGCGATTCTAAACTAAGCAGGCGCAGAGCTGAACTCTGCCATAAATAACCCTTTCTTTGGGGTTCTATGAGCAAAGATTACTAATAATTTCATAAATACCGTATAGAAGACAGGCATGAGAGGTAGAATTGATCATAAATTTATAATCAATACTGATTGGCGTCAAGTACTTCGTGAAGCAGGAGCAGAGGGGTTCCCAGGTTCAAATGATAAACCCAATTTATAATTTATAGTGTACCTCTTAGCAGGCATCCATTTATCTAATTTATATTGTACCTCTATGTTAGCATGGAATTGGTTCATGAACCTGATCATTCTTAATGACCTTTTAACTACTTGCTTTGTTACTTCACATGTAATATGGATATAGATGTTGCTGAGATGTGTATAAATTTGTTTCAACATAGCTACAATTTTAGGGACAAGTGTTGTCTGTATCCTTATTGTTTCTCTCAAGTTCATCTCACATTAAGAGAGCAAATATTTCATGTTTGTGAAATGTAATATTTAATTATTATTTATAGAAGCAACGCATGTGCACTATTATAGGTGATGAGAGCACAAATACTAATAGAATTTTTTTAAAAAAAAGATAACATATTCTTACGTTTTTTATTAACCGACATTAAATCATTATTCTACGTTTTCTAAAAAGCAATGTTAATACTTATTCATACGTTTCTTTTATTACGTAGTAAAATGTAATATTTACATTTTTAGAAGTGTAGGTATAGGCAATTATATGCATGTGTATATATATTTTTAACGTATGCTCTTGCTGGACTATTCCTACGCTTTCAAAGCGTAGATATAGGTCGATATCTACCTACACTTTTTGCTGGACTATTCCTACATTTTCAAAGCGTAGGTATGGGTTGATATCTACCTACTCTTCTTGCTGGACTATTCCTATGCTTTGAAAGCGTACGGATAGGGCGAACTATACCTACGTTTCATAGAAACGTAGGTATAACCTATAGTCACGCGGGCAAGTGCCACGCTTTGAAAGCGTGGCAGGCAAACGTGGGTAAAGGCTTTACCTATGATTTTTGGACCTATACCTACATTTTTAAAGGCCAATTTTCTTGTAGTGAGATTTATTAAAAACATGAAAGATTACAAGGAATTTAGCATATTTTGACCTTGAATTTTTCTTACTACTTGCAAACTAACATTGAGCAGCAATGTGGCCTGTCTTGTCACAACAAAAATAATGAATTCTCTTTTTCTAAACAGTACGATGTTTCCTAGCATGAAAATTTTTAGTATGCATCCTATCAACATTTTGTTCATTATTTTTCATTATTAGGCAATCATGCATCAAATGACCACACTTCCCATAATAGAAACATGAGACGTAGTTTTGTTTTGAAGCATGGGATTTTGCATAAGAGTTCTTGGTATGCATGGTAGATTCTAGCTTCCCAGCAAGAACATAATGAATCTGAATTAAGGTCTAATACGAATATTCAGTCACAAGTTACGGATCAACTGGAGAAGTTGGAATTTCAAACAGAGAATTTAAATTCAAATTTGAATTTCTCTGAAGCAACAACCAATTCCTCAAAGGGCGATTCTTATCCTGAAAAGAAGGGGGAACTTAACCAACTCTCAACAGGTCAGCCAATCTCGGATAATATTCCTGCGGATAAGGAGGAAGGTGAGATAATGCAGGAGGCAGATTCCCAATGGCTGGATAAAGAGTGGCTGCCTCGCCGTTCAAAAGGAAAAGGTCATTCAAGTTATTCAGCCAAGCCTAGACGTTCACCACGTCTACCTTCATAATCTAGTCTACTTTCTTAATAACCCCATTTGATAGTTTCTTATGAAGATTATTAGTTGGAATACTAGAGGTTTAAATAAATCAGAAAGGAGAAGCCAGTTGAATTCTATCCTCCGACAGTCTAGATGTGACATAGCTGTTCTTGTAGAAACCAAAATAAAACCAAAAAATGCTGTTTTATTCAAGCAAAGTATCTGGCCAGAAGCAAATTTTTTACACACTGCTGATGACAGAGGAAGAATCTGGATGATGTGTGACCCAGCAAAATTTAGTTTTAAAGTCATTCAGGAAAGCATTCAGTTCTTACATGTATTGGTGACTGATATTCTATTTGGATCTTCTTTCATCATCACAGCAGTTTATGCATCTAACCAATTGTCTCAAAGAAGAATTCTGTGGAAAGATCTTATTGAATTGTCAGCCACATCTAATAATTTGCCTTGGATGGTTCTTGGGGGTTTTAATACAGTCCGCTATCAATCTGAAAAAATTGGTGGAAACGCAGTGCCATCTGCAATTCTAGAAGAATTTGACAGAATGATTTTCTCAGCAAATCTCAGTGATTTAAAAACTATAGGTGGTTGCTTTTCCTGGACCAATTGCTCTCTACCACCAAAAAGAATAGTGGCTAGACTGGATAGATGCCTGATTAATGACTTATGGCTCATGAAATTTCAGGATTCTTATGCAGAATATACTAGTGAAATGTTCTCTGACCATTCTCAGATGACAATTAATACTGATCAGGAAATGAGTCATGGTAGAAAACCTTTCAAATTCTTTAATATGTGGACTAATCATTCAGAGTTTCTTTCAGTTGTACGAAAGGTTTGGCAGGAGGACCACATGGGAACTAAACAATTCAATCTCTGGTCGAAGTTAAAGCAGTTGAAAGAAGCTTTGAAGATCTGGAATTCTAATACTTTTGGCAATGTGCAACACAACATAAATGAAGCAACCAGAGAGCTGCAGCTAGTCCAACAGAAGCTAAGAGAAGATCCAATGAACGAGGACCTGATCAGCAAGGAAAAAGAATGTAGGAATATGTATTGCAATGCTGAAGAATGAAGAATCCTATGCCAAACAAAAATCCAGACAAGCTTGGTTAGCACTTGGAAACACAAACTCAAAATATTTTTATGCAGCTTTCAAGAGCAAAAGGGCAATTAACAGCATCAGAAAATGTAAATTCCAAGATGGAAGTTACTCCACTGATCCAGAAGAGATAAATAAATATGCAGTTCAGTTTTTCAAGGACCTTCTTAACCAGGCACCTTGTTTAGGAAACATGGATTTCACTCCTATTGACTTAATTTCTGAGGAAGAATCTAATGTTCTCTGTTCATTGATTTCAGAAGAGGAGATTAAACAAGCTATCTTTCAAGCTCCCAAAAATAAAAGTCCAGGTCTGGATGGATTTCCAGCTGAGTTCTACCAAGCTGCTTGGTCTATAATAGGGGATGATGTCATTGCAGCAGTAAAGGAATTCTTTGACTCTAAGCACATGCTCAAGCAGTGGAATTGTACGTTCATTTCCTTGATACCCAAACAGGAAGGGGCAGATTCATTTGATCAATATAGGCCCATTTCACTGTGTAACTTCTTTTACAAAATAATTTCAAAGGTGCTAGCTAACAGACTACCAAAAGTACTGCCACATCTTATCAGTGGAAATCAAACAGCCTTCATCAAGGGAAGAAGAATACACCATAATGTTTTATTAGCCAATGACATTATCAGGAACATTCATTCTAAGGCTAAAGGTAACCTTATATGCTTGAAGGCAGATCTAAAAAAAGCTTTTGATTCTGTAAACAGGGGTATCTATACTACCTTATGAATCAAATGGGATTTCCAAGCATCTTTATAAATTGGATCTCAACCTGTATTGAGAATCCTACCTTCTCTGTCCTGGTTAATGGAACCCCTCATGGCTTTTTCAAAAGCCTCAATGGCCTCAGGCAGGGTGACCCTTTGTCACCATACCTGTTCACAATTATTATGGAAGGTTTCACATCACTCATAAATAAAAAAGTGCAGAGTGGCCATATTCAATGCCCTTCAGCAGGTACCTTGCAGATATCTCACATCACCTTCGCTGATGATTTAATACTGTTTCTGAAAGATGATTCCATCACCATTAGTCATGTAAGCCCCCTGCTTCAAAGCTTTGCTGCTATGTCTGGTCTGAAACTCAATTCAGAGAAGAGTAAAGCTTACTTTGGAGGTGCAGTGCAGGATCAGCAGAGAGTTGCTAATCAAATGGGTGTTAATATAGGTGAGCTTCCTGTACCTTATCTAGGACTTCCTTTGCTATCCAAATCTATCAAAAAATCCAATTGCTACCCAATTGTGGAAAAAATCAAAAGAAGGTTGGATGCATGGAAAAATGGGTTGCTTTCTAGGTCGGGCAGGCTGGAATTAATCAGGTCTGTTCTATCTTCCTTCTCAATTTATTGGACAGCTGCATTCCTTCTCCCTATTGGACTAATTCAGGAAATTGAAAGGATCTTGAGGAATTTTTATTGGAGTGGGCATTCATCTAAAAAAACCAATCATATGGTTTCTTGGAATCAAATCTGTAAACCAAAAACAGAAGGCGGATTGGACTTAAAAAGACTGAAAGAGTGGAATAAGGCATGTGGAGGGAAGTTTCTGTGGGATATTCTGAAAGACAAAGTGTTTATGGACTGAATGGATCAAGAAGAAGTATTTAGCAGTGAAAAATATATGGGACTTCAAAATTCAGTCATATTACTCTTCAGCCTGGAAATGAATTCTGCAAGCCAGGGAATTAATTCGAAGTCATATCAATTACTTAATCTCAAATGGAAATGCAACCAATCTCTGGTCTGATCCATGGATAAATGGATGTAGCATTAATCAACTCCACGGGGACCACATAAGGCAAGATTTAATGCTCGATAAAAATGCAAAGGTGAGTATCTTAATTTCAGATGGGCAATGGCAGCTCCCCACTCCCCTGTCAGCAGAAATGGCAGATCTATGGCAGTTAATTGAGAAAGTCCATATTCTGAATGGCAGTTCAGACATAATTTGCTGGCATAACCATGAGGAAGACATCAAGATAAACACTATTTGGGAAGCTACAAGACAGAAAGGTCAAACATTTGGTCACTATGAGTGGGTATGGAAGAATCCGACTGCTCAAGTTGCATCTCTTTGCACTTGGCAGGCAACATTGAACAAACTCCCTACAGTTGAGAATCTGACAACCAAGGGCTTCTATTTACCCAGCATATGTCTCTTATGCAAGATGGGAGTTGATTCACTTGATCACATTTTCTTTCAATGTACATACACGAGTTGGGTTTGGAAACAATTGTTGATCCGTTTTGACCTGTCCAGGCAACATAAGGTTGGATTGGTACATGAACTGTAGCAGCTCCAATCAGAGTTCCCAAAAAAAGGGCCAATTGGTTAGATTTGCAAGAATTTTGCTTCGCACTACTATTTGGAGAATTTGGAGGGAGCGCTACAAAAGAATTTTTGATAGCACTTCTACTTTACAATCTAACCTCTTAATCGACATTATACAAGACGCTAGAGCAGTTATGGAGGCACATGGGAGCAAAAGATTGACTACAAGAGAATAAAACATTTTCACTAGATTCATTCTTAATACTTAGTTTGCTTTGAAGCCATATCACATTAGTTCTGATTTTAGATACTTTATCAGCTTTGAAGACACAGCTTTGAGTTCACAACTTGTGTGGTCCTTAGCTTGTTAGTTTTGTCTTCAGATCTTTAGTAAGTTTTGATGACATAGTTATGAGTCCACAACTTGTGTGGTCCTTAGCATGTTTTCAACCCTGATATACAGCATCTCTTCTTTTAATATATACTTCATTACTTACCAAAAAAAAAGTGCTATATTTTATATCATAATTTGTATCGCATTCATCGTACTTGTGTATTTAATGAGTCTAGTTGTGCATTTAATAAAGTTAAAATCTCATTCTCATCATTTTCTGAGTCTGCATAATTTTCAGTCAAATTGATAATTTGAGAAATATTTAAGAAATATATAATTATTCCATTTTATTTTCTGATGAAGAATATTGAGTATTTTGTATTTTTTGTGAATTTTCAGAAATTGCGACCATGGTAAAGTCACTATTTAAGATTCAGCGACCGAATAGAGAGGAGCAGATTCATTTTGAAGAATTAAAGAAAATTAAAAAGTGAAAATTCAAAAAAAATTGCTGTAGAGCTGGAGGCGCCAAATCCATTCTGCTATTCTCTAAATTCTTGGAAAAAGAAGAAAATCAAAATATGGAAATATGAAGTTGCGGCTGGAGGTCGGACGCTGAAATGATATTGCGCCCTTGTCAAAGCCGCTATTCAAGATAGTGCGCCTTAGCTGAAGCCGCTATTTTAGAAGATACCCAGGAGCGGAACGGCAGTCTCCCAATCGAACTGTGCTTCCTTGTTTTGAGCACATCTAAGTTTAATATATGGAAAGGAGGTTTTCAAATTGGAAAGGAATCTAAAGGGATCAATTTGTAGTGCTGGAAACATGATTTCGAACTGGATTCGGAGACTTACAACCATGGGACGCTGTTGTACCCTATAACTAGATGCCATGGTCGATGTTGCAAAGTGTTGGATAGTTGGAGGTCTACCGTAGGGATTATTTTTGAAGCTTTTCCTTTCTTCTTTCGTAATTAAGTTCTTCAAAGTTCTTTATTTTTCAATATTCTGTAATTTATTCTTCTTCATCTTCCTCTAATTCTTCCTCTTTTCAAAGTTATTTTCTGTTTTTCAAAGTCATGTCTCCCGTTATTACTGTTCATCCGATTTCTCTACCTTCTAGTTTTATTCAGTTTTCTCCATCTTCCTCTCCTCTGTTCAAGTTGTTGTCTTCATCAAAGTTCTTCGATTTTTAAAGATCTACATCTTCTTCTTCTTTTTCTTCCTCTTCCTCTAATTCTTCTTCTTTTCATCATTATTTACTATTTTTCAAAGTTCTATTTTTTCGATTTCTACTGTTCATCCGGTTTTGTTGAACTCTGATTTTCTCGATTTTTCACCTTCTTCCATTCATCTTTTCAATCTATGTTCTTCATCAAAGTTCCTTGTTTTTCAAAGATCTACAATTTTTCTTTCTTCACCTTCTTCTACTTCTTCTCGGTTTGAAAGTTATTCTCAGATTTTTAACCTGCTGTCTTGGGTTTTCATTTTCACTGTTCATCTGCGACCTCTCCCTGTTCTTTTACATTTTTCTCCATCTTCCTTTCGTTTTTAAATTCTGAGTTCTTCACCAACCTTCTTCATCTTCTCATCCTCTACAACTTTATCTTCTTCCACTTTTCTTAATTCTCACTGGTTTTAAAGTTATTTTCTTCTTAATCTCCCTCTGTTCACACTATTTTTTTACTGCACTTTTCATCTCTCCACCGAACCCTCTTCTTCTCTTTCAGTTTTCTCTCTTTTCACAATACACTGCACACACTTTTTGCATAGTAGAAATCTCCTCTTTCCCTCTCTATTTTCCTCTCAAATCTTTTTGGCGGATCTTCATCTATTGGTCCTCTCACGGCGTCGGTATCCAAGGCGAGGCGATCCCAAAGGCTTGACGAGGAGGCGGCGGCGTTCTTCATCCATCTCTTGGCTACAATTTTCTTCCCTTTTCTCTTTTATGCTCAAGTTGTAATTTTTAGTTTCTTAGAGTGTATTTTCCACTTTCATCTTAATAAAGTTCAAATTTTGCAAATTATGATTGTCTTAATTTTTCTCTCTCTATCTCCTCTAATTTCTCTCCTTAAATCCTCTCATATTCTTTAATTGGTTTTCTTGTAATTTATTTTTTCTTAGTTTTAATCTCATTCAAAATTTGATTTTTTTAAAGCATAGGGATTTTTCTAACTTGTTATATAAAGATTTTTCCTCCTCGTGGATCGACTCCACTTACCACTATATATTGGATTTTTTTTAATCTTTTTAAGTGAGTGAGTGCGAATATTTTTAAAATTGTAGCACGGCTTCTTAATGACACTAGTCGGTGCACATCAATTTTTTGGCGTCGTTGTCGAGGAGGAAATTAATTTTTATTTTGGGAAATTCCTTGTGTTTGATATGTATATAGTTTTACTTATTTTTTTATTTTTTTATTTTTCAGAAAAAATCAAAAAAAAAAAAAAATCAAAAAATCAGATAATTACAGAAATTCGGACTTGCATATTCTCAAGAAATAATATGTCGCAGAAAGCTGAAAATCAAAAATTCTGGGAAATTTAAGCGCCACTAAAGGTCAGTATACGTAGGAAAAGGTTCCTTTTTGTGAAATTCTGAAAAAATCTGAAAAATTCTCAACAATTCTAAAAAAATCAGAAATCCAGAAAACTCCAAAAACACGATTTTAGATGTCACTTTGCAGTAATTTTACATATTGTTTGATATTTTTAGTTGATAGTTTCTTTTCTTCATATCTCTTTTTAAAAATTCAAAAAAATCTGAAAAATAAAAAATTCAGAAAATAAAAAATAAAAAAAATTTCATGCTAGCATATTTTCATCTTAGTTGCATTATTTTCATACATTTTACATTTTAGTTGATTTCTTATTCACTTGCATCATTATTTGAAAAGAAAAAAAAAGGAACTTTCTCTTCTCATCTATTTCTCCTTCTTAAGAGTATTAGGATCTTTACACCCTTCTTGGATTTGGAAGAACACTCCATTGAGCATCCCGTCTCTTTGGACTTGAAATTCTATCTCCAAGACCTCCATACGTCCCCGCACCCGTGGATTCCCTCACGGACGTCAGACAGGTTGTACCACGAAGTACCTTGGAGTTAGAGTGCCCTTAGAAGGTTTTCCTAAAAAAAGAAGAAAAAAATCATCATCATTTTACATTCATATAGTGCTTAAGACATACATTTAGTATTCATTCATTTTTTTTCAAAAAAAATCCATCATTTTTGCATTTATAGTTCATTTAGTTGTAGTTATATTGGCATTAAAAAAATCAAAAAATTTAAAAGAAATCCAAAAACAATTATCTTACTTTGGGCCCTTCACATTGCATGCAAGGTAGGAGATCCATACACCCACATTTAATAGGGCACATTAGTGAAATTGAAAGGTTAGTGCATTCTAGATCCCAACCCCAACCTAACCTTATGGCGGATCAAAATCAAAACCAAGCTCCTAAGCAAATGAAGGATTATTTTATGCCTAATCAATATCAGCCATCCTTCTATGTGCAAGCACCTCAGAACCAGGCGATTCAGTATGAGATCAAATCTAGCACCATCCAGATGTTGCCATCATTCTATGGAAATCTTAATGAAGATCCTTATAAACATATAGATGAGTTCCTCCAGATATGTTCCACTGTCAAAATCTAAAACTTCTCAGATGATGCCCTTAAGCTTACTCTCTTCCCATTCTCCCTTAAGGACAAAGCAAAATATTGGTTGGGAGCCTTGGGTAGAACGATTGATACATGGGGAGAGATACAGAAAGAGTTTTTGAAGAAATTTTATCTCATTGGTAGGACTAATACCATGAGAAGGGTCATCACTAGATTTACACAAAACCCTAGGGAACAAATTCATGAGGCATGGGATAGGTTGAAAGATTTATTAAGAAAATGTCCCCATCATGGCCTATCTAGATGGTAAATTGTGCAAGCATTTTATGAGGGATTAACGAAAAATTATAGACAAATGGTGGATGCCTCATGTAGGGGAGCTTTTATGAGTAAAAGTGAAGATGAAGCTTATGAATTGTTTGAAATGTTAAGTGAAAATTCTATTAGTCATGCTTCACTTTCCTCCTATGTAAGGATGATTGGACCTGCTAAGAAGGGTGGGCTTTGTGAAATTAAAAGTCAAGGAGGTTTTGAGAATAGGCTGGATATTAATGCGCTTGCGCAAAAGTTGAATAAAGTGGATTTGTTGGTGCAAAAGATAGAGAAGGTAGATTTAGTGGCTCAAAAGCTAGATCAACTTTTGTCCATGAATAGACGGGAGTCCTCTCTTCCTTCTGCTCAGCCTCTCTCAGATTCAAACCTTCAAGAACTTTGTGCTCTATGTTCGAGTCCAAATCATGCCGTAATTGATTGTCCCACGGCGGCCCAACTTCTCCCGTTTATCCAAGAGCAAGTCTTTGCTGCTTAGGGTGTCTCCAAGCCCACTTATGATCCATATTCCAATACTTACAATCCAGGATAGAGAAATCACCCAAATTTTTCTTGGAAATCTCAACAAGGCCCATCTACCCAAGCCAATCCCTCAATTCCTAAGCAATCTTTTCAAGTTCCAAACCAGTCTCACCAACATTTTCAAACTCCTTTTCAACATAATCAACAACAACAACTTCCATTTCAGCAATCATCATTCCATCATGCTCAGGCCCTATATCAACAAGCTCCATCATTCCAGGGCCAATATAATCAATTTCCATCACATCGTTATCAACATCAAGCCCCATTTCAAGCTCCTTATCAACCGCCTCCTCAATCTCACCAGCCTAATTTTGAAGATAAATTTGACCAACTTCAGCAACTTATTCTCTCTCAGCAACAATCATTGCTAAGTTAAAAGGTCAAATAGGTCAGTTGGCTGTTAGTAATATGAGGAGAGATGTTGGACAGTTACCTAGTCAACCCATAGCTAATCCCCGCAATCAACAACCTCTGGGTTTCCAATAAAGAGCTCCTATTCTTCCTCCTCCAAATCAACCCAATCAACTTCAACCACCCCCTCCTATCGTTCCTCAATTCGAGAATGCCAAAGCTATCTCTACCCTTAGGAGCGGGAAAATTCTCAATGATCCATATCAGGATAAAGACGTGGGTGGTAGTAAGGGCCAAGATGTCCAAGAGGAGAGTGATAATGAGGTAGAAGAGCCGATAATTTTTCAAGAGAAAAAGAAGCCGGATGGGGGGGAGAAGGCAATGAACAAAGGAAAGGTCAATGTTGATAAAGGTTTTCAAGGATATGTTCCTAAGGTCCCTTTTCCGGATGCATTAAAGCCAAAAGCTCAAAAGAAGCTGGTCCAACAAGAAGAGATGTTGGAATTATTTAAGCAAGTCAACATTAATATTCCACTCTTGGATGCTATTAAACATGTGCCGGCGTATGCCAAGTTTTTAAAATAGCTTTGTACACCAATAAGGGAGCCGAAGGTAGTAACACAGAAGATCCGTCTCTCTGAAGATGTTAGTGCTGTTTTAATGAATTCTTTACCAAAGAAGTTGAAGGACCCTGGTGCTCCATTAATTTCATGTGATATAGGTGGGGTGACATTTGATAAAGCTTTGCTAGATCTTCGAGCTAGTGTTAATCTGTTACCCACTTGCATTTATGAGCAATTTGATCTAGGAGAATGAAAGCCTACTTCTATTATCCTTCAACTGGCGGATCGGTCTGTTAAGACACCAAAGGGTTTGTTAGAGGATGTGATAGTAAAAATACATGAATGTTATTTCCCAGTGGACTTTTTAATCTTAGATATGGCCTCGTCTCAAGAGTTAAAGCATACACCAATCATTTTGGGACGTCTGTTTTTGGCTACGGCAAAGGCCAATATAAATTGTGCCACAAGGATGATGGATATTACTTTTGGAGAAGAGAGGATTTCACTAAATATTTTTAAAGCATCATAATACCCGGACAATGAGGAAGAATGTAATGTCATTGATATTTTTGAGGAAATAATTGAAGAAAGTGTTGATATAGGTGAGAATTTGATTGAAGAGGGTAGTTTGCTTCAGGATTCACCTCTTTCTTATGCACCTTATTCTAGAGTGGAGCCTCTTCCTCCATTAAGTTCTGAACCGATTCTTCCATCTCTTGATCAACCGTCTGTTTTAGAACTTAAGCCTCTGTCGGATTCATTGAAATATGCTTATCTAGGCCCATATCATACCTTGCCTGTTATCATTGCTTTTGATCTTACCTCTGCTCAAGAATCTCAATTGTTAGACATTCTTAAGGAGCATAGGGGGGCGATAGGGTGGTCTGTGGCAGATTTGAAGGGTATAAGTCTGGATGTTTGCATGCATTATATTTACTTAGAGGATAATGCCAAGTCGAGCAGAGAGATGCAGCGTCGGCTGAATCCGAATATGAAGGAAGTTGGTAAGAAAGAAGTTGTTAAGTGGTTAGACGCTGGGATCATCTATCCCATTTCTGACAGTAAGTGGGTCAGCCCGACACAAGTGGTTCCTAAGAAGTCGGGGCTGACGGTGGTAACAAATGAAAGAGGAGAGGAGGTGCCCATGCGATTACAAACAGGGTGGAGAGTTTGTATTGATTATAGAAAATTAAATTTTGTGACAAAGAAAGATCATTTCTCACTCCCGTTTGTTGATCAAATTTTGGAAAAGCTGGCTGGACAGTAATATTTTTACTTTTTGGATGGCTATTCCGGATACAATCAAGTTGTTATCTATCCGGAAGATCAAGAAAAGATTACTTTCGCGTGCCCCTTTGGCACGTTTGCTTTTAGAAGGATGCTGTTTGGACTGTGTAATGCCCCTGCTACTTTTCAAAGATGTATGATGTCGATATTTTCTGACATGGTGGGAGAAACTTTAGAAATATTTATGGATGATTTCTCTATTTTTGGTTCTTCATTTGAGGGGTGCTTGGAAAATTTAACGCAAGTTTTGAAAAGGTGCATTGATGCTAATCTTGTTTTAAGTTGGGAGAAGAGTCATTTTATGGTGCAAGAAGGTATAGTCTTGGGCCATGTAATTTCAGAAAGGGGGATAGAGGTCGATAAAGCTAAGGTTGAATTGATTTCCAATCTTCCTCCTCCTACTTCTGTTAAGCAAATCAGATCCTTTCTTGGCCATGCGGGGTTCTACTGTAGATTTATTCAGAATTTCTCTACCATCGCTCGCCCTCTCACCAAATTGCTTGCTAAGGACACTCCTTTTAATTTATATGATTCATGTTTAGAGGCATTTAATTCCTTGAAAGCGATCCTCACTCAAGCTCCGATTTTGCAACCTCCAGATTGGTCGCTTCCTTTTGAGATCATGTGTGATGCCTCTGATTATGCTGTGGGAGCTGTCTTAGGTCAAAGAGTGAATAAGAAGCCCGTGGTGATTTAGTATGCAAGTCGCACCCTTGCTGATGCTCAGATGAATTACACTACCACAGAGAAGGAACTCTTAGCTGTTGTTTTCGCCCTAGAGAAATTCCGTTCATATCTACTAGGGGCAAAAGTTATCATTTATTCCGATCACACTACTTTAAGATATTTGCTTTCCAAGAAGGATGCTAAACCCCGTCTCATTCGTTGGATTTTATTGTTGCGAGAATTTGATTTAGAAATAAGAGATAAGAAGGGGTTAGAAAATGTCGTTGCTGATCATCTCTCAAGGATAGTGATTCCTGAAAGCACTCCAATGTCCGATTCTTTTCTAGATGAACAAATTCTTTCCATTTCTCATACTTCCACTCCCTGGTATGCTAATATTGTCAACTACATTGCGGTAGGTCAGATCCCGGGAGGGTGGACTAAGCAAGAGAAGGATCACTTCTTTTCTAAGGTAAAACACTATTTTTGGGAGGACCCGGAGTTGTTTCATATGGGTCCAGATCATATTATAAGAAGATGTGTCCCTAAAGAAGATTAACAATCAGTATTGAATTTTTGTCATAATCTTGCTTGTGGAGGACACTTCTCTGGAAAGAAAACCGCGGCTAAAGTATTGCAAAGTGGATTTTATTGGCCCACTTTATTTAAGGATGCTTATGAATTTTCTAAATCTTGTTTGAGATGTCAAGCCGTGGGCAATAATTCGAAGAAAGATATGATGCCGATGAATTCCATTCTGGTAGTTGAAATTTTTGATATTTGGGGAATCGATTTTATGGGACAGTTTCCATCTTCTTTTGGTAATGAATATATTTTGGTGGCGGTCGATTATGTTTCCAAATGGATTGAAGCTATTGCTATTAGGACAAATGATCATAATGTTGTGATGAAATTTGTGAAGAAGAATATCTTTTCCAGGTTTGGTTGTCCTAGAGCTATAATTAGTGATGGAGGTTCTGATTTTAATCATTTTCAATTCTGAACTTTACTTCGTAAATACGGTATCACTCATAGCTTGCCATCCCCTATCATCCCCAAACTAGTGGTCAGGTTGAAATTTTCAATAGAGAGATTAAGAATATCTTACATAAAATAGTTAGGCCGGATAGGAAATACTGGTCTGAAAGGCTCGATGATGCATTATGGGCCTATAGAACTACATTCAAGACTGCCATTGGTATGTCTCCATATCGCCTGATTTTTGGTAAAGCCTGCCACTTGCCAGTAGAGTTAGAGCATAGAGCATCTTGGGCCATAAAGTATGTAAATTTTGATTTAACTCAAGCTGGATCCCAAAGAGTGCTTCAATTGAATGAACTGGAGGAACTAAGAAACGAAGCCTATGAAAATGTAAAGATTTATAAAGCTAAAACCAAGGCTTTTCATGATAAGCATATTCACAGAAAAAGATTTCATGTTAATCAAAAGGTTTGGCTATTTAATTCAAGGATGTGTTTGTTTCCGGGTAAATTAAAATCCAGATGGGATGGGCCATTTGTTGTTGTTAAAGTATTTGATCATGGAGCTGTTAAAATTCTAAATCTACAAAATGGTCATATTTTTACTGTTAATGGCCAAATGTTAAAACCTTACTTGGAGAATGAGCAGTTAACTACAAAAGAATCAATTGCTTTGTGTGATTTGGAGTAATTATTTGTGAGCTTTCATGCGTCTGGCTGAAGAAGGAAAATTTAACGCTTCTGGGAGGTAACCCAATGTTTTGTTATTTGATGGTTTCTTTTTAGTGTATTTTCATTAGTCAGGTCTGGAAGAAGAAGAGCTGTCGCCAGTTTATCTGAAGGACTGTTTCGCCTCACTTACCAGGTTGTATTCTTCCATCCTAACTATATTCTTTGCTTACGTTGTTCTATTGCTCTTTATTTTCTCATGCCATTGAGGACAATGTCATTCAAGTTGGGGGGGGGGGAAGGTAGAAAATTTTCATTGCATATAGTACAACCTTAGGAGTTTTTGCATGAATTCTTGCATATCATTTTTTTTGCATATCATGAAAGTGAAAAGATGAAATCCCCGACGGAGTTTTATTGATTCATGCTTGAATTGAAAGTAATTCTAGATTAGAAAAAGTTATGGAGAAGGTTGAAGGAAAATTAAGTTCAATCTAGCAATAGGAAACTGATATAAGAATCTTTGTAAAGTTCATGCGCACTATTAGAAAAATATTCACTGTGCACTCTGATGAAGTAAAATAAGACAAGCCCTCTGTTATTTTGGGAACTGTATCTGATACTTTACATTTCTTGAGGAGGAGATTTATTTCAAGAAAAAACTTTCTGCCTAGTTTTATAGAAAAAAAAAGAGAAAATGTGAAGGCATATTGTTGAAAAAAGAGAAATGATGAAATAGAAAGATCACGCCATGAAAAATGCCCCTGATCTGAGTAATCGGGCATGCTTCACCTAAGAAGGGTTGAGGTTCGCGCAAAAAGGTGAAGAGTAGTGCAGCATCATGGTTATGTAAATGAAAAATAGAAAAAAAAAGAGAAAGTTCCAAAGGGACAAAAGGAAAAGGCAGACAAAAGCTAGTGTGCTTAAATACTCTGATCTGAGAGGTGCAGGGTTGAAAGTTACTTACTTTGAATAACAAATGGGGGACGCAATTGTCTTAACTACGGATTTGGAATTACACATGCACAAGTGCTATTGAACTTTGATTTGTATTCTTAAGTCATGTTCTCTAATTTTCAATCTCAGGCTAGTATGAGCATTAATGATTCTAGATTCCGTATCTTTGGTTGATTCTATGAAGGGAGAGCTGGATATAAGAGTATGATCTTTGTAAGCTCTTGTTGGTCCTTAATTTTTATTTAATTTTATTACTAAGGGACTGACAATGAGTAAGTTGGGGGTGTGATAAGTGCTATATTTTATATCATAATTTGTATCACATTCATCATTCTTGTGCATTTAATGAGTCTAGTTGTGCATTTAATAAAGTTAAAATATCATTCTCATCATTTTCTGAGTCTGCATAATTTTATCATCAATTTTGAGTCAAATTGGTAATTTGAGAAATATTTAAGAAATACATAATTATTCCATTTTATTTTCTGATGAAGAATATTGAGTATTTTGCATTTTTTTGTGAATTTTCAGGAAATTGCGACCATGATAAATTCGCTATTTAAGATTCAACGACCGAATAGAGAGGCGCAGATTCATTTTGAAGAATTAAAGAAAATCAAAAGGTGGAAGTTCAAAAGAATTTGCAGCAGAGCTGGAGGCACCAAATCCATTCCGCTATTCCCTAAATTTCTGGAAAAAGAAGAAAATCAAAATATGGAAATATGAAGTTGCAGCTGGAAGTCGGACGCTGAAATGATATTGCGCCCTTGTCAAAGCCGCTATTCAAGATAGTGCGCCTTAGCAGAAGATACCCAGGAGCGGAACGGCAGTATCCCAATCGAACTGTGCTTCCTTGTTTTGAGCATATCTAAGCTTAATCTATGGAAAGGAGGTTTTCAAATTGGAAAGGGATCTAAAGGGATCAATTTGTAGTGCTAGAAACATGATTTCAAACTGGATTCGGAGACTTACAATCGTGGGACCCTGTTGTACCATATAACTAGATGCCATGGCCGATGTTGCAAAGTGTTGGATAGTTGGAGGTCTGCCGTAGGGATTATTTTTGAAGCTTTTCCTTTCTTATTTCGTAGTTAAGTTCTTCTTCAAAGTTCTTCGTTTTTCAATCTTCTATAATTTCTTCTTCTTCATCTTCCTCTAATTCTTCCTATTTTCAAAGTTATTTTCTATTTTTCAAAGTCCTGTCTCCCATTTTTTCTGTTCATCTGATTTCTCTACCTTCTAGTTTTCTTCAGTTTTCTCCATCTTCCTCTCCTCTTTTCAAGTTGTTGTCTTCATCAAAGTTCTTCGATTTTTAAAGATCTACATCTTCTTCTTCTTCTCCTTCCTCTAATTCTTCTTCATTTCATCGTTATTTACTATTTTTCAAAGTTTTATTTTTTCGATTTCTATTGTTTATCCGGTTTTGATGAACTCTGGTTTTCTCGATTTTTCACCTTCTTCCATTCATCTTTTCAATCTATGTTCTTCATCAAAGTTCCTTAATTTTCAAATATCTACAATTTTTCTTTCTTCACCTTCTTCTACTTCTTCTCGGTTTGAAAGTTATTCTCATATTTTTAACCTGCTATCTTGGGTTTTCTTTTTCACTGTTCATCTGCGACCTCTCCCTGTTCTTTTGTATTTTTCTCCATCTTCCTTTTGTTTTTAAATTCTGAGTTCTTCACCAACCTTCTTCGTCTTCTCATCCTATACAACTTTGCCTTCTTCCACTTTCCTTAATTCTCATTTGTTTTAAAGTTATTTTCTTCTTAATCTCTCTCTGTTCACACTCTATTCTTTTTACTGCACTTTTCATCTCTCCACCGAACCCTCTTCTTCTCTTTCAGTTTTCTCTCTTTTCACAATACACTGCACACACTTTTTGCATAGTAGAAATCTCCTCTTTCCCTCCTCTCTATTTTCCTCTCAAATCCCTTTGACAGATCTTCATCTATTGGTCCTCTCACGGCGTCGGTATCCAAGGCGAGGCAATCCCAAAGATTTGGCGAGGAGGCGGCGTTGTTCTTCATCCATCTCTTGGCTACAATTTTCTTCCCTTTTCTCTTTTATGCTCAAGTTGTAATTTTTAGTTTCTTAGAGTGTACTTTCCACTTTCATCTTAATAAAGTTCAAATTTTGCAAATTGTGATTGTCTTAATTTTTCTCTCTCTATCTCCTCTAATTTCTCTACTTAAACCCTCTCATATTCTTTAATTAGTTTTCTTGCAATTTATTTTTTCTTAGTTGTAATCTCACTCAAAATTTGATTTTTTCAAAGCATAGGGATTTTTCCAACTTGTTCTATAAAAATTTTTCCTCCTCGTGGGATCGACTCCACTTACCACTATATGTTTGATTTTTCCAATCTTTTTAAGTGAGTGAGTGCGAATATTTTTGAAATTGTGGCACGGCTTCTTAACGACACTAGTCGGTGCACATCAGTAGACTTGCTGAAAGTCTTTTTCTGAGTTTTATTATTCTATTTCTGAATTTTCTTTTGTTCTTGCATTTTCTGATTTTCAGGCTGTTTCACTGGAGATGTGGTGGCTACATTTGATGCTTTTACAAATGATGTCATTAGCTTGTTTTTAAAAGCTTTCTTATTATTGTAGCCCAGCCCTTCCTTTTGAACATTTACCTTAACTCCTAGTAGCCTAATCAAATTTTGTTGGCCATTAACAAATTTTGACAGTGAATTCTTCAAATCCGAAATTTTATTTTCTAAAGAGGCAATGTGTATCTCATAGTTAACAATCTGTTGTTCACTGCAATTAACACATTCATTCAACACCTTGTTTGAAGTTTTATAAGTTTCAATTTCTTGTTCCAGATTGCACATTTTTTCAGACTCATCTATGCAAACAGATTTCCCTTTTTCAAGAATCATTAATCTATCTGTCATAGCCGAATTTAACTTCGTCAACTTTTCATTTTCCTTTATCAGAGTATCATTTTGAATTAATTCATCAAGTAATGTCTGGTCATCATGAGATGCTCGTTGATTGTTTTCAGTTTCAGATTTTCTTTGCAGATTTTCAAGATTTTTCTGAAGCTCCAAGTTCACAGACTTGATAGCATCAAAATTTTCAGCAACCATATTCTTCTCAACTTCAAGTTTCTTGAACTTTTCTTCATTTTCTTTAACGAATTTTCTGAGAGATCTATTTTCAGATTTCAGCTTATTTAGTTTTGAGTTAACACATTCAAGATCTTCCAACAATTTTTCATTCTGAAATGAATTAGTGAGAAGAATCTGATCATCATTAGTTGAGCTAAGTTTTTCTTCTAGTTCAGATATCTTATTTGCAAGTTCTTGATTTTCATTTTTTAATAATCCAATTTGTTTCTTATGTATATGAACATCAGACAACCAAGCATCATAAGATTGTTTCTGTTTCAAACAGTTTTCACATGAAATATTTGAACTATTCTGATCAATTTTCTTTTTCTATTTTTTATTCTCAGATTTTATTTTCTTATATCTATCAGATAGTTCTTCATACATACTCAACAATTCATCAAATGAAATCTCTTCAGATCCGGAGCTTACCTGAGATGTTGTCTCATTCATTTGATCACTGTTGTGATCACTGCGATTGACCATTAGGCATTGTTCTTCCTACTTCCTATGAGTGGCAGTCACTCTGTCCAATATTTCCTTTCTAGAAGTACATCTGAGTACAAAAGGAAACAAGTCAATACCAATTGTAGCCATCAAGATATTAAGAACTGTGATATTATCACGGTTCTTCAATCTGTCCTCATTGGACCACTCGGTCTAATCATGAGGTAGTTTATGTGGGCCGTTAGATATAAGACTCCATAGGTTAGAATCAATGGAGTTCATGAAAACACATAGGCCGCCTAACCATTCTTCAAAGTTAGAACCATCAAATACCGGTGAATAAGCCATTCAATACAATTCAGAGCAATGACTTAAAATGATAAAGCACCAAAAAAAATAGCAGGATCTTCTGCAGATCGTTGGATCTGATGAATCAGAGACCCGCTCTGATACCAATTGTTGGGATATCTTGGTGCAAGACTGAGATCTAGAATGGGGGGTGAATAGATCCCCTCCAAAAGTTGCTTCAATTAAAACTCTCACTATAAGATCGTGCGGAAATAAAACTGGATGGCTCAAGCTAAATAGATGTTCTAACACTCGAACACTTAGCCAGCCCACTCAACCTGAGACTCTACTAAGCACACGGACAACACTTCGCAGCTGTGTTGGATATGGATTGATAACATACAGAAGAACTTCAAATAGTGAATGCTTAGATTGCTTGTGAAGGGAGATAGAAGATATGGAATTGGACAGTCACACAAACCACGGTGCACAGAGATTTTAGATGGTTCGGTCTGCTACCACAGACCTACGTTCATCCCCCACTCAAACCCAAGTGAGGCTTTCCACTGACAAACAGCTTGAACCGCTGAGCATCACAGCTTGCTTACACCGCTGAGCAACATAGCTTGCTATCCGCTGAGCCTTACAACTTTGCTAACCCAAGAAATCAATCCTTACTGCTGAGCCTTACAGCTTGTTGTCTGAGGAATCAATCTTCGCCGCTGCCTCACAGCTTGAAGATAAATTTAGAAGAAAACAAGGAAACAAAAGAACAATAGAAAAGAAACGAACAAAGCAAATGTAGCTCGATGAGCACAGTGATCTGGATTTGATCCAAATACCACAGATCTGAAATAGCTCTGGTTGCACACTCTTTCACTGCTTGGATACTTCACTCTCTTTCTTCTTCCTCTCACGATCTCCTTCTCTGAACTCTCTCTTCTTTCTCTCAATTTTTTTCTTCTACTCACTCGATGACTCTCTTCTCTTCACCGCAGCTCTCTTTCTCTACTTCTTCTCTTTACAGCACTCCTCTCTTGGCAGCCTTCTATAATAGCTCCCTTCAGTCGCAGCCCTCAGCTCGGAGGAGGATTCTTCCTATTTATACAAGAACAGGGGCTCTGGTGATTTGATTCCATTTCCTTTTCGTTGGCGCGAATCTTGTGGTCCCCACAAGATTCCATTGAGAGCATGTGGAGGGAACACTCCCGCCAAAAGAATTCTGGAAGGTGCTTTGATCCAATAGTCCACATGTCAGGTAGAGGTAAGAAGCTTTCCACGTGGCAGATCCTTTCTGCTGAACTATTTGCCTTGGATCACGTGCCCATCATTGCTCACCTGGGTTCACGTGATACTCGCCTGCTATCCTTGGGATCACGTGTCATTCGCCTGCTCTTCCTGGGATGATATCATACTTTCAGTCACGTGCCTTAAGCCACTAAAGGTCTGTTGACCTCTTCATCTTGAACCACTGTTGCTGCTTTGTTGAACTGCCATTGATTGTATGATCTTGTTGCTATTGCTGATCATAGGACTTGGCTGCTGAAACCCTGAGCTTCTAATAAAGACTCTTAATGACTTTAGTTGAAGAAGTCAACACTTGTTAAGCTAACAGTCTTCTAAGCTCAAGCATGCCTGAACTGTGAGGTTGATGAAATTGGGTTGTGCTCACTGAGGTATTTCATCAACCACTTCTTCTTCTTCATTGGTTTTGACTTATCTGGGCAAGGGCCACTGATCATAGCTTTTTCTGTTGCCTTGTCATGCTCATCCAACTAGTAAGATTGCATCTAACTTCATCTTGCTTGATTAGAATGTACTTGTATGCTGTTGTAAATTGAAGTTCACTGGAGGCCATCAATTACTTCTGTTGCATCGACCTTATGCATGTATAGATACAAGATGCGTCGACCTGTCTCTGACAAGACAGAAGATTGTGTTTCTGCACCGACCTATCCCAACACTGGTTGAATTGCTGCATCGACCTTTCTTCTGAAGGACCTGAGGTGCATCGACCTTTCGTTCTTAACTTGCTTAAGTGCATCAACCTGATAGGTATAACGGCTTCGCTGCATTGACCTGACTGCTTTAACTATGGTCGCGGCATCGACTTGACAGCTATGAAGAACAATGATGCACCGGCCTGATAGATAGAAAGTTTTTATGTGCATCGACCTGCTTAGCTACGTGAGTGTACATGCATCGACTTGTGCCTTTTGCTTGCCATTGTCCTATCGATGCAATTCTAGGTGCATCGACCTTAAGGTAATAGTGGGTGAATGTGCACTGACCTTACATAACACAATGAATATATGTGCACCGACCTTACCTGACAAAGAGAATGTATATGCATCGACCTTACAATGTTATCGTTGACTCACAATTGAACAGTAGCGTCGACCTGACTACAATGTGAGTGTGCATCGACCTTAGTGAACCCAAGGTCCAATGTGCATCGATCTTAGTGAACCCTAGGTCAAATGTGCATCGACCTCTCTAAGCACAAGGTCCTCTAGTGCACCAACCTTGGTGAACACAAGGTTCACTTGTGCACCGACCTGATACCCTGGTGGTGTATACATGCACCGACCTTTCCAGCAAAGGCTGAGGCCGATCATTTAGCACATGTGCACATTGCAGACATTATGCCCATCAAAACCAAGATGCAAACATTATGCACATTACAACATTAAGACCAATGCAACATTAACACATATAACATCATCATTCAATTCTCATGCAGATTCAAGATGACTTATAGTGATTGATGACTTATACATTGCAACATTAAGACCAATGCAACATTAACACATATAACATCACGCACAGATGAGTCATAGTGTTTGGCATCATCAAAATCAAAATGGATCAATGCAACATGAACACATAAAACATTACCCACAAATGAGTCATAGTGTTTGACATCATCAAAACCACAGGGGTACAATAATTTCAATAATTTATTCCTTTTATTAGTTGCATTCCTGATGGAATTTCGGCAGCATCTCCCCCTGACCCGGGATGATCGGGGGGTGTTGAGTGGGTACTCATCCACGGAAGTCCGAGATGGCCCCAAACTTATATGGATGCGCACAAAAGTGGCAACATCTGTAACGATCACATCGGAACACATCGCAAAACTAGACAGAGAAGATTAAGTCATGAACTCTTTGGAGCTTAAAATGGCAGCACAACCCATGGAGCTTGGAGGCTCACTGAGATCTGGGTACCAAGCCCCCCCAGGAAGGATGTTTCCGGTCGAAGTGGAGGCCCCCACCGGTCAAGGCCATGGGGAGGGGACTACCGATTAAAGGATCCAGAGGGGCTGCTAGCTCCACTAAACTAAACATGACCAAAGGGAGCAGAAGCTACCGGGCCACCCTATGAGGAAGGAGTGGCTAGCAGGGAGGAAACATTAAGCTTGGTATGCAGATTTAGCGTCAGCAGCACCCAAGTCTCAAGTATGGTTTGGGTGAGCTCGGATGCCGGCCTTGCCATACCATGTTGCTTATAGAGGAGAAAAGGGAAGAGGCACAGTGAGCACCCAGTAGGAGTATGATAGAACCTCGGGGAGGTATTCTCCAAGGGGCTAGCCTCAGAGCCCTACCCATGGCGTTGGGCAAGCCCTGAGCCTCTTCCTAGATAAGCTCACCCGGGCACTCTTACTATGAGCACCATGTAGCTATTCGGAGGAAAAAGTCAGATCAGCTGAGGGAGCTTATTGTACTCAGGGACACACGGTAGAAAATGAAGAAAATATAAGAAGGCGGTTGACACAGGCAAAAATGAATCATGCACTACGAACACAACTATTCTAAACTTTTTATTCTCTGTTAAACAGATAATATGGGAGGCAACACATCATAGGAGGGAAAGGAGAAAAGAAAGGATAACTTCATATAAAAGAAAATACAGCAGGGAGGGGGAAGAGAAGGAGCAGTGACCCCTTCTTTCCCCCTCCTTTCTTATCCTCACCTCTCTCACACAATCTTTTTTTTCAGAACCTTACCCACCCCAGGGAGCTCCCTGGGAGAGTTCCTCTCCTCTCTTTTCTTCGCTCTTTATCTTCTGCGTGTGTGTGTGTTCTTCTCCTCTCTTCCCTTGCACCGCCCCTTTTTTTCTTCACCTTTAGGCCAGTTTTATAGGGATGAATGCAAGGTCCTCCCTCCATTTAGATCGAAGGCCCGGGCCTCGAGCGTGCTGTGTAGTGCCAGCTGGACAAAATGATGAGCTGCCATCCATGGTAAGCCTTTCGGTCAAAGGCAGCCCCCATGGGAAGATCCTGCTGGTAGTACTTTTGAGCTGACGTGCTACCATTAAAGCAAGGGTAGAGAGACTCCCATTTTTGGGCACGCAAGGCCTATGTCGCGGCATCGAGGGCTTGCAGGGGCCTGCCGTTCGTAGCTCCATAGCACTGCTAGACAGTGCTGCCGATTATACTTTTGCTGTCGGAAGAGGAGGCACCCTGCTGTTTAAGTCCTTTGCTGCTGTTTATGCATTTCCTGCCAGTTAAACTTGATGAAGAGGCTGTCGGTTAAGTGGTGGAAAGGGGCATGCCGTTTAATTGGCCTGGAGAGGCCCTGCCAGTTATGTTCGCCCATGGGGGCTGCCGTTTATACTCCCTAGTGCCGGTTATAGAGAGGCCCTGCCGGTTGCAGGTTTGGGGCCACCATACGAGCCATGTGCAGGCAGCCGGTAAGTGGTTCCCGGAGGGAGGACTTGCTCTCATTCCCCCGCCAGTTATGCATGCGCGGGGGGAGCTACCGTTGAAGGAGTTGACCACTGCTGCTAGAGGGGAGGAAGCTGATTAAACGGCAGGAGGTTGCTACCGTTAAAAGAGGTGGGAGGAAGCTCTTCCCCCTACCAATAAAATGGGCAGAGCCCGTGCCAAAAAAATGCAGGTGCAAGGGGGGCCTGCCGATTAAACGGTACAATAAAGGGGGCTGCTGTTGAAGCAGGCAGAGCCCCTGCCGGTTGACCCCCAAAGGGGCTGTCGATTACATGACCAAGGGGTGGCCCTGCCGTTAAACTACCCTGCTATGGGAGAGAGAGAGAGAGAGAGAGAGAGAGAGAGAGAGAGATCTACCGTTCAAACGCGTTAGTCGCTGCTTGCTAGAGGGGAGAAAGGGTTGCCGTTTAAACGACAAGTAGCTGCTATTAGGTCCCTTGGGGTGCAACCGGATTTAGAAGGGGGGTTGATAAGATCCTTCCACAAAGATTGCCCAATTAAAAACTTAGCTGATGGAAACACAAGCTACAATAGACAAACAAATGAAACACATAATCATAACGTACATCGGATCACAAGGGATAGTTCAGAGTAGTATAGCAAGACACCTTGTATAGCATGACAAAAGAGGGCTGCTATAGGAAGTGGCAGAGGTCGACGCATTAACCCAGTGGAGTCGACGCTGCCTTGTAGAAGGTTCAACAATTTGACGGATAAGCTGCTCTATAGCCTCTAGGTTTGTGTGTGAACAGGATGCTAATATGTGTGATGGAGAACAACTAAAAATGCATACGTTGAAGCTCGCATACGTACCTATGAATGGGGGTAAAGAATATGGAGTAATCTCACAGCTCACAACCCATTACACAAGGACTTTTAAGGTGGTTCAGTCAACAAACCCACAGACCTACGTCCACCCCTCACCAAATCCCGTGAGGCTTTACCACACGCTGCAAACGTAGCACCACACGGGGAAGACTCCCCACACACACGCACACGAGGAGGAAGCTCCTCACGAGGACGAAGTCCTCAATACACACGGGGACGAACCCCCCCCCCCCCCCCACACACACACAAACAAAGAAAACAACACGCTGCAAGTGTAGTAAAAACACGGGGAGAACTCCCCAGCACACACATGGCTGAACACAGCCAAAGACCCACCTCTGATCTCTAAACAAAGCACCAGACACACTGCTGTGAACACAACAAAACACACAGTTTACAGATGTGAGTTCACAAAGAAGATCAAGAAACAAAAACGAGAGAAACACACTGTGGCTTCAGAACAAAGTCTGGAAGCTCTATCAGCAGATCTGGACACTGGTTCGATCTGTATTCTTCCTTCTCAAATACTGGCTGGCTGCAATGAGGATTGCTTTCCTTTCTCTCCATTCTATCTTCTTTTTCTACCTCTCTTTACAGCACTGGCCTAGATCGGACCAGAACTGGGTCGCACACACTCCCTTTTACTTTTCCTCACAAATTTCTTCTTGAATGCTCAAGGGGCGTGGCCTCTCATCAAGGGCAGCAGCAGCTCCTCTTTAAGACAGAGCTTGATATATATAGAGAGCTGTGTATAAACAATTCCCTCCAGAATCCTGTGACCTGATTGGCTGGAATATAAAAGGCTTGTTTGAACACTGACCTCTTTTTGATTGGACCACCATATTTGATGGCAGGAGCAAGTCAAATTTCCCAAGCTGAAATCTGATTGGTCCAGCAGAGACACATAAGTTTCCCTCCAAGATCCTTCAATTTGATTGGCTGGAGTAAACAATGGTTCTTTTAAAAAGGAGCTCCATCAAATCTGTATTTTGAGAGGCCAGTAAAAGGTAAACTTCTCATATGTAGTTTTCTGATTGGTCCATAGCAGCAGAGCAGGGCCAGAATAGTTTTCCCTTCAATATATGTAATTGTATTGTTGGAATAAATAAGTGAGGTTTGACCAATAGTGCCTGCAGCATCTTAATTTTCATAGGCTGGCTTGCAGAGAGGACGTCCTTCGGTCCTAGAAGATTTTTTCCAGACACAAATCTTGTTGGCTGACTCTAGGAGAAAGGACAGCAGAGAAAGAGTCTTTTCCCTAGATGGTGTAATGAAGGATATGTAGATTATGGAAAATCCACTAAGAAAAAGAAATATGAATAATATGAGAAAAGAAAGGGGAAAGAGATAGAAAAGGGGGAGCAAAAGAGCATGCATGGATACTAGTGGAGTGTGATCGCCAGAGGGGTTATCTCAAAAGAATGTAACAATGAACAAGGAGGGATCACGATCTAAATACCTTAAAAGCGGGGAGATGTGAGTGCACCTTCTCTTCCTATCGGCCGGCCGATGAAGATAGTTTCTCTTGTGTAGATTACCCTTGCAAAAATAACAAACCAACAAAGAAAATATTGATTAGAGATCAAGTGTGTAGTATCAAATCCCACATATAAATAAGCAATGAAATCATGGAAAAGAACACACCTCGTTGGTATTTTAGTTTTAAATCTCTATGCAAAAGGGTATGAAAAATATGATGAATGCTATGGAGGGTGCAAGTGTTGCACAAAGGGAGGATCTTAATTGTATTGAGATGAAAAGAATAAACAAGGAATATGATCCATGAACATGAAGTGATCTAATGAAAATAAAAGAGGATAAAGAGAAGAGATAGGCTTATTGGTTTTCTCCAATTGGGGCTTCAAATCTTCAATATGCTCCAAGGAGGAAGAAGAACTCCAAAGGATGTAGCTTTAGGCTTAGAAGAATCCTCCTTGACTCCTTGGTCCAGCAGCACCTCCTCTTAGATTAGTTGAGCAGCCTTAAACACAAGGGAGAGAGGGGTCCTATTTATAGGGCTGAAATTAAGAGTTTAATCTAAGAAAAATTATGAAATCAAGTTTTAATTGAATTTGGAAGATGATATACATTGTCCAAGTGTCCCTTCAACCTTAGAAAGTCTTAGGATCCTTTACCAAATGGAAAAGGGGCTCAAAATGGAGAAAGAAGGAGATTCTACGCGGATTCGAAATTCTACAAGAATGGGCGACCACTCAGTGGTCGTTAATTAAAAGAGCACCCGCTCAAAAAGTCGCCAATTCTGAGTCATTTTAAGATGGATTAGGAATTTCTAAAATTAGAAACGAATTGGCGCCCATATGCCGGTCACCAATTAGGAATTAATACGAATTTTAGACGGAGTTAAAAACTCAAAAAATAGAAAGAAAATTGACGACTTGTTATCCGGGCGCTCATTTATGAATTAGCGACCTTCCGAACAGTCGTGGAATCAAAAATAATCCGAATTCGACTCGAAACGAGAAGAAAAGAATTGACGCCCTTCCTTAAGTCGCCAATTAAAGAATTGGCGCCCTTCCGGAGTGTCACCAATTCAAAATCAGTTGAAAATCGGTTAAAAATGCGAAAACTAGAATGGACGCCCTTCTTGGAAGTCGCCAATTAAGAATGGGCGTCCGTTCGATCGCCACTAATTAAAAGGCCCCAAAAAATTAGAGAAAATTTTTAAAAAATCTGAAAAATAGGAAAATATGTGGGAAAGTCGATAAAGCTGAAAAATCAAGAAAAAAAAAATGAGAAAAACCACTCAAATGAGTCGATTTGGGGGTCAAATTGGGGCATCGTAATGCGATAGGATATGTTCTCAAAAAGATGTCAAATTTTGCATGTCTACAGCTGCCCCGCCTTGACGTTTGCTTTGCAAGGGAGCGACACGGAGTGGAATGGAATAGAATGAAGTGAAATGGCGTGGAATATAATGTAAAAGAGTGAGAGCGAACTAAAAAGTAGATGTCAATGTGTGATGAGACATGCAATCAACATCACCTAATAAGAATTGGATCTAAAGCTCGAGATGATGCAATCTTGTAGAGATTCAATGAAAGCAACAGTTGTTTAGATAAAGGAGGGAATGTGCACGCGGGCACGAAGGAGATAAAAGAGCGATCAACTTTCAGTGTGGTGGAAGTATCCCAGGTCACAAACCTGTATGTTTCACCATTGGAGAGAGGTTACCAACCAATGTGGACATGCTACAACCAAGGTGGATTTAAGGAAAGGAATTGAAATAAGATGATAGAAATCCAAATAAAGGAGTTTTCAAGAAAACAGCCCAAAATGGCAATACAGTGAACTGAGGACACAATTCGGCGTGGAATATCTTATATCTTGAAAAATAACGATCAATTGACCTCAAAATGATTTATTAGAAGGGTTTTCTGAAGTTAATTCAAATTCCTACATGAATGCATGTTGGGTTTAAAAGGGAAATTTTTTAAATAAATGAAAATTTAAGATAATCAAGGATAATATTGTTAAGCTGCCCAGACTGATCGAGTCAAGACACTGATTCGTGAGCTGATACTAAGCCAAAGCCCATTTATCCGCGCACCAACTCGCAAAAGGGGAACCATCGTCCCTAGTCTTGGACGGCTCAACGGCCTATCTGTATGACTAAGATTCCTCTGAAATCATCATTATTTTTGATGAAGGAGAACTCAAATTCTATATTTACCAAAGCCACAAGGTCCTTGACATAATCTAATAGCGTCATAACTTATAGTAAAAATGCATACAGGGAAGATGGTGGAGCAATAAGCGTATGGGAACTGAGAAATACAGTGCAAGCACCGTGGGACCTGAGTGATACCCAGACGGTGGGACCAAAAGCTTCTTTTTCCTATGCTCAAAAGTTCATTAGCAAAGAATAGTGAAGTATAACAAGCAACGAATTTAGGAATAAAGCATAGCAAGCATCATGAATAGCATTAAAGCTTGTATTAAGCCTCAATAGCATAGTAAGGCAAAGCATATCTAGCATGAATGGCATGAGTTGAAGCATAGCATTTCATTGAATATCATAGCAGAGATTGCATTGAAACGTGAAACATGCAAAGCATCATTGTTTTGTTGTTTGTCATGAGGATGACAACTTGGCTAACCATAAGATTTGGAGTTGAATGATCAAGATCAAGTAATGCCCAGTGGCAGGAGTGATTAGAAGGTTTGGCAGTGAATTGCTCAGAATCGGAAAATGCCCAGAGTTAGAGGAATAATCCAGTGAAGTCAAGAGGACTTACTTAGAAAGATTTGGAGATAAATGATTGGAGTAATACCTAGAGTAGCAATCAGCATAGGAAAGAATCAAAAGGTCGATAGCAATGAATGGAGAGGACTCACCTCGTGTTATTGGTCTTTGCAAACAGTTGTCTCTGTCAAACAACACCATCAGGAAACACAATGCAATTTTTTTGGATTTTTGTAATATGTAAATTTTTATGGGTTTTGAACAGTATTCAAATTTTTATGGATTTTGGAAGATGTTTGAACTTTTGGAATTTTTTTTGGATTTTTATTAAGAAATATTAAAAAAATTAGATTTTAGTTTAGACATTGCTAATACAACATCAAAGGATGTTCAAACCACTAGCTAGGGGTCTTTGTTCCTTCCCCTTTCGTGAAGAACGCCCAAAGCAGGGCTTGCATTGAAAGGTGGAGCCCTATAGTTGGCTACCCTTGGTTAACGGTGCCTCTACAAAGGCCATACCCGAGAAACACTCGATCTTAGAGGGAGAAGAGAAGAAAAATCGGGGATAAGCCTGATATAACTTAAGAGGACATCGGGTTTAACTTCTTTTCATAGCACAACCCCTAGAGATTCGGTCTGTTCGCCGGGGCTTTGTATCATATCATCGAACCTTAAATTCTCTTTTAGGCATGCATATGACTAGGCTCATGACGTCCCGCGGGAAAACTGTACTGCCCTCCTGCCATGCCATTGAACTTTGAATTTTATTTTCGCTCATATATATATATTTTTATTTGATCATCATTTTTCTTTTGGTGTCCTTTGGACTTGAAAGATATTACAATTGAGCTTGGTATTTGAGAATAAGGTCATAATAGACTGCCCCTATTTGAGACTTCCGCTTGTCAGGATGTGCTTAGGTTGGTTGTTTTGCCCAGAATATCTCTGCCCTCATATTTTGGCCTAGTAAAGAGGAGAAAAAGACTTCGTGCCCTCGAGTATGGCCCAAGTAGCAACGGTGCTTACTGAAGGAGACGGCTAAGGACGTCGTGAAGTGTGTGCGGTGCCCAGCTAAGGGTTTCCCTTAACAAGGGAGGAGAGAATGCCAAACTCCCAGTGTGGGGTTCTTATAGCCAAAGTGTGCTGCATAGCAAGCCTAAAGACTCTTTTTTGACATTTATTTATTTTTATTTGAAATTGAATTTAAACAAAGACCTAAGATAAGGCCTAGAATACCACTCTTAATCATGTTAAGAAGCATTTTATGTTGAAAACCCTGCGTGAATAAGGTGATGAAAATGCATAAGAATGCATACTTACGCAAACATGTTACCTTGCGACCTTGTAGAAGCAGCTGCCGGTGGCGTTGTTGGTAGACATGGGATTTGCAGTCCTCTTTTGGCAGATAAGAAAGGATAGCGGCAAGGATTAGAAGTGGTTTAACAAGAAGGAGCGATGTCTAGACCAGACTTAGACGAATAAGGAGAAAGGAAAGAAGGTGAGGGCTAGAACTCCCTTTCTAAGGCGCGGAGACCTTGATAACATGAAAGGTGTACAGAAGGAAAGGGGAATCAAGAGGAGGAGTGAGTGCTAAAGCCTCGAAAATAGTGGGAGAAGGGGCAGATGCCCTTAGCAGTTGATGCAGAAGAAGTTGGGTTGGACCCAGGATCAGGAGGAATTAAGAGGAGAAATTGGTAAATAGAAGGAGGCGGATCCGGAGGGTCCAGAGGCAATGGAAGAGAATCATGATAAGAAGAATCCGTAGGTTTCGGAGGAAGAAAGTGACGAGGGACGCGAGGCCCTGGGAAGAGGTATGGAAAAAGATGATTTAAAAGGAAGAAAAGAACAAAAGATGTGATGTCTTCGAAGAGTAGGAAGATAAATCAAAAAAAGAGATGAGGTCTGGAGGTTCCGGAGAGAGAGAATGGGAGGAAGAACAAGAATCTGGAGGTTTCGGGGGGATAAAATGACGAGGGACGGGATGCCCAGGGAAGAGGTATGGAAAAAGATGATTTAAGAAGAAGAAAAGAACAAAGGACGCTATGTCCCGGAGGAGTAGGAAGACAATTGGAGGAAAGGGAAGAAAAGATCCGGAGCTTCTGGAGGAAGAAAGTAGAAAGGGGCGCGATGCCCTCGGAAGAGAAAAGAATCTGGAGGTTCCGGAGGAAGAAAATAGAAAGGGATGCGATGCCCTGGGAAGAGAAAGGAATTTGGAGGTTTCGGAGGAAGAAGATAGAAAGGGGCGCGATGCCCAGGGAGAGTCAGTGTGAAATTTGAAGGTTCCGGAGGGGGAAAATTGGAGAGGGCGCGATGCCCTAGGAGAGTGAGAGAAAAATCCAGAGGTTCCGAAGGGAGAGGATGGGAGGAGGCGAAATGCTCAAAAAGAAGAGATAGAAAATCTGGAAGTTTCGGATGAAGGAAATCGGAGGGGACACAATGCCCAAAGGAGCAAATGGGGAGAGACAAGAAGTCCGGAGGCTCCAGAGGAATAGAGTGAGAAGGGACGCGATGTCCTAGGGGGAGAGAATAATCTGAAGGTGCCGGGAGACGGGGAAAATGCGAGTTTGGAAACCCGGGAAAGAAGGAATGCAAATGCATGAAATGCAATGAATATGATGGATGCATGGAATGCAAAGAACACAAGGGGTGAGAGGATAAGAACCCCCTTCTTACCCAACGGGCGGCCCATAAGGAGAAATTAAATGAGAGGGCAAATGAAATTGAGTAGGTAGCGGGTGAATTGGCGGGAGGCCCTTGAGAAGACCCGCCCCTCCATGCCAAAGAAAGTGCCCGGTCAAACGGCTCAACGAATGGAATCAAAGCGCATGAGCTCTCATTTGATGAAGAATGTGTTATGGCAATGTAAGAGGAGAACATCTTCTTAGGAATTTGTACAATGATAGAACAAGGGGTAATGAGAGCTTTGAAAGAATGTTGACCGATGAGCAAAGTGATTTTAATAATCTCGGTTATGGGCCACCGTGGCATCAAATCTTGACATTTTTTTATGGTGAGCTTTAATGGAGAGGTGACATTCTCAAAGATGCCGGGCACAAGAATGCGGATCGACATCCGACAGATAAAGTCTTGGATCTTGAATAGCATAGCCATGACCACATCCTTCTTGCCCGGCTCTTGATCATCCTTGGCACAAATACCCGTAGAAATACACCCACTCCGAGTGGAAGGAAGCTAGACGGAAGCGGTAAGCTTAACACATAATGAAGGTTTAGTGGATGATGTTGAAGGAAGTGTAAGTGGAAGTAGAGGTTCAAGCACGTCGGGCTTCTCCCCTTGCTCGGAAGCGGATGGGGTTGGCTCGAGTGCAACAAGGAGTGGACCCTGCTCAGGATTAACCACGGGTTCGGGTAGAGGTTTAGGCAAAGTGGGGTTTGGTGTAATTGGCTTCTGGGTTATAAAGATGGTGGAGGCCTTAGGTGGCGACAATGGAGGGTTACTTGGTTTAGGAAAATGTTTGACGGGAGGTTTGGCAGAGGCCGATGGTGTGGAGGTTAATGGAATAGTTGGAGGGGAGTCAATGGAGGGCCCGGATGGCTTAGTGGGGGCTAATGGTATGGTATTTGGAGATGTGGAAGAGGGAGGTTTGGTGCGCAAGAAGCGTCAAATTTTGATGGGGCGAGAGGTGTGAAGAGTAGGGGAAGGGTCATGATGCGCCGATGTAGGTGATTGGAGTATCGAACCATCATCATAACACCAATTGGTTTCATAGTCGGGGTTGGGGACGGTGGCATTGTCCTGAGTAGGGGGTTCATCGGGTAATGGAGGGCGAGGAAAGTGAAGGAAACTCAGAGTGGATGTCTCTTTAACATATTCTTCTTGTTGTGCCGTCTCCAAATCTTCATAATCATCTAATTCAAGTGGACGCCGTGGTGGAGGCGCAATAATGGGTGATGGAGGCGTACAAGGTGGAGGATTTTGTGGAGGTGAGTGTGGAGGCAGAGGGCCACATGAATGCTTGGTGTGAATGGGTGGAGGAGGCGTATAATGATATGGAGGTTCTTGCATATACCGACATAGAGACGGAGGCGGAGGGCCACATGAATGCACGGGATATATGGGTGGTAGAGGGCGGACGGCATCCACTTGATCATTAACACTTGTCAAAATATCTTGCCCACTTAAGTCGTTGATGCCATTATCTCTCCTCTCCTTCCAATCTTTTTCCATCTTGGTGATGTTATTCATAAAAGCATGAAGAGGATTGACTTGAGGAGGAGGAGGAGGAGGAGGAGGAGGAGCGGGCTACGGGCTTGTGACCCTCTTTAGTTGTTCATCCATTGAAGCGATTTTATCAATGAGAGCCTGTTGGAGTGATGTGACTTGAATAACGGAGAATGGCACGATGGCCTTGGAGGAGCGGCATGATATAAAGGCCGTGGAGGAGGGTTAATGGGCCAGCCCATGGAAGGACCCAGACGGGCCGGGGTGTAAGAAATATGTGAGCCTTGGGGCCGTGGAGAAGGGGGTTGAATAGAAGGTGGCGGGTGATGAATCACCCGAGGAGGAGTATGTGTAGAAGGCGGAGACGGGTGATGGACCACCCAAGCAGGAGTGTGAATAGAAGAAGGTGGGTGATGGGCCACCCGTGAGGGATTGGAAGGAGAAGGAGAAGATGCGCCCTCAACAATGGCCTTAAGGGCTTGGATTTGTTGAGGGGTAAGATGATCTAATGCATGCAAAACTTGGGAGACCTTCTCATCATGTGGAGGAGATGGTCCCGGGGGAATAGCGGCTTGCAATTGATGTAAGAGACCACAAGATTAAAAATTGCCCATGGGTCGGGCAATACCATAGGAGTAAGGATGTTGTCCTTTAGAAAAATTGTGATGAGAACCATGAAATTGAGGATTGTATGATGTGCTAGGTTGATCATCCTCATGAATGTGATTGTGATTAAACATGGTTTGATTATCAAAGCGAAACATTATGCAAACAAGCAATATTCAATCAAGACAATATCCAAAGATGTCAAACAAGTTGATGTTTACGCTTGATTTTTTTTTATTGAACCTTGGTGAATTAGATGATTTTATCAAAATTTGATATGATCCACTCAAGGTAGGAACCTAGTTTCAATGTGGGTTTGTTTCAATGCCAACTAGGTACACTCTCTCACCACGTATAGGCCAACTAATCCTAAGGAATTTCAAGGGTACAACCGGCCTAACTTCCGTGAGGGAATCCACGGGTGCGATGACTTATGGAGGCCTTGGTTTAGGAATTTTCAGTCTAATGAGATGGAGTGCTCAATGAAGGGTCCTTCCTTAACTAAGAGAGGGGTAAGATCTCCTAGAAAGTGTGGAGAGAGGAGGTCTCTCAAACCAAAATATCTTAAATGCAAATGCTAGTGCAACATGAAGAGAAAATACATATATCAACAGAGATATGTCAGAATAATGCAGAATAAGTCACAGAAGTAGGCAAATCTGTGAAAAACACAGGGAATTGGTGCCTGGGACAATGGGCACCAATTCCAGAATGGGCACCCTTTGCCTGGGCGCCAATTCTTTTTTCTAGTTTTTTTTAGAAAACAGGGAATTGGCACCCTGCACAGTGCCACCAATTCCAGAATGGGCGCCCTCTGCCTGGGTGCCAATTCTGTTGTTGTTGTTTTTAGAAAATAAGGAATTGGCGCCCTGAACAGTGCCACCAATTCCAGAATGAGCGCCCTCTGCCTGGGCGCCAATTCTCTTGGTCCCAGAAACTATACCAATGGCCAAAAAGTTTTAAAAATGAAGATATCAATGGAATGAAAGGGCAAAACACTCACAATCACATAACATAGATCATGGCAATCAAGGAAAGTATGAAAGAAAGCATAGCATGCTCATCATTTTTTTAAGAGAAAAAGAAAAAAAAGGAATTTCTAAAAATCTGTCAAGCTAACAATCACAAGGGGGGTTGTGTACATGGTGCACAAGGGATGAAGATAATGAGAACAAGTACTACGTGGAGCACTAAGGGGGGATGCACCGTGGGTGCAAGAGGAGATGGCACACGTGAGTGCCAAGTGGAGGGGGTAATCAAAGAAAAATAAAAGATGGTCTCACCGTGATCGCCAATTTGTAGATTATGGAAAATCTACTAAGAAAAAGAAATATGAATAATATGGGAAAAGAAACGAGAAAGAGATAGAAAAGGGGGAGCAAAAGAGCATGCGTGGATGCTAGTGGAGTGTGATCGCCGGAGGGGTTACCTCAAAAGAATGTAACAATGAACAAGGAGAGATCGTGATATAAATATCTTAAAAGCGGGGAGATGTGAGTGCACCTTCTCTTCTTATCGGCCGGCCGATGAAGATAGTTTCTCTTGTGTAGATTACCCTTGCAAAAATAACAAACCAACAAAGAAAATATTGATTAGAGATCAAGTGTGTAGTATCAAATCTCGCATTTGAATAAGCAATGAAATCATGGAAAAGAACACACATTGTTGGTGTTTTGGTTTTAAACCCCTATGCAAAAGGGTATGAAAAATATGATGAATGCTATGGAGGGTGCAAGTGTTACACAAAGGGAGGATCTCAATTGTATTGAGATGAAAAGAATAAACAAGGAATATGATGCATGAACATGAATTGATCTAATGAAAATAAAAGAGGATAAAGAGAAGAGATAGGCTTATTGGTTTTCTCCAATTGGGGCTTCAAATCTTCAATATGCTCCAAGGAGGAAGAAGAACTCCAAAGGATGTAGCTTTAGGCTTGGGAGAATCCTCCTTGACTCCTTGATCCAGCAGCACCTCCTCTTAGATTAGTTGAGCAGCCTTAAACAAAAAGGAGAGAAAGGTCATATTTATAGGGCTAAAATTCGGAGTTTAATCTAAGGAAAATTAGAAATCAAGTTTTAATTGGATTTGGAAGAGGATATGCATTGCCCAAATGTCCCTTCAACCTTAGAAAGTCTTAGGATCCTTTCCTAATTGGAAAAGGGGCTCAAAACGGAGAAAGAAGGAGGTTCTGCGTGGATTCGGAATTCTGCAAGAATGGGCGACCACTCAGTGGTCGTTGATTAAAAGAGTGCCCACTCAAAAAGTCGCTAATTCTGAGTCATTTCAAGAAGGATTAGGATTTTCTAAAATTAGAAACGAATTGGCGCCCATAAGCTGGTCGCCAATTAGGAATTAATATCAATTTTGGACGGAGTTAAAAGCTCAGAAAATAGAAAGGAAATTGGCGACTTGTTATCCGGGCGCTCATTTATGAATTTGCAACCTTCCGAACAGTCGCGGAATCAAAAATAATCCGAATTTGGCTCGAAACGGGACGAAAAGAATTGGCGCCCTCCCTTAAGTCACCAATTAAAGAATTGGCGCCCTTGCGGAGTGTCACCAATTCAAAATCAGTTGAAAATTGGTTTAAAATGTGAAAACCAGAATGGGCGCCCTTTTGGGAAGTCGCTAATTAAGAATGGGCGCCCATTCAGTCGTCACTAATTAAAAAGACCCCAAAAAATTAGATAAAAATCTTAGAAAAATCTAAAAAATCTGGAAAAATAGAAAAATATGTGGGAAAGCCGAGAAAGCTAAAAAATCAAGAAAAAATGAGAAAAATCACTCAAATAAGTCGATTTGAGGGTCAAATTGGGGCATCGCAATGCGATAAGAGATGTTCTCAAAATGATGTCAAATTTGGCGTGTTTACAAGATACTTTGTCCAAAACGTTGCTCTGGTCACTGATGATGACAGGGATAATGGTCAGTCCTAGGAACCTTTTCCAGACCTCAGAAGAGGTGTTTTTGGAGGTTTACATCTGCATTTTTTATTCTCTGGATGAGCTTCTGAAACCGTGCTAGTTTAACAGATAGGGCTTGAAGAACTACCAGTGCGTCGGCACAGCAAGTCTAACGCGTCAACGCATCCTTCAGATTCTGGCGCTCTGGCATTCATGGCTTTGACGCAATGAGGGCGTTGTGTTGACGCAGCCTGAACAAAACATGCTCACAGCAGTTTCTGTGAAACCCATTGCGTTGATGCCCGGAGAACATGGCGTTGACGCAGCCTTCATGGGATGACCCGTGTAACGGGTACTGGAAGTCCCTAGTGCGTTGACGCACTGTAAGTGCTGCGTTGATGCAGCTTGTACCTATGGCCTGCTGTTGCTGCTGGAACCTGATGGCGTCAACACTACAATGAAGGTGAGGTTGACGCATCTTATAAAGACTTCTTGAAGACTTGCTGGAGGGACTTTTGGAGTCGACGCAACCTTGCATATGGCGTCGACGCAGCTAACAGCTGCTTGGGCTTTTCTTCCTTCCATGAGCCATGGGGTCGACGCTGCTATGTTATAGGGTCGACGTAGCCTTTTTGAACTTGCAGTTCTCAGCTGAAATCAGCTACATTTTAATTTTTATTTCTTTTGCCAACCCTTTCTTGGTTTCTGTGCATACCTGTGCCTTTGCACCTTGAGTTTCTTTCAACCTTGGTTGGTTCTTGTTTCTTTAGATTTATGTGCCTTGAATTCAACCTTGCCCTACTACTTCAATGCATCATTGCATGATGTCTTCACGCCGTTCATCTTCATGAGGGCATTCACATGCCAGTGTTGATTTTGACCTGAACTACATACATATTGACATCATCAAATGCAAGTAAGACTCATCAATGAGTCATAGCCAGACATCATCAAAACAATAGAATCAAGCATGTTCCACACATGCCCAACAATTGTTGTCGCTAAAGAGGGGCAGGAGGAAGCTCTCCCCCCTATCGATAAAACGGGCAAAGCTCGTGCTGTAAAATGCAGCCGTGGGGGGGAGACTGCCGATTAAGTCGCTCCTCCCTCTTTTCTTCCTTTTTTTTCTTTTGCCCCTATTTCTTCTCTGTTTCCTTTTGCCTTTTCTTTCTTTTGTTTCCTGCCTCTCCTTGTTGCTCGCTCTCTTGCCGATGGAGCTTGTTGCAAAAAGAAAATAGACGGGAAAAATTTTAGCGTCAACAGGAGGCCCGAGGTTGTGATCCTGGGGAAAACCCTCCGATGCTTATGTCAGTGAATGGTAAGAGCAAGGTGCAGAAGGGAGGCAAAGCAGGTGTAGGGCACGAGATTGCTCTTCACCAATTGAAGTGGCTAGAATTGGCTTACCTTTCCAGAGGAGTTCCCTAAGTTTATATAGCTAGCTGCTTCCTTTCTTGAGTAGGGAAAGCGGGAGAGTTTGGGGGCATTACGTCCTTAATAAGAACTCTCACCGTTCAAGCACTCTTGCCCTGCCCTTATCCCCTTGAGCTTCCCCTCTCTGAAGGCAGCACAACATCCGCTGAGATAATGAGGGATAAGTGCCCAACTACGAGGAGTTTACCCTAGCTCATTAAGGAGTCTAGAGGACGGGCTAATCTGATAAGGGATATCCCCTGTTTGGGTAGAGAGCCCGAGGCTTGGGCACTCTCTGAGGGAGCATTCATCTACCTTTCGATCGCTGGATCGATCACTGGCTGAGCTTTGCCCGAGCGTCGGGGGGCCTTCGGTCGGACACCCGAGCCTAGGGTTTGGTGGGCTATCATCGGTCAACTTGTCAAAGTCTCGTGATAGGTGAGCCCTACTGGGGCTGTCACTTATTAGGCTATGCAGACCTTGATGGGCCGTTGGGCCGTGTAAATATTGGGCCACGAATCTTCCCCTCTCCACTTGCCCCCTACTCTCGAGCCAAGAATAGGCTTGAAGAGTAAGGAATATACCTCAAGGTTTTCGACAAGGGTGGGGATTGGCCATCATGAGTTGTCCCCGCTTTGAATCTCGGGTCCATTAATGTGGTACCCCTAGCGCGTGGGGGCTCGAGCGTAATGATCACATCTTTTTACACCAGTTCGAATGCGTCGTCTCGGGGCTTGTACCCTTTCGAGACACCGTGGCGGTTCTCTCAAGGCCATTTAGGGCTATAAATGCCTCACAAGCCTATCATGCCCCCCTTCATAGTTGAGGTTTCTTCATCTCTCCCCGCTTATGCGAATTCTTAAGGAGATTCATGTCCCAGGAGGAGAACTAGAGAGAGCGGGAGATTGCTAGAGCCTTCGTGGATCTTGCTAGAACCGCCGCATAGGTGAACCATCAGCTTCCTCCTCCGGCAAGTTCATTAGACTCTAGTATTTTGCCTCCCACATCCTCTATGGTGGAACGAAATGAAGACGCCCGCGGCTAGGAGGCTGAGCAGGGAGGGGGAAGTTTGGCTCCGGCATCTTGCCGCCATCTCCATAGTGAGCTCACGGTGGAAGAAGTAAAAGAGCTCAAGTTATGGCATGAGCTACTCTGGCGGTACTCATTCTCCGTCTCCAAACCTCACGAGTCTAGCCTGAGTACTCGCTCAGGCACTTTCTGTAGCTATCTACTGACTTGGAAGTGTGGTTTCTGCCTCCCCCTCCACATTTTTGTCGTTAAGTTGTTGAATTCCTTCCAACTGGGTCCCGTCCAGTTGGTCTCCAATTCATACACCTTCATCTTATTTTTTATCATCCTCTATCGAAAATGTGGTGTCCCAGAATCCCTTGACCTCTTTTTCGGATTCTATGAGCTGAAGGAGCACCCACATATTGGGAAAGGCTTCTTCTTTCTACAGGCCAGGAGTGGGATGAGCTGTGTTACCCTCTCCCCCCAGAATTCCTCGCACAAGGGGTGGAAGACTCAGTATTTCTGGGTAGACTACTCCAAGGGTTCCCCCTGGCTTTTATCGGTCCTACCAAATATCATTCGGTACTCCCTGAAAGGCCTCTGATGTTTTCCTAGGAGGTCGAGGATGGTATTCGAGTTCTCCAGAGCAATAGGCGATCCACCATGGATGATGAGGGCATCTCACAGCGCTCTCTTTGGCTCGGATTGCCTGCATCACTTTGAGGATGTCCGACTACAATGATTGCATGTTATATTCATTTCTTTAAGGTCTTATTTATGTATTTTCTTTATTGAGTCACGTGGTCATGAGTCTAATTTCCCTTGTTTTGTATTAATTGGGCTTTTGTATCCTAGTTTGGGCCCATGTTGGTTGTTTAGGATAGCTTTGGTCTTTTGTGTAAATGCTAAGGGCGTTTCGGTGAGGTAAAGAGTTGGGTGCCTATAAATAGGACCCAACCCCCTCCCATTTGTAAGACTTGATGCTTGAGAAATTGAAGTTCATTTTGAGTGAATCCTCCCTCCCCTCTAGTTGGAGTGTGACTCTCTCTCTCTCTCTCTCCTCTCTCTCTCTCTACTCCCCTTTCCCAAGACGAATTCAAATTTGAATCTCCCTCCACTCCCACTTCCCAAGACGAATTTAAATTCGAATCTCCCTCCACTCCCACTTCCTAAGATGAATTTAAATTCAATTCTCCCTCCACTCTCACTTCCCAAGACACTTTCCCTCTTCCCAAGGTCTCCTCCACCCTTCCCTAAGCACCCACTAACTCCCCACCCCCATCCCCAACTCAAAATTTGAATTTGTATCTCCCTCTATTCCCACTCCCCAAGACCCCTTCCCACTTCCCAAGAGAATCCTCCCTCTTCCCAAGGCATCCTCACCCTTCCCTAGACACCAATTAAATCCCCTCCCTATCTCCAATTCAAATTTAAATTTCATCCCCCACACCACAAGATAGAACCCACAAATTCCCCCCTCTCTAGTGCACACCTAGCCCAGCCCCCTTTCCAGCCACTCTAGCCCCCTCCACACATCCCCCTCTAGTCCCCCCTCCACCCCCTTCACCATTTGGCATCATCCCTTCACCCCCTTCTCTTGTCCTCTTGGAGATACACCGGAGGCCTGTTCGCAGCTGTGGACCTACAGAGAACCAGTCACTTGCAGCTCCAGCCACGATGTCATCCCGATGTTTCTGAAAGCCCAAGAGGTACCGTTGGAAGCGTCTCCCTGTCTTATTCTCAACGGCGGTGGTCTTGTCCCGTTCTGAGCTTGTGGCTGCCCGGTGGAGCCGATCTCCCCCGACTGCGTGTCTTCATCCAGACTGCCAACCTGAAGCTGCTTGCAAAAGCTCCCACAGCCGGCCATATAAGGATTTAGAGGAGGAGCTTGCCCGAGATCTTCTACGACGAGTCGCCTTCTAGTACCAAGAAGCAGCTTCCCGATTGGACCCCGGACAAGTGAGTTTTTAATTTCCTCCCCAGGGTGCACAGTTCTATCCCCTCTGGGACTGAACCGACCCATGTCCACTGTTCAGGCTCTCCCAATCTCCTCCAACTTCCTCTGGCATCCCCGTGAGCCCCGTTTCTAAGAGGGCTCGACAACGTATTCAACGACTCTAGCCACGCCTGAATCTGAGCTCAGCAGCCCCCGGGGTGACCTTGTCTCCCTACTGCAGTGGTGCTGAAGCAGCCAGAACCAGAGCAGTCTGGCCCTATTCCAGGTCCTACCCCAACCATCAACATCGTCAGAGGAATTCAAGAAAATTTATGTGTCCTCCTGGGTAAAGTACGAGACTTTCGGCACTGGTTTCAGCCAATTTGGAGTTCGGTGGCGACCGTGGCGGTGACATCTTTGACTGTCTGTCCGGTGGTCCCAGAAGCTGGCAGCATCGGCGGAACTCGGCACGATGATTTCTAGCTTCACTTCCCCTCCCCGCCTGGTCAGCTTACAGCCCCTCCCTGTGTGGAGGTAGTATTTGGTTGTAAATCTCCTAACCCCCACCCCGAGATCCCCCCTCCTGCGAGAGGAGTAGTGTTGTAACCCACTTAGTTTCAGGTCAAGCGCCATCGCCACGGCGTGCAGGCGTATGCCCACGCTACCCGGCGCGCCCTCATCTCCGGTCGGGATCGGTGTTTTCACACCGATCAGGTGAGCATCTGATACCCCCTTGTCTGGTTGCAATCTTTGCTTATTTAGTATAGTCTTTACTTGCCGTCTGTCGGTGAGATGAGAGCCCGGACTCGCACACCACCTTGAGTGTGCCCACCACAGACCGTGTGTGAGTGCCTCCCAACCCACGCCCCGGTGTGCCAGCCGCCCACAAAGTTGGGAACCCCAGGCCCTTAGGGGTCAGCCTAAGCCTGCTAGGTCTTTAGAATCGATTGGGTCCCACCTCGGACCCTCGCCATCATCCCCCGGTCACCATCGGGAGATCATGTGCGCCGTGCGAGTGAGCCGCTAGCGTGAGTCCGACTTCTACTTTGTATGCTTGAGGGTCTAGGTCTTAGGTTCAACAAGTCATCCCTTATCACCCTAGGGCTGTGCCACATTAAGTGGTATCAGAGCGGTCATAGGCTTGTTCTCACAAGTCTAGTCTTGGGGTGTCTTCACACTAGGTCATTCATAGGTGCCCACTCACACCCGTGCATAGCCCACCAAACTTTGCATGACCACTCGTAGTGGAGCGCATTATCAATCCAATCCATCTTCTTCGAGTTCCACAATGAATCCCAATCCCCAAGGGAATCCCGCCCCCAACGAGCATGAGCTTCCCGATCACATGAGATTCCTTGTGGAGGGTATGGCTAGTATCTTAGGGCGGCTTGATGACATAATGGCCCGGCTTGAGCAACTTGAGGAGAATAGGCCCGCCCCAAGGGTGGATGATAGAAGGGCACCTCCTCCACGTGAGGGACCAGCCATAAGAGAGCTCAACCGTGACTACCCACCCGAGCCGGAAAGGGACCCACCCCCAAGGAGAGATGACAGAGCCCCCCCGGGATAATCTGGATGAACACCTTGTAAGGCTTGTGAAAGTTGATGCCCCCACCTTTGATGGGTCCCATCATCCGAGCATCTACTTAGATTGGGAAGCGGCTATGGACCAATATTTTGATTGGTACCCCATGACCGAGGATAGGAAAGTCCGACTTGCCAAAATGTAACTTACTAAGTTAGCAAAGACCCATTGGTTGAACGTTGAGGGATTGAGGATAGTTAGGAGGGAACCTCCCATCACCACATGAGGGGCCATGAAAGAACAACTCAAACTCAAATATGTCCCTCCCTCCTACCATCAAAATCTCCTAGATGAGTGGCAAGCCCTAACCCAAGAAGGGAAGACCATGATGGAGTATATTGAAAAATTTGATTACTACCTTCTTAAGTGTGGAGTCCAAGAGGATCCCGCAGTCACACTATCCCGTTTTAGGAATGGGCTTCAATTCCACATAAAGAAGGAGCTCTTCATGCGTCAAGTGACCACCCTAGAGCAAGCCTACCAAATAGCTCGGGATGCCGAGAAATTCTCTCGATATACCTGAATGGTTCCCCCTCGGGGGATGGATCCCAAATCCTTGGCACCTCGGACGAACACCCCACCTCCTCAACGAGGTCTCCTTCCCAACCCCATAGGAGCTCCTCCCACCCGGGCAGCCCCTCCTAGTGGCACCCTTCCCCATCGCCCCACAAATGGTCCTCCCAACTGTAGATTATGATAAATCCACGCATGAAGAGTTTAAATACGAGAAAACATAAGGGGGAGAGATGATATAATAATAAAGAAAAGAAGCACGTGGTGCTACTAAGGAGGGTGATCGTCAGAGGGGTTACCTCAAGAAGAAACAAAGAAGATCGCGAATACCTGGTGGAAAATAGAACGCGGGATGGATTGTGAATTCCTCCTCCTCCTTCAATCGGCCGGCCGATGAAGGGGGTTTTCCTTTATTGATTACCCTTGCAAAAAAGATAAAACAAACAAACAAAGAGAAGTGGATCAGCCAAGTGAATGTAGTATCAATCCCGAATAAATGATATGATGATGAATAGAGAACAACATGCGCACCTTTTTTATTGTTTGTTTTAAAACCCCTAAGAGTTAGGGAAAGGAAAAGGATGTAATGCTAATGCAAGGAAGAAAACCGTATGATGACTGATGAAAAACAACACAATTAGATAAGCAAAAACCCCTGCTGTCCCTGACGACAGTAAAGGGGAACCGAAGTTGATGCTGTTGGCAGGAAGAAAAGGAAGCAGAGAGCTCTAAAGATTGCACAGGAAGAAGATGGATAGCCTCCGTAAATTCAGCATCTATGTATAAAAACTCTGACCTCGGTAACCTCTGTCAAGATCGACCAGAGCTCCTTTATATAGGATTTCAACCGAAGATAAACTCAAATTTAGGAAGATAAGGACGGGCAATGATCAATGAAGGCAGGACTCTAGTTCCAATTCGAGCAAGGAGACCATTGGAGGCAGGGAACTATTCAGGAAAGGCATACTCAAACACGACACCGAAGGATAAAACACGACCTTCAGAAGGGCGTCAAATTATAAATTGACGACCTACATCAAGACGTTACTCAAAACACGACCAGGATCAAGGGCGTCACTTCTTGGATTTAATTTTGGCAATAAAACTTACTTTATTTGAAAATTATGAGAAACCGCCTGAGATGAAGGCGTTGCTTGAAAACACGCCCTGAGGAAGGACGTTAATCAATAATTGGAATTTATTTTGAAACCGGATAATACCAGGAATTGACGCCCTCATATTTGGTCGTCCTTTCTTAAGAACACGCCCTAGATGAGGTCACTATTTAAAACACGCCCTTCATCAAGTCGTGAATCATAAAAAAATGCAAGAATAAATCATAAAAATAGAAAAACTTTATATTATAGAAATATTGAAGTTCACTTTGGGGCGTCAACATAGTGACATGAGATTTGATCAGCATAGCGTCAATTTTGGCGTGTCTACAGCTGCCCCGCCTTGGCGTCTGCTTTGCAAGGGAGTGAGGCGAAATGGAGTGAAAGTACAACCAGCAGAATGAAGTGGAACGAACTGATAAGTAGATGCCAAGGTGTGATGTGACACGCCTCAGACACTAAGCATTGGAAATCTTTCCAAGATTCTGAGCGAAATAACTCCGAGTGATTCCAAGGAAGCATCGATTTGCTGGATAAAGGAGATTAAACTAAACAAGTAAAAATGTGTGCGCGGCACGATAAGGAGACACCATTGGAGAGCGGTTACCAGCCAACGTGGACGTGCTACAACCAAGGTGGATTTGCAGAAAAATAAAGAGAATTGAGATGGAGACCCAGCAAAGGGACATTTTCAAGTAATCAGCCTAAGCGGCTTCAAAGAGAATAAAGTACTCAATTTGGAGTGGAATATCTCATGTCAACTCAATCAAGAGCGAGTGACTTTCATTGTTGCCATAATATGAAGATTTTCAGCATGAAGCTCAAAGTCTTACATGATGCATGCTGGGCTAAAAGAAAAAGATAAAACAAACTAAAAGATAGAAAATAATCAAGGATAATATTGTTAAGCCATCCAGATTTGGTCAAGAATCTAAATCTCTGAGTTGACACTAAGCCGAAGCCCGTTTGTCCGCGCATCAACTCAGAAAGTGGAACCATCATCCCAGACCTTTAATGACTCAACGGCCTATCCGTGTGATCAAGACTCTCCTGGAACTATCACTGTTTTTGATGAAGGGGAACTCAAATTCCAGGTTCATCAGAACCACAAGGTCCTTGATATGTTATAATAGCGTAGAATACCATATAGTAATAATGCTTACAAGAACAGCATGATGTTACTTCCACAGTGATCCGGGCATCTCGAATCCTGTAATCTTCTGTACCTTGAAAGTTCATTAGCCCTCCCATAATTTCAATATGAATAATCCTCAATTCAAAGCATGACATGATCATAAGTGCTAAATAAAATAAAATTCCAACGAAATAATAGCACTTAAGTTCATCAGAGCACGTAGGGAAGCAAATTCATAAGCTCACAAATTCACGCCTGGACCGAACGGCGTCAAAACATGAAAGGCGCCTGTGGATGAGGGCGTCAAAAAGAGAAACACGCCCTTCCAAAGGGCGTGAAATGCACCAAGAGTTCACGAAGAAAACGACCCACTCAAGGGCGTTAAATAAAACACGACCTCGGTCAGGTCGTCAATTCAACAATTGACGCCCTAACAGAAGGCGTTAATTAAGCACAAACTTCCATTTCCGATTCGCAAGCTAAACCCAGTCCTAATAGCCATAAACTTTCTAACTCCGAACAGCCTTAAGACTCCCCGGACTTCTATAAAGGGAAGGCACTTCCTCAAATCAATCAAAGCAATCCTTAGGAGCTCTGTTTCTTCTGCTGCTTCTTCTCCTGTTCGTGTTCTTTTCGCAAACCGGAGATGGAAAGGGCACTTAAGAGATCAAAGTCCTCAACTCCCAGATTAACTGAGATTAATGGGCACATCAGCAGCAGAATCTCCATGAACCAGTTAAAGATTGAGTCTTCTGTTCTTTTCCACTTTTCTTATCTTTACTGAATTATTTCTGTCGCTCATGCATTCTCCTTCTTCTCCACAAGATTATCCAAATGTTCCAGGAGCTAGGAGATTTACAAAAAATAAGTGGCTGCCTCTTATACTCTCCAAATTTTCTTCAGATATGAGGGTGTACTTAGCAAGATGGCACCTTCTAGGTCTAGTTACCCATGCCAAACATTATGATCAAATCTATCTTGACTGGACAACTATAGGAGCTCTTGTAGAGATATGGCATCCTTCTACTCATACCTTTCTCTTCTCTACCTTTGAAGCCACCATCTTATTAGAAGAATTGGAGATGCTCTTGGGTTTAAAGAGAATGAAGCAAGGGGATGAGGAGAAGATGGCCAACATGCCAAAACCAATTTCTTCTCACGAGCTATTAACCACATTGATACCTAGCCCAAACTTAGTGAATCAAATGAAAGCCACTAAAGGAATCAATCTTCTGAAGCTCGCCTCATGGGTGTACAAGAGAGCAGATCAAGCCAAAGAAGATGAAGAGATAGAGCGGGTAGCAAAGGCCTTCGTGGTGTGCTTGGCAGGAGCAATCTTATTCCCATCCACGGAGGACTTTCTAGAAGAGGCCCAATTAAGCGCCATAGTGAGCTTATGGGAAAGAGATAGAGTTGGACCGGCTATTCTAGCCTATCTCTATAGCGGGCTTACCTCAGCGGCGATGGGAAGGCCCATCTACGGATGCATGCTAGCACTCTCTAGTTGGGTTGATCTCCACTTCAAGTTCGATCCATGTAACGAAGCCCAACAATCCTCAAGAATCTTCTCAAAAAGCCCACTCTCTTATATGACCGGTTCACTTGGGATAAGCAATAGAGTGATGAACCGAATTCCTCAAATTAAGAAGAGAGCGGAATGGAGAGAGCACCTCAAAGTAATGCCAAAGAATCTCTTAACTTGCGCCCCGGGAATACTCAAGACTCAAGAGCTCCGTGCAAGATTCTCCCCCGGTACGGATCTTAGACTCATCGGCGCTTCAGAATTCGTGCTATACAATTCATATCGGTGCCTTCCTCAACTCGGGCTTCCACGGCAAGTATTCGAGGATCCATCACACCTCCCTCCAATCAAGACACGGGACCTTGGCAGCAATGAAGATGGAGAAGAATGCACAACTATTCAAGCTCTGTGGAAAATCAACAAGGTTCATCAACCTGTGGAGAACTTAGAAGAAGACAGAGAACAGTGGAAGTCTTATGTAATTGCTTTAAGAAGCTTGAGGCCCAAAGTGGCTCATTGAAACAATGCAATCTTTTTCTTCCAATAAATCAATGATAATTCCTTTATTGAGCCAATAACACAGTGATTCTGATCAAATCTTCCAATAACATGCGATTCTGTTGCAAATAACGACTCAGTCAATGTCGTGAATTCACAAAGTGACGCCTCAGACAATGTCGCTTCCAATGATTGATCGCTCATAACTGACGCCTTCACCAATGGGCGTTAACTGAAAAAAGACTTAAAATAGGGCGTTAATTGATTCAAATTCCCCAAAATGTATTCGTTGAAATTCCAAAGGTAACGCCCTCAGCAAAGCCACGTTTCATTCAAATAACGCCTCAAGCCTAGACGTTAATACAAAAAAGTAATAATTGCTTCAATCACATCAATCAATCCCCATTCAATGCGCCTGACGACGGTTATCATTCCCCATGCAAACAAAAGTAACGCCTCAAGAAATGTCGTCAATTATCAATAAGCGTCCTTGTTTCAGTCGTTGATTCCATAAGACGCGGCCTTACTCAAGTCGTTAATTCCTTTTGACCGTTCAACTTAACTTTCCCTCCTTTCTTCTTCTTCCTTCGTCCTACTCCCTCTTTCATTTCTGCAAGCCCTAACCGACCTCCCCCTTTCTCTCATTCTCTCTCAAACTCTCTCCCCCTTAACCCTAGACCTAGACGATGGCCGGAGGTGGCTTGAAGAGGCAACGGGTGGCGGCGCCTGAGGTGGTGGACCTGGGCGAAGACGCCCACGCCGAGGAGGATGCTCCCGTGGAGGCTCCGCCGGCGGCGGCCGAGGAAGGTCCGGCGGCGATGGCCGGCGACGAGGGAAACCACGGCGGCGAGGCGGTGGGAGAAGAAGATGATGGAGAAGCAGCAGACGAGGGAGGGGAGGACGATGCTGGCGGTGAAGAAGAAGAAGAAGAAGGCGAAGGTGGTGAAGATGAGCCACCGCCCATGGCGGCGGCCGTTCCCCTCCCCGGCCAGCTCCGGCGACCGCGTCAGCCACGGCCCAAACCAGCAGGACCGAAGCACCAGAAGGTAGGCACCCCAACCCAATTCCCATTTTTTTATTTTTATTTTTCATTTTTCATGTAATTTCTATAGCTCTCGGGGTATAAACCCTGCAACCCAGAAAGACGACGCCCTCAGGGGCGTCACGTTTTAGAAATGAAACGCCCAACCCAAGGGCGTTAATTAAATTATTTCCCTGAAAAATAATTAACCCCATGAGAACATGCCCTGCATCATGTCGCCCATTTAAATTCATCATTTTTCATATCATGCTGTTAATTTCCGTTAATTCCCATGCTTTAATTATTTCAAATATTATTCCATGAATTATTCGCATGTTGTTATTTTTATTTCATTTTCTGAAAAACTTGAAAACAACGCCCCCACCAGGGCGTTAATTCAACAACAGACGACCAAACCAGCGGTCGTCCATTCATTAATTCCTGATTAAATTAACGGACCCATTTTAGAAAACGCCCGACCCAAGCGCGTGACTCTGAAATATTCTTTAAGAATTTCAGAAATTAACCATAGAACCACGCCCAACACAGAGGCGTTTCTTAGATAACAGCGACCTAGGATAGGTCGTAAATTCAAAGCTCACTTAGAACCACGCCCTCCTTAGGGGCGCGAATTCAACAAACCACGACCTGAGGATGGTCGTTAATTAAATCAAACATCAACATTTCAAACCAAGGCAGTTAAGTGAATTTCAACAAGAATAATTGAACAATTAAACCAAAATTTCTTTCTTTATGCGTGCAGGGGTTGATGAGGACACGGATCTCCTGGGTCATGGTCCGAGCAGCATATTACGGCCTCCCCGAGTTCCAGAGAGCCAAGGTAGATGCTATGGGGTTCGGGGCCTTCCTTAGCATAGAGCCAGTCAGACCCGACCTACCACTTATCCAGGTTCTGAGGGAGAGATGGGACAGGACTAGCCGGGCATTCTTGATGCCATGGGGGCATATGGTTCCTACCCTGGAGGATGTAGCTAGGATCACCGGATTGAGGGTAGACGGTGAGGCTGTGAGCGGGATCACCTACCCTGACTACACTGAGCTTGCCCAGAGGTTGTTAGGGCTAGAGATGGTCTACGAGACGCCTAGCGAGTGTAGGACTATCTTCCGCACCGACCTGACTACAGTGATGGGCTTAGGGAATGCTAGGCATAGGTCCGGGGAGTCCTTAGAGTAGTTCTCTCAGAGGTTGATCGCTGGGGCTAGGGCAGTCTATTGCCAGGACCCAGCTGACAGAGAGAGAGTGGACCGAGACCTGAGGAGGTTTCTATTGCTGCTACTAGGGAGGCTATTGCTTGGGACGAAGGGCGACGTCATCAACTGCCGATTCTTGGGCATTCTCGAGGACCTAGAGGCAGTTGGCAGCTACGCCTGGGGAGCGGCACTGCTGGCGCATATGATGGCCGACCTGTCCACGGGGACAGGACGAGAGACGACCGTCAGTGGCTTCTCACCTTTTCTTCAGGTATGCATTTTTCTCTTTTTCTTCTCTTTTATTTTTTTTATGCGTGTGAATGCCTTACTAATGCAATGCATGGGTGCAGGTTTGGAGCCACCTATACATGCCGATGGGGCGCGTTGACCCACGGCCTGGAGGTGAGGGAGCTTTTCCCCTAGCGCGGCGCTGGCTGCCAGTGGTGTTTGGAGCCCCACTGGGCTACGAGTTGTGGGTGCTGCGGAGAGAGTTCCGAGACTTCCCTCCCTCGCTGGTATGCATGAATGTTATGCATCTTTCTTTTGCATTTATTTTAAATTTATTATGATGATGATGACATGTATGTTTATGAATGCAGGTGCAGTGGAGACCCTATGAGGGAATGACAGACGAGGGCCAGCCGTGGGTCGTAGCGGGCCGACCTCGTTTTGGGCATGAGCTCTGGGTTCATTGCCTGAGCGAGATCGAGCCGTTATGGCTTAGGTTGGTGATGAGGACGCTGGGCCTCCACCAGGAGTGGGTAGAGGTCGGCCAGCCACGCGGCATTGGGAAGAAGACGCGCGGTCGTACGAAGGTGACCGACTGGAGAGTGCGGTTCGAGGATCAGTACGCCGACTGGCAGCGAGGCGGGACCAGAGTCACCTCTCGCGCGACTGACAGCTCCGAGTACCTCCGGCGCTACTGGGAGGTATACGCCGGCCGACCCCAGATGAGGGTCTTAGGGGTATGTATGAATGCAATTATTTCTAAATGCGAGGCTTATGTAACTTTATCATGCAACTAATATGCAATGGATGCAGGATGCGCGGGACATAGCAGCGATGGATGCCCAGGCCCACCTACACAGTCTGGAGGACCAGCTGGCCGCCACACGGGCCGACCTAGAGACCCTGGTGAGTGTTTAAATTATTTCTATATGCAAATGTATTTTTTGTTGAATTATTGATGATTAGCCACTGACGATCTCAATGAATGCAGCGTGCCCAGCAGGGAGCAGTGAGGAGAAACCCAGGGGAGGCCTCCAGCTCGAGAGGGCCCAGTGCAGAGGTGACTGCACTGGCAGAGCAGCTAGCTGGAGCAACCGCACGAGCCGAGGCAGCAGAGCGCGATCTCGCTTCACGGGTAAATTCCAAAACACAAATCCATTCAAATATTGATTATATAATTGTGCACTGATGAAAATTCATTTTACAGACTGAGGAGCTTCGAGCCGCTCTTACCTGCGTTGATGAGGGCTTCCGTGCGACGAGCACACAGGTGAGTGGTTTAATCATGTGTTGCTTGAATTGCTAGATTACTGAATCATTACATTAATTATGGAATTGATGATTTGTTTACCTGTTTGCAGGCGACTCAGCTTCAGGCGGTACGTACCGAGTTGGCGATCCGCGATCAGCGGATCTCAGAGCTAGAGAGGTCCCTGAGGCGTCGAGAGGAGCTGCCTCAGGACGTGGCCGAGCTGCGGGTGGCTCTTGAGCTGGAGAGGAGGGAGCGGGCCCGGGAGCGCGAGGAGCGTGCTCGTGAGCGGGAGGAGTACCAGGCGGAGCGTGCCCGGCACCTTGAGCTTCAGCAGGCGGAGCGTGCCCGGTACCAGGAGCAGGTAGCAGCACGCGAGCGAGAGCTGGCAGACTTGAGGACCCAGTTGATCCTTTCTCAGGAGCGGCTACGAGTGTCTGAGGAGCGTCTCCAGCGAGGGCGTGAACGAGCACGGGCTGCGGGGTACTCCTTCACCAGCTCCACCTTTGTGGCGGGCTCTTCCCTCCGAGAGAGGAGCGAGGCAGGGGGTCAGGTTCGGGTTCCAGCTTCTTCACGGGGGCCCATGCCTCCTCCACCAGCGCCAGCTCGGGACGGCGAGGAGGAGGTTGAGAGTAGGAGAGAGGAGGGTGGAGGCGAGAGCTGAGAGACTTACTTGTACTCCTCCACCCTCACACCTGTACTCAGACATTCATGATGTATATATATATATGAGATTGACATCCTTTTGTTACCTGAGCACTTTGTGTGGTTGTGGCCTTGTGTTTGTGTACTTTCCTCTTTCCACGTTCTTCGTCTTTGCTTTGCTTTGCCCTGTTTCTACGACTGTAATCCACACTTTGAATAAACATGTTAATTCATCTGTTCGACTTGGCCCCTTGCTCAATAAGCAATGTGTGCCTTTACTTTTGACCTTAATGGCGGGTCAAGGGGCCAAGCCTTTAATCAAATAAGGCAAATAAAATAGCTGATAACGGGGAGATGCATCATGCAAGCATGCATATGCAAACCATAAATAAAAGATGCCCATGCAAAAGAATGCAAGCATACATCGTGAAGAAATGCATTTTTTTTCTTTTTCCTCTCATTTATATTTTTTTTGTTATTTTTTCTGAAAAACGCGCCTTAGAGTAGGTCATGGTTCGCATAAAGACGCCCTAGAAGATGGCGTGAATTTGAAAAGGAAATCTGATTTTTGAGAAAGTAACGACCCGCTTAGGGACGTTATTCGGAAAGAGACGACCTAATCTAGGACGTTAATTCTAAAAAAAGCGCCTTAGCCAAAGGCGTTAATTGAATTATTCTGCAAAAAAGGGTTGACAAGGCTATCAAGACCACGGGTCCTACACGGTCACCATCTAAAATTCATTAACCTTTCTTGAGTAATTAAAAGGGGGTCGACGTGATCATAGTTGACTTGTATTCGAGATTTCGTACAGTGCAATTTCCCAGGTCGGTCTTGACCATCCTGCCAGTTCGTGACTTGCCACACAGAAAGGATGGAAGAAAATATAAGGGAAGCCCATAAGGGATTATGAGATCCTCAAGGTAAGGTTACCTCCCCTACCCTATGCCTGTTGGGGTTCGGTCTTTGGCGTAGGGAAATTTGTTGCCTTTTTGCCTCTTTTATATTGCACGCATACGCCCAAGGTTTTCCTTGCGGGGACTTTGCCCTCTTGTCATGCTTTTCTTTTCACAACTTGACTTTCACTTTGAATTTGATTTGCATTGATGAATAACCTAATTGTACTTGGGCTTTTGTGGCATTTTGTTCCCTTTTGGGCCTTGACTTCCACCTACTAGGGCGGCGGACAGGCTTGGTGGATCTACCCCGAGACCTCCCTTCCTCCCTTATGGGCCGAAGAAGAAAAGAACGGGTATTGTCTTTCACTTTTAGTCAGGTTTTTGACTTTCCATCGATTTTACACCGCTTGAGCTCAAGAATAAAGCGTGTAGTGTGTGTGGGTGTCAACCCCCTTTTAAGTTAGCAAGACTGATGAATGAATTCTGAATTTTGACCTTTCAGGCCTTGATCCTTCGTGTGCCATGGCACCAATTTTGATCTCTTTTGATTTTGAAGAATTTCTTTATTTTTGTTTGCTTTTTTGTTGGAATTTCTATTTTTTTGGTTTTTGGAAATATTCCACTTTGTTTTGGATTTTTGAAACAACATTTTCTTTTGGATTTTGAAAATTTCTCTCTCTCTCTCTCTCTATATATATATTTTGGATTTTGAATCAAGGGTAGTATTTCTTAAGATACAAACCATTCCAAGGGTGAGTCAACTCTTCTCCTTCAGCATTAATCAGTTTATAAGCATTACCAGGATAAACATCTTTTATGACGAACGGTCCTTCCCAGTTAGGTTGGAGTTTTGAACGGGGGCCACCCGGCTTTACAAAAATCCTCTTGATTACCATCTCACCGATTTTAAATTTTCTCTCAATTACTTTTTTTTGATAAAAACGCGAGAGCCTGTTTTGATAAATGCGCGCATGCTCAGCGGCGACCAAACGCTTCTCGTCTAGGAGTTCCAATTGGGCAAGGAGTGAATCCCGACGCTCATCAATAGAGAGTTCCTTGTCAAATTGTACTCGCAGAGAGGGAATGAGAATCTCATAAGGGACTACCGCCTCCATTCCATAAGTAAGGGCGAAAGAGGTTTGCCCAGTGGGGGTACGAATGGAAGTGCGATAGGCCCAGAGAGCTTCAACTAGCTTGTCTGGCCAGTCCGAAAATTTATTAGCCTCACACGTCTTTTTAACAATCTTGATCAAAGTTTTGTTAGTTGCCTCTGCTTGGCCATTGCCCTGCGGATAATAGGGAGAAGAATGATGCAATGCAATGTTGTACCTGTTGCAGAGATCCTTGAGCTCTTGAGAGATAAATTGAGGTCCATTGTTGGTGACGATGGTGCTCGGGATGCCGAACCTCGTGATGATGTTCTTCATTATAAACTTGCAGACGGTTGACGCTTTAATCTCCACGTAAGCTTCCCCTTCTGCCCACTTGGTGAAGTACTCCGTTGCCGTGAGGATGAACGACTTTTGCTTGGTCAGGAGGTTCGAATCACCAAGAGGTCCAATGATATCAAAAGCCCACATGGAGAAAGGCCATGGGGAGGACATAGGATGGAGTGAAGAAGCAGGAGAATGAATCTTGTCGGCGTGCAGTTGGCACTTAACACACCTTTGAACATAGATGGAACAATCCTCTTCTAGAGTGGGCCAATAGAAACCTAGCCTAAGAATCTTCTTAGCTAGCATCTGGCTATTCACATGACCACCACACACTCCTGAATGCGCCTCTTCCACAACCTTCCAAGATTCGTCATCGTCGAGGCATCTTAACAAAACACCGGTGAGCCCTCTCCTGTAGAGTACTCCTCCAACCAAAACATACCGCTGAGCCACTCTTCTAATTGCTTTCTTCTCTTCCGCAGTGGCTTCCTCGGGATAGGACTGATCATTGCAATATCTGGCAATCTCATAATACCAAGGCTTCTCTTCGTCAGCCAATTCTTCTTCCCAGTCTAAAAGCATGACCTCTTTGCCTTTAAGAGATTCCTTCTGCTTGTCCTTCTCAAGCACCTTATCCCTAATATCGAGGAATGCACGATCCTTAATAGCTGGCGTGTTACGCTGATGAATCAGAGGAACGTGAAAATCTCGTTCAGGAGGGAAGACTAGAGCAGAGGCCAAAGAAGCAAGGGCGTCAGCCAAGATATTCTGGCTACGAGGAACATGGATGAAGATTAATTTGGTGAAGAGTTTGGCATAAGCTGAAGCAAGTTCCTGGTAGGGTTTGAGCTTAGGATTGATAGTGCGGCACTTGACCAGCACCTGGCGCAGAATGAGCTGACTATCACCCACAATTCGTAGATGAGTGACACCATATTGATGAGCGGTTTGAAGACCGGCCAAAAGAGCTTCATACTCAGCTATATTATTTGTGACGGGGAAAGTGAGCCGAGCAGCAAATGGGATGGTGACCCCTTCTGGTGTTAAAAGAACCATGCCGATCCCTCTTCCTTGAGAATTTAGAGCTCCATCAAAATGTAATGTCCACATAGGATCATGAGGTTGATTAATGGACATCAGTTCTTCATCTGGAAACTCCGAATTGACAGGATCAAAACGAGGTAGAGGGTGGTAAGCAAGATGTTCGGCAATGGTGTAACCTTTGATAGCTTTCTGCTGAATGTAAGTGATATCAAATTGAGAGAGGAAGCTTTGCCAGCGTGCTAATCGATCAGTGAGGACAGATTTTTCAAAAAGGAATTTAATTGGGTTCATGCGAGCAATGAGGTGAACCTCGTGAGCTAGGAAATAATGCTTTAACTTCTGAACTACCCAGACCAAAGCAGCGCAAGTCTTCTCCATGGCTGAATACCTCTGCTCACAGGGGTTAAGAAGTTTAGACAAGTAGTATGCTGCCCTCTCCTTACCTTCTTCATCCACTTGAGCTAAGACAGCACCTACGGAGTCATCCAGGACTGAGACATAGAGAACGAGTGGTTTGCCTGGAATTGGCGGCCTTAGGACAGGAGGATTGGCCAAATAATCCTTCAATCTGTCAAAGGCTGCCTGACACTTGTCATCCCAATTAAACTTGACTCCCGGCTTAGTAAGCTCGTAAAACGGCCTACATCTTTGTGAATGCTGGGAGACAAAGCGGCGGATAAATTGTAACCTCCCGATTAATCCTCGAACTTCCTTCAGATTCTTGGGAGGAGGCATGTCTCTGATGGCCTTTGCCTTATTGGGATCAACTTCAATTCCCCTCTTGCTAACAATGAAACCAAGCAACTTCCCTGATGAAACACCAAATACACATTTCTTGGGGTTCATCTTCAACTGATACTCTCGTGATCTTTGCAAGACTTTAGCTAGAACCCCAGGATGCTCAATCCTTGTCCTTGATTTTACAACCAGGTCATCCACATACACCTCAATATAGATATGAATCATGTCATGAAAAATCGCCATCATAGCCCTCTGATAGGTAGCTCCAGCATTCTTAAGTCCAAAAGGCATGACCACATAACAATAAGTACCCCATGGTGTAGTGAATGATGTCTTCTCTTGATCTTCTTCAGCCAGACGAATTTGATTGTAACCTGAAAAGCCATCCATGAAAGAGAGAGTCTCAAATCCTGCCGTATTATCGATCAAAACATCAATATGAGGGAGGGGGAAGTCATCATTAGGACACGCACGGTTGAGATCCCGGAAGTCTATACAAATCTGAACTTTTCCATCTTTCTTCATAACCGGGACGATGTTAGCCACCCAATCGGGGTAGAGGATAACTCTAACAAATCTAGCCTTATGGAGCTTGTCGACCTCTTCTTTCATCTTTAAAGCCATATTAGGGTGGAAACGCCTCAACCGTTGCTTGACTGGCACAGACCCTGGCTTAAGTGTAAGGCGGTGTTCGACGAGTGCAGGGTCTAAACCAGGCATATCTTCATAACTCCATGCGAACGTGTCCTTGTATTCTTGCAGAACCAAAATGAGCGCCTCCTCTTCGGAGGGCGGCAAATTCTTGCTTATAAGGACAATCCTAGGGTCTTCCTCGGTACCCAAATTAATTTCTTTGGTAGGCTCTTCTACAGAGGCTGATGGTTCGTCAAATCGTCTTATGCCACTAGCAAAAGCATCAGCCTCGTCCTCATATTCTTCATAACTTTCATCCCCCTCTTCAATAGGGTCTTCATCATTCATAATTTTATAGACACCCAAACCCTCATAAGAAACAACAGTATCCTCATATTGTAACTCTGGCAGGATGATTGGATTCTCTATAAATTCAGGAAGAGCTAAACAAGCCTGACATCTGATAGCTAACTCCAACAGAAACCTATGGGGAATCTGCTTACCCTTGGACTTCTTATGTGAATCTACCCCTTGAATTTTAGCGTTAGCAAAAGAAGAGGAGGAGCAACTAGCTTGATCAGAAGAAGGAAGAGAAGGAGGTGAAAAAGTGGATACATGAGGTAATACAGAGGAAGTCCCCTCACCAGAGGGGGAGAAAAGATTTAGCAATGAATCTTGAAGGAGCGGCCCCTGGGTCGGGACGCACTCAGAAGAGAAATAGGAGGTCTCCTCAACAGAAATGGAGGTTTGAAAAGTTGGGAATTTGGCATTTTTTTTCGTTTTTGTCTTTTTCTTCATTTTTATTTTCTGTTTCAAGAAGAAAGCAGTGTGAAGGGAGGATAGCAGGAGGAGTGGAAATTGCCAGATCAGAGAAAGATTGAATCAGTGATGGCCCGCGCGGGGGCGTGATGGAGAGTTTAGAAAATCGCTCGAGGAGCGAAGAAGGAATTGTGAGAGAAACTTGGATTGAATCTGGAGACAAATTGATTGTAATCGGAGGCGGTCTTGGCACGCGACCAAACCGATGAGAATATAGAGAAGCAAGCACAGATGGATGCATGGAAGTGAGAGAAAAGAGGCCGGCCCACAGCCTGTCCACGGTGAAACCTTCTTCAAACGGAACATCTGGCTCTCCAGTATCAGTGTAGTCACTCAACAGCTGCCTCTTATCTGTAATTATGGCCGGCTTCTCAATCAATTCATGAATAAGTGGCGGCCATTCCGGATCAGTCGGCATGAAGAGGCGGCTCAAAGAAATAGTAATATCCTGCATATCGAACCACCTGTACCAGTCACACTCTGGATCATCCATTTTCCTTCTCTTGTCAGGCCTTAAGGACTCTAGGGCTTTGTATGTGGCCAACGGTGCGATATGACGAGCAAACTGTCTAGCATGGACATCCTGACAATCTAGCATGGAAGTAATTACGGTAGTTTGCTCATTATTTTGAAAGCCACCTGTGACAAAATGTGTCTTCAATGTCCAAGTGAGCGGCTGGCGATCTATTTTTAATGTAGATGTTATAAATGCCCATGGTTCATCTTTGTTTTTGCCTGGCCCTTTGTAACCTAGGCCACCTCATGTAATCAGCTTCTGAGGTTTAACAGGCCTAATCTTGCCTTGACAATTGGCACCCAGACCTTTGCCATTTTGATACCCCATTTTCATTAAGATGTTCCAGCCATAGGTGTTCATCATTGTTTTCTTCTTTTTCCCCTTGGGAGGCAGGGGTGTCATAGCAACTGTTGTGACTTTTTCTGGCATTGGTCGTGGACAAGGGACGTCCAGCACAGATAATAGTGGCTTGTTAGCCGGCCACATGGATGGAACTGATGAAGCCACATGAATATCCTCCTCTGGCAGAATTGGCATACTGGTAACTTTAATAATGTGGCCCTTGTGTGGGAATTTAAGGCACTGGTGATTTGTGGAGGGCACCGCATCGAGTTGCTGAATGTAGGGGCGTCCCAGAATGCCATTAAATGTCGGATCCATATCCAGAATGTGAAAATCTGCTGTGATGGCGGTAGGACCTAAACTTACTTTTAACGTAATCATGCCTAGAGGAGGTTTCTTCGTGTTATCATATGCAGTTACTGTGATAGTAGACGGCCGAATTTGGCTTTCCGGAATGCCACACAACTCCAAGGTGCTAGGTGGCAAGACATTGATGGATGCCCCAGTGTCCACCAGACATTGCTTAACAACCACCTTATTGATGTCAACTATGATGCATAGAGCGTACTTTCTTGCTGGGAGTGGCGCCAGTTCATGTTCATGGAAAGTAATTGCCGGCTGACTGCTAGCGGGCTTTAAAACCGTGACTATCTGCTCAACTGGAATGTCCTCATTGACCATCACCTTTTGCAGATATTCTTTCAAAGCTAGCTGATGAGTGGTGGACCTTTTAATTAATTCCAGGATTGAAATCCTTGCTGGGGTTCGGTCCAAGTGCTTTAGCAAATCATACTGAGTCCCTGGCACTGACTCTTGTTCTTGTTCTTGCTCTTGCGGCCCCTGCACGGGCTCTAGCTCTCTCTGTGGAAAAATACGGTGGAACATCCATCCACTGCGGAGCGGCACCACGCCTTGACGTGCCTCTGTCGGGGCAAGTGTGGGAGGAGGATTAGAAGAAGAAGAAGGTGTGTTGGTGTTAAGAAGTGGTGGAGTGGGAGTTCCCGCAGAGGGAATCCCCGTAGGGGGTGTTGGTGCCCCGGTAGGAGGCGTAGGAGTAGAAAGGGATACCCGAATGCGAGGGGAATTGGTGGGGGGTGGAATGAGAAGAGTTCTGGGTACAAAAGGTGGTGGAACCGATGGTGGGGGGATCCTTGCCGGTGAAGGAGTAGTGGTGGCGGGTGCAGTGGGCGTTGGCGATGGGCGGATGAGGAGTGGCCTAGGTGGCAGTGGCGAAGGGTTGGTGGTGGATGGGTTTTGTTGTGGCGTAGGCTGTGGAGGTGGTAAGCGTGTAAGAAGGGGGCGAACCGGAAAGGTTGGAGGATAAGTGGAGGTAGGGGAATTAACAGGGCGCAGAAGGGATCGGCCCATTTGGGGAGCAGAAGAAGAAGAAAGGGTGCGCAAGAGGCGCGGAGGTTGATTTTGATTGTGATTAAATGCCCCGACAGAGGTTTTTTCTTCATGCCATCCCTGCCCTCTCTCCACCTCATGGAGAGACGTGACAGGGTTTACGTGCTGGTTTGGCGGGTGCTCCGGCAGTGGATTGTGGACGATCCCCATATCGTGCTGAGGTGCTGGAGCTTGTTGTTGTTGGTGCGCTAAAGGGTGATCTAGAGGGGGGTGAATAGATCAATCACCCGTTAAGAAATTACTGCAGCAGAATCAAATGCGGAATGAAAACTTCTACTGAACAGATAGTGGGCACAATGCGAATGCCACCTAGAACAGATGAAGAACCGTCCTAAGCATACATCTACTGTGCGAAGATAGAAATATAGAAGCTAGGCAAACCACAAAATAATCACACAGTAGACAAAGGCTTTTAGGTGGTTCGGTCCTCCAGACCTACATCCACCCCACACTCAACCCGAGTGTGGCTTACTGCTGACTCACAGCTTGAACAGCTGGGCATCACAGCTTGCCTTACAACCGCTGGGCAACATAGCTTGCCGTCCGAGGAATCCTCCTCGCCCCGCTGAGCAACACAGCTTGCTGTCCAGTGGAATCCTCCACTGCAAATCGCTGGGCAATACAGCTTAGCCGTCCAGAGGCAGCACCTCTGCAATCTACTGACTAACAGCTTGAAGAAGATGTAAAATAGAAAACAGAAAATGGAAATAAACAACAATCTGAAAGCTGTAAACAATGAAGCACGATGTGGCTCTTAAAGAGTTGGATGGCCTGGATTTGATCCACGGTCCATCAAGGACAGATCTCCCTCGATCTCACTTTCTTTCTTCACTCTCTCTCTTCTTCTTCTTCACACTCTGCTCGAGCTCTCTATCTCTTTCTCCTTCTTCTTTCTCTTCTTCTTCTTCACACTTCTTTCACTCTCTACTCTTCTCTTCTTTTCTTCTGCTGGATCGTGGAAGCTCTCTCTCCTTCTAATTCTTCTCTCAGCTTCTGCTCCTTGGCTTCGATCACGATCAGCCTCCATCTGAGGACGAAGGCTCCATTATATACCAGCAGCAGCAGCAGCAGCAGCAGCAGCAGGGCGCGTGTGGCTTCCACAGTTCCCGCCCTAAGAATTCGGACCACGTGGCAGCTTCCTGGTTCACGAGCCAGCCACCTCGGATCACGTGCCCTTTATTAGCACGCTCAGCAACTAGAGTCAGGTGGCGTTAACCCACTTGCTTAAAGGGGTTGACGCATCTGTGATCCAGTGATCAAGTCTTCAACAGATGGGTGTGCTGCGTCGACGTTATCAGCAATGGCGTTAACGCATTGATGCGTTCTAGTAAACAAAATAGCCTAGCCTTTTTAACTGCTGCGTCGACGCTTCCGACCCGTGGCGTTGACGCAGTGAGGCATTCCAGTAACCATTAGCCTCGTCTCTTTAGCTGTTGCGTCAACGCTGCTTAATTGTGGCATTGACGCAGTGGAATAGCCTGTGAGGCTGAATGCTTCTTCAACTGCTGTGTCGACACTGCTTGATCAATGCGTTGACGCACCAGAGTAATCCACAAGCTTCTTTCTTGAATTTTTGAACTACTGCGTCCACGCTACTTGATCAAGGCGTTGACGCACCAGAATAGTCCAGGAGCTTCTTTCTAGATTGTTTGAACTGCTGTGTCCACGTGTCAGTATTTCAGCCTCTTGGATCACGTGCCAAGTCTTGATGGCCTGAATCATCTGCAGACAGACAGAGGAAAATGAACTTAGTTCAGACAAATGTATATACTTAAGCAGAGTTGCCATTGTATGGACTTGATGCAGTGCAGCGAGTGTACAGACTTGGTAAACCAAGGTCCAGTGTATAGACTTGGTAAAGTTCAGGACTCTAACAACGAGTGTATAGAGTTGAAGCCTGACAACCCAATGTGTAGACTTGAAGCTCGACAGGCTGACAATGCATGTACTTGCTCAGTGTATGGACTTGATTAAAAGATCATGTAATGTATATACTTCATGTTATGAAGCAAGGAATACACTTAGCTAAAGACTGCCAGTCGATGTATAGACATGGCATCAAACCCAGTGTATAGACTTTATGCGTGAAGCAGCACAAGGAATAAGTGTGTAGACTTGGATACGTGAAAGCTACAGTGAAGGAATGTACACACTTGACCGAATCAAAGGCAAATCGAGTGTACAGACTTCATGCCATGAGACGCTGAATGAGACAGTAGGCTGTACAGACTTAGCCTAAGACAATGCCTGAGACAGACGATGTATAGACTTGAACTTGAATGCATGAACAGTCTGTATAGACTTCACCCAGACACTGCATAACACTATGATGCAATGTACAGACTTAACTGAACAGGATGTGCAGACTTTGGCTGTACAGACTTTCCAAAGATGCAGACTCTGTATAGACTTCAACTCAACCATGCATAATGTAGTCTGATGTGTAGACTTTTGAAGGCGAATGCAGTGTACATACTTTGCCAAGCAATGTACACACTTGTAGAGTTGACGCTACATGAAACACTGAGTTGACGCTGTATGAAACATGGACAGTGTACAGACTAGTGAGTTGACGCAATGATCCCATGCGTCAACGCATCATGCAATACTCATGCAAACTCATGCATTCAATGCTGTATATCAGACATAGTCCTATGCAATCATATCAGTAGCCATATTCAAAACAGAATATCATAATGCACTGACTGTGTTGCAATCATCAAAACAAAATCAGCATGCTATCATCAAAACACAATGCACATGCTTGTGCCTAAGAGGCACAACATTCTCCCCCTTTTTGATGATGGCAACACAATGTGACAGTGAGTCACACACAAGATTTTCTCCCCCTTTGACATGATCAAAAAGAGAAAAACAGTAAAATTAAGAGTGCAAAGTGCATTATGCATGTAAATTCCTCTAGAACATTCTCCCCCTGAATGTAAGACTCCCCTGAATTATTTCTCCCCCTAAATAATAGCTCTCCCTTTGAGAAGGAATATGAACAGATAAACAAGGAAGAGAAGGTAGGAGGGTCACTTGACAACAGCTGAATCATAGGTTCAGAAGGGAAGCATGATTATAAACAACTGTTAAAGTATAAGAATAAGCAACATACAATTTTGACAAAAATTCAGGTTTAACAGTGATAAATCTAGAGTAAAATATTTGACCCCTGAACAAGAGTTTATAGATTCCATTTATAGCAATGAATCTAGGGCACATGGTATTAATAGATAAGTCATAAATAATACCCTTTTGTGATTAAACAAGGAAATTCAAGAGAGGCAACTTGAACATGTATTGATAAAAACAATTTTCACTCATTGACTTTTGATTTTTCGAAGGGTTACAGCAGTTTGATTTTCATTTTTGAATTTCAGAACCTGAACTAAGTAAATAGATCAGTGGTATTTATGCTGTTGACATTAGGTGTACACCTTGATCAGAGACAGGTACCCCCAGTTACTAGGCATAAACTACTAGACCTATTTCAGATCAAAACCTACAAAGAGTAGTCTTCACTTTTGACATTAAGGGTACACCTTGATTAGAGGCCAGTACCCTCAGTTACTTGGTGAAGACTCCCCCTATAGATTTGACCCTTTGAACAGAGATATTCTGAAGCACTTCATGACTATGAGTTCTCCTGCTTCATTGGAGGAGATCACAATTTCTCAGTGCAATTCATCCATTGCTCTGTCACTATGTTCAGTTCATAGCATTTATGATCTTATTTACTGCTGCCCTTATCTCTTTTAGAGTGATTAAAAAAAAAATCAGTACACACTCTTATTAGCCTGTTCTAGACATATCCAGTTCAACACATTTAGGCATTACAAAAAACTTTTTCTATTTTAGCCATGAGATAAAGATTAAGAGCTATAAAAGTTTTCTTTTATCTCAAATTCTGAAGTGCAGACACTTAACTCTCCAATTTATAAAGGTTAAACCTTTAGTTCCTTTCAATTTGTAAGTGTGATTCTTATAAGTGAACAATTGCAATAATCACCATTCAATGTACTAAACCAGATGCAAAGCTGTTGTTTAGTGAAAATGATGGGGAAAAGATAGCAATTGGCAATATGGTTCAATGAGCAACTGATGTCAAAGAAGATGAATCATTTGAATGAGAACACTGAGAGGTGAATAGGATTCAATGAATTGAATAGAACTCTCAGCTCCCCCTGACATCATGATGCAAGAGATATGCTATGCAACATACTGTCCTACATGCAGACTATGCACCATGGATACATGAGACAAGCATGCAATCAATTCAGGTTTATGCATCCAAGTTATAAACATTTTCATCCTTTTTTAGATTTTTCAACTTATGATGCAGTGCACTGTTCTACATAAAGACAGGACCCATGGTACTTGGCGGAGAACCTGGTCTCAAAGTCCATCTCACACATGGTAGAAACCTCCGGGCAGATTTCCCTGCCTTTTAGTAACTTACCATTTATATACCAAAGTGGTCATGCAAAGAAATACAGTGCAAAGCTGTCCTATATGCATTGAACAATTTCATTGACAGTCATGCAAATGATGTATGCATACATTAGACACATGCATTGACTGTATGTACTAACTGAACCATTCACAATCAGCAAGTTATGCATTTAATAACAAGCATGCAATGCATTGACACGAAACACATGCATCGACTCTATACATTAAAGAACCGTTTAGCCTAGTGCAAAATGTAGTGCATCTAGCATCTCATTCATTTAGTGCAAACAACAGCATGAGAAGAACATCAAATATATTCAGAATTGAATTCAGTGAAGAGATCATCAAAATTCAGACAAGCAGATCAACATGAAATTCACAATTCAGTTCTGAAGGTAAATCACTTACCTGCTTTACCAGATTGATTTATTTTTACCCTTGGTGTTGCATCAGATTTTTGACAAGGCCTCCAATTTCCTTCAGCTCTTAGGATTTTGGCCCTGCCTCTTGTCATATGCCTGAAGTAGCTTTTTCTGTTTCGTCAGTTTGCTCCCGGCTACCAGACATACTTGCAAACACACTTAGGGAGCAGGTTTTGGAACCCAAGATATTTTGGGCTCCAAGACAGAACCAGATACTTGAGAGTGAAAACAAGACAACAGCTGTTTAGGGATCCATATTTGTGTAAAGATGGAAGGTTTAGTAGATTCTACAGCTTGAGAGTTCTTTTGGTTATTTTTCGTTTTCTCAGCACCAACAGGTTTAGTTTTCTTTTTCTGGTGCTTTGATGGTTGTTGTGTAGTCCTGGCATTCATTTTATTAAAAACGTTTTTGTTTTTCTGCCAGTGCCTTGGCCAATGAATGTACTGAAGGTTATGGCCCAAATTGGTCCTAGGCTGACCAAAAAACCTTTGGTGACTAGGACTCCATGTCCTAAACTGACTATCCCATCTCCTAGCTGGCTGAGGTCTATATGGCTGATACCAAGTGGGGAAATTTTGATACCTGAACCTCATGTGTACAGGGTTCCACCCAAGCCTATTAAGTGGTTGAGGATGAAAGTTATGATAGACTTGGGCTCTAGGGAAATAGGGATGAGCAAATGGGTTCCTAGCTGCACTTGGTCTCCCTGCCACCTTTGACCCTCTAGGTTTCTGAACTGACTTATATTGGGTCTTTTTTTGAGCAGTTGATGGTGATGGAGACTTAGCAGCCTTGGGCTGGGGTTTTGATGTGCTAGCTGGCTGACCCCTAGCCTTGGACTTATCCTTGGAAGAAGAGCATGCAGCTCTAGGCTCTACAACTTTCTGCTTTCCCTTGTCCTTAGCATTGGACACTTTTGATTTAACATTATTGAAGGCAAATTTTTCATTGACCATTTTTATGAGTGGTCCTCTATTCTTTTCTCCCACACATGAAATGGTTTTCAGTTCAAAGCTCTCTTTAGCTGAGGGATTAAAACCAAGACCCTCCTTTCTGAAATTAACTTTTGACCCTAGCAAGGCATTTACATTTTCAGTTCCTTGGGTCATGCTTTCAATGATTTTCATTTTGTCAGAATTTTTATTTTCCAGATTTTCAATAGTTTTCTTTAATTCAGCATTCACTGACAAAACAGCTTCATATTTTTCATTTGAAGTCTTTATTTCATTTTCAGACTTCTGAATTTTCAATTTCAACTCATCAACAACATTTTTCAGCAAATTATTTTCTTTCCTACAATCAATCACAACATGCTTTAATTCATCAAAATCAGAACATGCATTTTTCAATTTGTCATTCTCCGATTGTAAGCATGCAACTATATCAGAGAGAGATTTATCATTAACCAGAGAGTTCATTTTCTTCTTTAAGAGTCTGTTTTCCTTCTTAATATCATTAGCTTTATCTAACAGGTCTCCATAAGCATCTGCCCAATCAGAAATAGTGTAATGTTCGAAAAGGGATGATACCTGATCAGACTCTTCTTCTTCATCTCCATTTCTAGCCATCAAGCAGATGTCCTTTTCTGATTTTCCACTATCTGAGGAAGTGCTCAGCGTGCCTTCTTCCTCATCACTCCATGTACTGACCATGGCCTTTCCCTTTGGCGCCTTCTTCCATGGTCTTCCTTTCATTTTCTGTAACTCTGGACAATCAGCCTTCATATGACCTGTCTTCCTGCAATGATAACAAGCATTAACATCAGATTTTTCAGCAGTGTTAAATTTATACCTGTTTTGCTTCCTGCTGTGGTATTTTCTGTAGAGATTCTTCCCTTCTCTTCTAAGAAATCTACTGAACTCATTTGTGATCATAGCTATTTCATCCTTTTCAAGATCTGATCCAGATGAATTCCGATCACTGGATGATCCAATGCTGCTGGACTGTTTTGAGCAGCCATGCTTGGCCTTCAGAGCAATAGGCTTCCTGTTTTCAAGCTCTTCTGCTTGTAGTAAATTCATCTCGTACGCCATCAAGGAACCTATCAGCTCATTGGGTTTCATCTTTTGTAGATCTTTTGACTCCTCAACCACATTTGCTTTGGTATGCCATATAGGAGTCAACGATCAAAGGATCTTCCTTACAACTTCATGATCAGTATAACTCTTTCCCAGATTTCTTAGACCATTTGTGATGATGGTCAGACGAGCATACATTTCGGTCACTGTCTCACCAGGCTTCATCCGAAATGCTTCATACTTTGACACTAGCATATTTGCCCTCGTCTCTCTCACTTCAGATGTTCCCTCACAGATAACTTCGAGGGTATCCCACATCTCCTTCGCTGTCTTGCAGGATGACACTCTGTCAAATTCAGTGGGATGGAGTGCACACTGAATGGCGTTGATAGTGCTCCAATTCAGAGTAGATTTCCGGACTTCTTCTCTTGTCCATAATTCCTCATTCTCATGTAGCTCATAAGGACCTTTGCTCACAATTTTCCATACCTCATAATCTTTGGCTCTGAGGAAGACCTGCATCCGGTTCTTTCAATATGGGAAGTTGGAACCATCGAAGAATGGTGGCTTCGTAGTGAACTGACCCTCTGCTGTTAGCCCTCTAGCATCCATGGCCGATCCTCTTTAGGATGTTAGTCCTGCACAAAGAGTTAGGCTCTGATACCAATTGTTGGTGCGCTAAAGGGTGATCTAGAGGGGGGTGAATAGATCAATCACCCGTTAAGAAATTACTGCAGCAGAATCAAATGCGGAATGAAAACTTCTACTGAACAGATAGTGGGCACAATGCGAATGCCACCCAGAACAGATGAAGAACCGTCCTAAGCATACATCTACTGTGCGAAGATAGAAATATAGAAGCTAGGCAAACCACAAAACAAAGGCTTTTAGATGGTTCGGTCCTCCAGACCTACATCCACCCCACACTCAACCCGAGTGTGGCTTACTGCTGACTCACAGCTTGAACAGCTGGGCATCACAGCTTGCCTTACAACCGCTGGGCAACACAGCTTGCCGTCCGAGGAATCCTCCTCACCCCGCTGAGCAACACAGCTTGCTGTCTGTAGATCGTGATAAATCCACACATGAACATGGGGAGTTTTAAATAAGAGAAAAAATATATATGTATGTGGAGATGATGATATGAAGATAAAGAAGCAAATAAGCACGTGGTGCTATGGAGGAGGGTGATCGCCAGAGGGGTTACCTCAATAACAAATAAAGAAGATCGCGAATACCTGGTGGAAAATCGAACGCGGGATAGATTGTAAATTCCTTCCTCCGCCTTCAATCGGCCGGCCGATGAAGGGGGTTTTTCCTTATTGATTATCCTTGCAAAAATAAGACAAAATAAACAAGAAGGAGATCAGCCAAGTGCACGTAGTATCAATCCAAAGATGACATGAAGATAAAAAAGGACAAAAACATGCGCACCTTATTTTTTGGTTTTTTTTAAAACCCCTAAAGAGGAATTAGGGAAAAGAAGAGATATGTGATGAAGCTGATGCAAACGTAAAAGAAGAAGAGACAATGATGATGATGAAACTAATGCAAACGCAAAAAGACGAACCCAGTGGTGATCGGTTGATGAAGACGAAGCAACACAGAAAAAATAAAAGAAAACCCTGCTGTCCCTGACGACAGTAAAGGGAAACAAGGTGGACGCGGCCGGCTAGATGCAGAGGAAGCAGAGCCCCTTCAAACAATCGCACAGGAGGAAGACGGAGCTCTGTAACCTGTAAACTGAAAACCTCTGTTTGATTTGAATTCTCTGACCCGTCTAACCTCTTAACCTGTGAACTCTTCAACCTCTTGAACCTCTGCCTCGATCGACCAGAGCATCCTTTTATAGGATTTCAATCGAAGATAAGCTCAAATTTGGGAAGATAAGGATAGGCAATGATCAAAGAAGGCAGGACTCTAGCTCCAATTCGAGCAAGGAGACCATTGGAGGCAGGGAACTCTTCGGGAAAGAGGAGTTAAAGCAGGACACGAAACGGAAAACACGACCTTGCGAAAGGCGTCAAATCCCAAATTGACGACCTTCATAAAGATGTTATTCAAAACACGACCTCCATCAAGGGCGTCACTTCTTGGATTTAATTTTGGCAATAAAACTTACTTTATATGAAAATTATGAGAACACGCCTATGATGAAGGCGTTAATTGAAAACACGCCCTGAGGAAGGACGTTAATCAATAATTTAAATTAATTTTGAATTTATTTTGGAACTGGATAATACCAGGAATTGACGCCCTGACATTTAGTCGTCCTTTGAGAAAACGCCCTAGATAAGGTCGCTATTAAAAACACGCCCCTCTTCAGGTCGCGAATCACAAAATGCAAGAATAAATCAAAACCACACACAAAAGATAAAAAAAAACTTCATATTATGAATATATTGAAGTTCACTTTGGGGCGTCATCATAGTGACATGAGATTTGATCAACATAGCGTCAATTTTGGCGTGTCTACAGCTGCCCCGCCTTGGCGTCTGCTTTGCAAGGGAGTGAGACGAAACGGAGGTGAAAAGTGCAACAAGCGGAATGAAGTGGAGTGAACTGATAAGGAGACGCCAAGGTGTGATGTGACACGCCTCAGACACTAAGCATTGGAAATCTTTCCAAGATTCAAAGCGAAACAACTCCGAGTGATTCCAAGGAAGTATCAATTTGCTGGATAAAGGAGATTTAACTAAACAAGTAAAATTTAAGGTAAAAGGTGTGCGCGCGGGCACGACAGGGAAATACCATGGAAGAGCGGTTACCAGCCAATGTGGACGTGCTACAACCAAGGTGGATTTGCAGAAAAATAAAGAGAATTGAGATGGAGATCCAAAAAAGAGACATTTTCAAGGAATCAGCCTGAGCGGCTTCAGATAGAATAAAGTACTTGATTTGGAGTGGAATATCTCATGTCAACTCAATCAAGAGCGAGTGACCTTCATTACAACCATAATATGAAGATTTTCAGCATGAAGCTCAAAGTCCTACATGATGCATGCTGGGCTAAAAGAAAAGATTAAAACAAACTAAGAATATAGAAAATAATCAAGGATAATATTGCTAAGCCATCCAGATTTGGTCAAGAATCCAAGTTTCTGAGCTGACACTAAGCCGAAGCCCGTTTGTCCGTGCATCAACTCAGAAAGCGGAACCATCATCCCAGACTTTTAACGACTCAACGGCCTATCCGTGCGATCAAGATTCTCCTGGAATTATCACTATTTTTTATGAAGGGGAACTCAAATTCCAGGTTCATCAGAACCACAAGGTCCTTGATATACTATAATAGCGTAGATACCATATAGTAAAAATACTTACAGGAAAGAAATACAAGATGATGAGCGCGATGTTACTTCCACGAGCAACCCTAGCGTCTCGAAACCTGCACTCTGCTGCACTTGAAACTCATTAGTCCTCACATGATTAAAAATAATCCTCAATTTAAAATGATCATAAGTGCTTAATTAAAACAATTTCAATAAAATAAAAGCACTTAAGTTCATCAGATCACATTCAGAGAACCAGAGAACCAAATTCATACACTCACAAAAACACGCCTAGATGTCACGGCGTCAAAATCATGAAAGGCGCTTTATTATGAGGGCGTCAAAAAGAGAAACACGCCCTTCACTAAGGCGTGAAATTCATCGATAGTTCAAGAAGGAAACGACCCACTAAAGGGCGTTACACAAATCACGACCTATGCAAGGTCGTCAATTCAAGAATGGACGCCCTAACAGAAGGCGTTAATTAACCTCAAGCTTCCGTTTCCAAATCGACAGCCAAACCCAGTCCTAATAGCCCTCAACCTCTAACTCCAAACAGCCTTAAGATCTCCCAGACCTCTATAAAGGGAAGGCAATTCCAATCAATCAAAGCAATCCTTCTACCTCTGTTCTACTGCTTCTTCTTCCGTCTGTTCTTCTGCAGGCACCGCAACCTGGAAACCGAAGATGGAGAGGGCGATTAAGAGGTCCAAGTCCTCCACTCCCAGGTTAACCGATATCAATGGGCATATAAGCAGCAGGATCTCCATGAACCAAGTAATATATCTTCTGTTCTTCTCTTACTTAACTTCCCCGAACCAAAAGACGTTTTCAACTGTTCTGCTGTTCCTGCATGCTCACTTGTTCTTCTGTCCATGCATTCTTTTCTGTTCATTGTTTTCCACAGGACTATCCATTGGTGCCAGGAGCTAGGAGATTTACAAAAAACAAGTGGCTCCCCCTTATCCTTTCCAAGCTTTCTTCAGACATGAGAATTTATCTTGCAAGATGGCACCTTTTGGGCCTAGTCACCCATGCCAAACATCATGACCAAATCCATTTAGATTGGGCAGCCATAGGAGCTCTACTTGAAATATGGCACCCTTCCACTCATAGCTTTCTCTTTTCAACTTTTGAAGCCACTATCTTATTAGAGGAATTGGAGATCATCTTGGGTTTGAAGAGAATGAAGCAAGGAGATGAAGAAAAGATGGCCATCATGCCAAAACCAATCTCTTCCCAAGAACTGTTAACAAGCTTAATTCCTAGCCCAAACTTAGTGAACCAAATCAAAGCTACCAAAGGCATCAACCTTCTAAAGCTCGCTTCATGGGTGTACAAGAGAGCAGACCAAGCCAAAGAAGATGAGGAGATAGAGCGGGTAGCAAAAGCCTTCGTGGTGTGCTTAGCAGGAGCGTCTTATTCCCATCCACGGAGGACTTTCTAGAAGAGGCCCAATTAAGCGCCATAGTGAGCTTATGGGAAGGAGATAGAGTTGGACCGGCTATTCTAGCCTATCTCTATAGCGGGCTCACCTCGGCGGCGATAGGAAGGCCCATCTACGGATGCATGCTAGCACTCTCTAGTTGGGTTGATCTTCACTTCAAGTTCGATCCATGTGGTGAGGCCCAACAACCCTCAAGAATCTTTTCAAAAAGCCCACTCTCCTATATGACCGGTTCACTTGGAATAAGCAGTAGAGTGATGAACCGAATTCCTCAAATCAAAAAGAGAGTGGAATGGAGAGAGCACCTCAAGATAATGCCAAAGAATCTCTTCACTTGCGCGCCGGGAATACTCAAGACTCAAGATCTTCGTGCAAGATTTTCCCCCGGTACGGACCTTCGTCTCATAGGTGCTTCAGACTTCGTACTATATAATTCACACCGGTGCCTCCCTCAACTCGGGCTTCCACGACAAATCCTCGAAGATCCCTCTCATCTTCCTCCAATCAAGACACGGGATCTAGGCGGCAATGAGGATGGAGAAGAGTGCACAACTATTCAAGCTCTGTGGAAAATCTGCAAGACTTATCAACCTGTGGAGAGCTTAGAAGAAGACAGGGAACAGTGGAAGACATATGTAATAGCTCTGAGAAAATTGAGGCCCAAGGTGGCTCATTAAGCATTGTAATCTTTTCTTAAATAAATCAATGATATTTCCTTTAATTGAGCCATCTATACTGTGTTTCTGATTGATCTCTTCCAACGTTGTGTGATTCTGTTGCAAATAACGCCTCTCGCAATGTCGTGATTTATCAAAAGGACGCCTCAGACAATGTCGCCTTCAACATTCCAGTTCACATATTTGATGCCTTTCCCAATAGGCGTTAACTAAACAACGACTTAGAACAGGGCGTTAATTGATTCAAATTCCCCAAAAGTATTCGTTGAAATTCCAAAAGTAACGCCCTTAGCAAAGCCACGTTTCAACAAGGTAACGCCCCAAGCTCAGGCGTTAATCAAAATCGTAATAATTGCTTCAATCACATCAATCAACGCCCATTGAATACGTCTGACGACGGTTATCATTCCCCATGCAAATAAAATTGACACCTCAAGATACGTCATCATCCTTCTAAAAACGCCCACTTCTACAGTCGCGACTTCAACAAAACACGCCCCTCCTCAGGGCGTCGCTTATTTTCGAATGCTAAAAAGGGGCTTTTTTCCCCTTTCTTCTTCCCCACTCCGTTCATTTGCCCCCTTCCTTCTGCAAACCCTAACCGAAACCTCCCCCTCCATTCTCTCATCCTCTCTCTTTACTCTCCCTAACCCAAGCCATGGCCGGTGGTGGTTCAGTCAAACGGCAGAGGGTGGCCGCCCCCATGGTGGTGGATTTGGAGGGCGAGCACGCCCAAGCCGAGGAAGAGGCCCCTCTCGCGGTGGCTGAAGAAGACCCAATGGCGGTGGCCGCCGGCGAGAACGAACACGGCGACGAGGCCATGGGAGCAGAAGATGAGGAGGGTGAAGACGATGCTGGTGAAGCAAGAATAGAAGAAGAAGAAGAAGAAGAAGTGGGTGAGGAACACGGTGGAGAAGAAGGAGAAAGAGGTGGTGATGAACCACCGCCCGCGGCGGCGCCCCCTCCCCGTGCCGGCCAACTCCGACGGCCACGGCAGCCACGTCCACGACCCCAGGAACCGAAGCATAAGAAGGTAGGCCCCCAACCCAATTTCCATTTTTTTTATTTTAATTTCATTTTTATGCAATTTCCATAGCCCTCGGGGTATAAACCCTGCAACCCATAAAGAAGGCGCCCTTAGGGGCGTCACGTTTTAAAATGACACGCCCAACCCAAGGGCGTTAATTAAATTATTTTCCTGAAAAATAATTAACCCCATGAGAACACGCCCTAAAGCATGTCGCCCATTTAAATTCATATCATGCTGTTAATTTTTGCATACTGTTATTTTTATTTTTATTTCATGAAAAATTTGGAAACCACGCCCCACACCAGGGCGTTAATTCAAAAACAGACGACCAAACCAGCGGTCGCCCATTCATTAATTCTTGATTAATTAACGAACCCAATTTGGAAAACGTCCCACCCAAGGGCGTGAATTGATAAAACCTTTAAGATTTTAGAAATTAACCACAGACACACGCCCAACACAGAGGCGTTTCATAGATGAAGAACGACCTAGGGTAGGTCGTTATCTTAAAGCACAAAAAGAACCACGCCCTCCTTAAGGGCGCGAATTCAACGAAAAATGACCCGAGGAAGGTCGTTAATTCTAATAACATCAAAATTCAACCTGGGGCAATCAAAATGAAGTAAGCATGAACAATTAAGCCAAAAAATTCTCATTTTTATGCATGCAGGGGCTGATGAGGACACGCATCTCCTGGGTCATGGTCCGGGCAGCGTACTACGGCCTCCCCGAGTTCCAGAGAGAGAGGGTAGATGCTATGGGGTTCGGGGCCTTCCTTAGCATAGAGCAAGTTAGACCCGACCTACCACTCATTCAGGTTCTACGGGAGAGATGGGATAGGTCTAGCCGGGCATTCCTGATGCCTTGGGGACACATGATTCCTACCCTGGAGGACGTGGCTAGGATTACGGGGTTGAGGGTAGATGGAGAGGCTGTGAGTGGGATCACCTACCCAGACTACACCGAGTTCGCCGAGAGGTTGCTAGGATTGGAGATGGTTTATGAGACGCCTAGCGAGTGTAGGACGATCTTCCGCACCGACCTTACTACAGTGATGGGTTTAGGGAATGCTAGACACAGGTCTGGGGAGACCTTAGAGCAGTTCTCGCAGAGGTTGATAGACGGGGCTAGGGCGGTCTATTGCCAGGACCCAGCTGACAGGGAGAGAGCAGACCGAGACTTGAGGAGGTTCCTACTACTGCTGCTCGGGAGGCTATTGCTCGGGACAAAGGGCGACGTCATCAACTGCCGATTTCTAGGAATACTCGAGGACCTGGAGGCAGTTGGCAGCTACGCCTGGGGAGCGGCGCTGCTGGCGCACATGATGGCCGACCTGTCCACGGGGACAGGGCGAGAGACGACCGTCAGTGGCTTCTCACCTTTTCTTCAGGTATGCATTTTTTCATTTTTTTTCTTTTATTTTTGTTATGCATGTGAATGCCTTCCTAATGCAATGCATGGATGCAGGTTTGGAGCCATCTCTACATGCCGATGGGGCGCGTTGACCCACGGCCTGGAGGTGAGGGAGCTTTCCCTCTAGCACGGCGCTGGGTGCCGATCGTCTTCGGCGCCCCACTCGGCTACGAGTTGTGGGTTTTACGGAGAGAGTTCCGCGACTTCCCTCCCTCGCTGGTATGTATGAATGTCATGCATCTTTATTTACTTTGAATTTATTATGATGATGAAATGATGACATGTATGTTTATGAATGCAGGTTCAGTGGAGACCCTATGAGGGGATGACGACGAGGGCCAGCCGTGGGTCGTAGCGGGTTGTCCTCGTTTTGAGCGTGAGCTTTAGGTTCACTGCTTGAGCGAGATCGAGCCGTTACGGCTTAGGTTGGTGATGAGGACACTAGGCCTCCACCAGGAGTGGGTAGAGGTAGGCGAGCCGCGGGGCATTGGGAAGAAGACGCGCGGTCGTACGAAGGCGACCGACTGGAGGGTACGGTTCGAGGAGCAGTACGCCGACTGGCAGTGTGGCGGGACCAGAGTCACCTCTCGCGCGACTGACAGCTCCGAGTACCTCCGGCGCTATTGGGAGGTATACGCCGGCCGACCCCAGATGAGGGTCTTAGGGGTATGTATGAATGCACTTATTTCTAAATTAAATGCAAATGCTTATGTGACTATCATGTGACTAACATGCAATGGATGCAGGATGCGCGGGACTTAGCGGCGATAGATGCCCAGGCCCACCTACACAGCCTGGAGGACCAGCTAGCCGCCACACGGGCAGACCTAGAGACCCTGGTGAGTGTTTAAATTATTTCTAAATGCAAATGTATTTTTGTTGAATTATTGATGATTAGCCACTGACGATCTCAATGAATGCAGCGTGCCCAGCAGGGAGCAGTGAGGAGAGACCCAGGGGAGGCCTCCAGCTCGAGAGGGCCCAGTGCAGAGGTGACTGCACTGGCAGAGCAGCTAGCCGGAGCGGTGGCACGAGCTGAGGCAGCAGAGCGCGACCTCGCTTCACGGGTAAATTCCAAAACACAAATCCATTCAAATATTGATTATATAATTGTGCACTGATGAAATATTCATTTTACAGACTGAGGAGCTTCGAGCCGCTCTTACCTACGTAGACGAGGGCTTCCGCGCGATGAGCGCACAGGTGAGTGGTTCAATCATATATTGCTTGAATTGAATCATTATATTAATTGTGGAATTGATGATTTGCTTACCTGTTTGCAGACGACTCAGCTTCAGGCGGTACGTACCGAGCTGGCGATCCGTGATCAACGGATCTCAGAGCTTGAGAGGTCCCTGAGGCGACGAGAGGAGCTTCCTCAGGACGTGGCCGAGCTACGGGTGGCTCTTGAGCTGGAGAGACGGGAGCGAGCCCGGGAGCGCGAGGAGCGTGCTCGTGAGCGGGAGGAGTACCAGGCAGAGCGTGCTCGGTACCAGGAGCAGGTAGCAGCACGCGAGCGAGAGCTAGCAGACTCGAGGACCCAGTTGATCCTTTCTCAGGAGCGGCTACGGGTGTCCGAGGAGCGTCTCCAGCGAGGGCGCGAGCGAGCACGGGCTGCGGGGTACTCCTTCACCAGCTCCACCTTCGTGGCGAGCTCTTCCCTCCGAGAGAGGAGCGAGGCAGGCGGACACGTTCGGGTTCCTGCTTCTTCACGGGGGCCCATGCCTCCTCCACCAGCGCCAGCTCGGGACGGCGAGGAGGAGGTTGAGAGTAGGAGAGAGGAGGGTGGAGGCGAGAGCTGAGCTATTTACTTGTACTCCTCCACCCTCACACCTGTACATGATAGACATTCATGATGTATATATATATATGATTGAGATTTCTTTGTTACGCCAGCACTTTGCGTGGTTGTGGTCTTGTGTTTGTGTACTTTCCTCTTTCCACGTTCTTCGTGTTCGCTTTACTGTGCCATGTTTCTGCAGCTGCTATTCACACTTGAATAAACAGGTTAATTCATCTGTTTGACTTGGCCCCTTGCCCGATAAGCAAGGGGTAGCAATATTTTGACCTTAATGACGGGTCAAGGGGCCAAGCCTTTAATCAAATAAGGTAAATAAAATGACTGATAATGGGGAGATGCATCATGCAAGCACGCATATGCAAACTATAAATAAAAGATGCCCATGCAAGAGAATGCAAGCATACATTGTGAAGGAATAGATTTTTTTTTCACTCATTTATATTTTTTCTTTATTTTTCTTAAAAACGCGCCTTAGAGTAGGTCGTGGTTCGCATGAAGACGCCTTAGAAGACGGCGTGAATTTGAAAAGGAATTTGATTTTTGAAAAAGAAACGACCTGCTAAGAGACGTTATTATGAAAAAGACGACCTAATCTAGGACGTTAATTCTATAAAAGGCGCCTTAGCCGAAGGCGTTAATTGAGTTATTCTGCAAAAAGTTGTCAAGGCTATCAAGACCACAGGTCTTACACGGTCACCATCTAAAATTCATTAACATTTCTTGAGTAATTAAAAGGGGATTGACGTGATCATAGTTGGCTTGTATTCGAGATTTCGCACAGTGCAATTTCTTAAGTCCGTCTTGACTATCCTGTCAGTTCGTGACTTTACCGCATAGAAAGGATGGAAGAAAATATAAGGGAAGCCCATAAGGGATTCTGAGATGCTCAAGGCAAAGTTACCTCCCCTACCCTATGCCTGTTGGGGTTCGGTCTTTGGTGTAGGAAAAATTGTTGCCTTTTTGCCTCTTTTATATTGCACGCATACGCCCAAGGTTTTCCGTGCGGGGACTTTGCCCTCTTGACATGCTTTTCTTTTCACAACTTAACTTTCACTTTGGAATTGATTTGCATTGACGGAAATAAACCTAATTGTACTTGGGCTTTTGTGGCATTTGCTCCCTTTTGGGCCCTGACTTCCACCTACTAGGGCGGCGGATAGGCTTGGCATGTCTACCCCGAGGTCTCCCTTCCTCCCTTATGGGCCGAAGAAGAAAAGAACGGGTATTGTCTTTCACTTTTAGTCAGGTTTTTGACTTTCCATCGGATTTTGCACTGCTTGAGCTCAAGAATGAAGCGTGTAGTGTGTGCGGGAATCAACCCCCTTTTAAATTAGCAAGACTGATGAATGAATTCTGAATTTTGACCTTTCGGACCTTGATCCTTCGTATGCCATGGCACCAATTTTGAAGAATCTCTATTTTTATTTTTGAAGAATTTCTATTTTTTTTTTGGGTTTTTGAATCAATTTTCATTTTTTTTGGATTTTGATGATATATATTTCTGGATTATTTTTTTTTTGTTGAATCAAGGGTAGTATTTCTTAAGATATAAACCATTCCAAGGGTGAGTTAACTCTTCCCCTTCAGCATTACTCAGTTTATAAGCATTACCAGGATAAACTTCTTTTATGATAAACGGTCCTTCCCAATTGGGTTGGAGTTTGGAGCGGGGGCCACCCGATTTTACAAAAATTCTCTTGATTACCATCTCACCGATTTTGAATTTTCTCTCAATTACTTTCTTTTGATAAAAACGTGAGAGCCTGTTTTGATAAACGCGCGCATGCTCAGCGGCGACCAGACGCTTCTCATCTAGGAGTTCCAATTGGGCCAGGAGTGACTCACGACGTTCATCAATAGAAAATTCCTTATCCAATTGTACTCGCAGAGAGGGAATAAGAATCTCATAAGGGACTACCGCCTCCATTCCATAAGTAAGGGCGAAAGGGGTTTGCCCAGTAGGGGTTCGAATGGAAGTGCGATAGGCCCAGAGAGCTTCAACTAGCTTATCTGGCCAATCCGAAAATTTATTAGCCTCACACGTCTTTTTAACAATTTTTATCAAAGTTTTATTAGTAGCCTCTGCTTGGCCATTGCCCTGCGGATAATAGGGAGAAGAATGATGCAATGCAATGTTATACCTGTTGCAGAGATCCTTGATTTCTTGAGAGATAAATTGAGGTCCATTGTCGGTGACGATGGTGCTTGGGATGCCGAACCTCGTGATGATGTTCTTCATTATAAACTTGCAGACGGTTGACGCTTTGATTTCCACGTAAGCTTCTGCTTCCGCCCATTTGGTGAAGTACTCCGTTGCCGTGAGGATGAATGATTTTTGCTTGGTCAGGAGGTTTGAATCACCAAGAGGTCCAATGATATCAAAAGCCCACATGGAGAAAGGCCATGGGGAGGACGTAGGATGAAGTGAAGAAGAAGGAGAATGAATTTTGTTGGCGTGCAGTTGGCACTTAACACACCTTCGAACATAGATGGAACAATCCTCTTCTAGAGTTGGCCAATAGAAACCTAGCCTAAGGATCTTCTTAGCTAGCATCTGGCTATTCACATGACCACCACACACTCCAGAATGCGCCTCTTCCACGACTTTCCAAGATTCATCATCGTCGAGGCATCTTAACAAAACACCGGTGAGCCCTCTCCTATAGAGCACACCTCCAACCAAAACATATCGCTGAGCCACTCTTCTAATTGCTTTCTTTTCTTCTGCGGTGGCTTCCTCGGGATAGGACTGATCATTGCAATACCTGGCAATCTCATAATACCAAGGCTTCTCTTCGTCAGCCAATGCTTCTTCCCAGTCTAAAAGTATGACCTCTTTGCCTTTAAGAGATTCCTTCTGCTTAACCTTTTCAAGCACCTTATCCCTAACATCGAGGAATGCGCGATCCTTAATAGCTGGCGTGTCGTGCTGATGAATTAGAGGAACATGAAAATCACGCTCAGGGGGGAAGACTAGAGCAGAGGCCAAAGAGGCAAGGGCGTCGGCTAAGATGTTCTGGCTGTGAGGAACATGGACAAAAATCAATTTGGTGAAAAGCTTGGCATAAGCTGAAGCAAGTTCCTAGTAGGGTTTGAGCTTAGGATTGATAGTGCGACAGTTGACAAGCACCTAGCGCATAATGAGCTGACTATCACCCACAATCCTCAAATAGGTGACACCATATCGATGAGCGGTTTGAAGACCGGCCAAAAGAGCTTCATACTCAGCTATATTGTTGGTGACAGAAAAAGTGAGCCGAGTAGCAAATGGGATGGTGACCCCTTCTGGTGTTAAAAGTACCATGCCGATCGCTCTTCCTTGAGAATTTAGAGCTCCATCAAAATGTAATGTCCACATAGGATCGTGGGGTTGATTAATGGACATCAGTTCTTCATCTGGAAACTCTGAATTGACAGGATCAAAACGAGGTAGAGGGTGATGAGCAAGATGTTCGGCAATGGCGTAGCCTTTGATAGCTTTCTGTTGAATGTAAGTGATGTCAAACTAAGAGAGGAAGCTTTGCCAGCATGCTAGTCGATCAGTGAGGATAGATTTCTCAAGGAGGAATTTAATCAGATTCATGCAAGCAATGAGGTGAACTTCGTGAGCTAGGAAATAATGTTTTAACTTCTGAACTACCCAAACTAAAGCAGCGCAAGTTTTCTCCATGGCTGAATACCTCTGTTCACAGGGGTTAAGAAGTTTAGACAAATAGTATGCTGCCCTCTCCTTACCTTCTTCGTCCACTTAAGCTAAGACAGCACCTACAGAGTCATCCAGGACAGAAACATAGAGAATAAGTGGTTTGCCTGGAATCGGCGACCTCAGGTCAGGAGGATTGGCCAGATAATCCTTCAATCCGTCAAAGGCTGCCTGACACTTGTCATCCCAATTAAACTTGACTCCCGGCTTAGTAAGCTCGTAAAACGGCCTACATCTTTGCGAATGCTGGGAGACGAAGCGGCGAATGAATTGCAACCTCCCGATTAATCCTCGAACTTCCTTCAAATTCATGGGAGGAGGCATATCTTTAATGGCCGTTGCCTTGTTGGGATCAACTTCAATTCCCCTCTTGCTGACAATAAATCCAAGTAATTTCCCTGAAGAGACGCCAAACACGCACTTCTTGGGGTTCATCTTCAACTGATACTCTCGTGATCTTTGCAAGACCTTAGCTAGAACCCCAGGATGTTCAATCCTTGTCCTTGATTTCTGTAACGACCCGAGAATCCGATTACCGGGAAGACCCGATAACCCGAGACTCGTACCGCCACCCACGAGCCCGAAGACTCGGAAGGGTTAAAAGGATGGTGTGGAGACTACACAAGTATCACAAATAATTGCAGAAATTAAACAGTTATAAGATTAAGCAGGAAATAAATTAACATTTTACATGGTCCACAAGAAGAAAACAACAACAACAACAGTAGTCCACGACTAGTACAGTGACAAGAAAGAAAAGTACAGCTACACGGGGCATCCCCCGGCTCTGACCTCTGGCACTACCTCTGGGCACCCGCACCACGCTGCGCTCCTGACGCACTCCCCGAAGGTGGCGTCTCACCAGAAACACGGTGAAAACACGCAGGGAATGAGTCTCGGAACAAGACTCAGTAGGGATCACTCGAACCCTACCTCGTAAAACGAGAAATCACTACTCTAGTGGTAGGAAAGTACCTGGGAAAGGAAAGCCCTGTACTCTACAGAATTAGACCCTACGGCACGTAAACCGACACACGTGCCACGGCACGAGAAGACCGAAACCAACGGTCGAACCGTACAACCCGAAGGTCGGAAACACACGACTGACAGTCTGACACTCCGTACTCGACAGGAGTACCACCCACTAGAAGCACAGCCGGTAGCGTCCCCTGACGTCTGACACCGCGCCGCAGGTGAGCCGCCTGACATGGTAGGTCCTACCCGAGGCGCAAACACCGTACAAGTAACTCACAACAAGTGACTAGCTGGGGTCACGCCCGTCGACGTGGGTCCAACCGCCCCCAACCACGTGTGCACACACAGACCACGCGTCCTAGGTCTGGCCCTCTGACCGGTTTTCCCCCGCAGCCGGACTCTGGCTAAGACGAGGAGCCTACGGTAACTGGTCCACAAACCGTCTCGAAAGGTGGGTGCCCGTACACCACTCCCAGGTGAGACCAGCACCTCGTACTGGTGGGCTACGACTAGTGGAGGGTCACTGAAGGAGTAGACTCTCGAGTCAACGGAAAATGACATCCGAATCCGACAACGTGTGGGAATCACCCCACGCACCAGCCCCGTCGCACGGTGGCCACAGTCGGAGAAAAACGGACGCACCGCCCACGGCCAAACTCATGACCAAGGCAAACGGAACCTCCGGACACCAAAGACACGGTCACGGAACTCCACGGGGTGCCCGGGACGCACACACGGCCCAAGGGGAACACCCAACAACAGCCAGATCGCGCTAGAGATACCTAGCGCGACACGGAAGAACGGGCTAGGGCCCCCTAGCGCGACAAGGGACATCGCGCAAGGGCCTCCTAGCGCGACAAGGCTGATCGCGCTAGGACCCCATAGCGCGACAGGAACCGCCTCCTGTTCATCTTCTCCGATGAACGCGCTCGGTCGGGGCAGCACGACCTCCAAGAACGCGCTACTGGAGTATAGCACGTTCTCAGTCCACGGCCGAAAACGGTAAAAACGTCCAAAAATTCCAACCACGCCCCCATGCCTCCACAGGAGAGGGGGAAATCAAAGGGGAAGACCCCTGGGGACCCCTAGCATGATTCTAAGCCATCAAAACACGAAATCATGCATCAAATCCATAGATCGGGCGAGCTCTCCCCAAATCATGGAAAAACCCAAAAACGCTCAAACGATCCCCTCTCGGCCTCCCCGTGGCCTATAAATCGTGGAAAAGATCGGCATGAGGTTAATGAACGTCACTCTACCTCAATAGAGCAAATGCTCCGCCGAATCAATCACGAATCACGAAGAACGCTTTAAACTTCACGAACTCCCCACGCTTCCCACGCACGCCGCAGGCCCACGAGCTCGCCTCGCCGCCGCCCACACGTCCGCGCCGTCGCCCCGCCGCCGTCCGTAGCCGGAGAGGGGTTCGCCGCGTCCGAATGGGAGAGAGGGAGAGAGGAGGGTGTCACGGTGGGAAGAAACGGAGGAAGAGGAAGAAGAAGAAAGAGAAAGGAGAAAAAAAAAGAAAAAGAATTAGGGCTTTATAGAAAATCCGAATTTTTGGAAAAATATCAAAAAATAGAAAAATACATTTCCGGAATCCTCGGAACGCACCGATCGCAACGGTACCACTCGTGCCCGGGTGAACCGCCCGGTTTGCCTGCAGCGAGCTTCCGAAGAAAAAGCCGAAACACACACCGGGAATCGGAAAACACACGCGGAAAAGCCGCGGAACGCCTCCGGGCCTCCGAAACGACTCCGGATCTCGCCGATCCGAACACGAAAGATGTCCGAAATGAAATTTCAGACACAACAGAGCCGGAAGCTCTGAAAACTAGATCCGGAACCTACGAAGAAAGGATCCGAAAGGTCCGGGATATTACAGCCCTCCCCCCTTAAGGAATTTCATCCTCGAAATTGAGAACAACCCAAGGGGAAAGAAGAGGAAGACTCACTCAAACAGGTACAGGAACTGCTGACGCATCTCATCCTCACGCTCCCACGAAGCCTCACTACCAGAGTGTCGCTGCCACACGACCTTTACCAAGGGAATGACCTTGTTCCGTAGGCGCTGCTCTCGCCTATCTTCCACGCGGATCGAAAACTCTGGGAGAGAAAGATCTGGAGTCACCTCAGGCCAAACAGAAAATTCGAGCACATGAGAGTCATCGGGCATATACTTCCGCAACATCGAGACGTGGAACACGTCATGCACCGACGCCAACTCAGGAGGTAACTGCAACCGGTAAGCAACCTCACCGATGCGCTCCATAATCGCGAAAGGACTAATATAGCGGGGACTCAGCTTCCCACGCCGTCCAAAACGCATCACCCCCTTCATCGGAGAAACTCTCAAGAACACATGATCACCCACGGCGAACTCGAGAGGCTGGCGCCTACGGTCAGCATAACTCTTCTGCCGACTCTGGGCCGCCAACATGTTCTGACGAACCAGGTGCACAACATCCACACATTGCTGCACCAATTCCGGTCCCGTCAAAACACGCTCACCCACCTCAAACCAATCAAGTGGAGTCCGACAAGGACGCCCGTACAAAGCCTCATAAGGAGCCATGCCGGTGCTCAAATGATAGCTGTTGTTATAGGCAAACTCCACCAACGGTAGGTGATGAATCCAACTCCCCTGCCACTCCAGGCAGCAGGATCTCAGCATGTCCTCCAAAGTCTGAATGGTCCTCTCAGACTGACCATCTGACTGTGGATGATACGCCGAGCTAAATGCCAACTCCGTGCCAAGAGCTCGCTGGAAACCCCTCTAGAATCCAGAAGTGAAGCGCGGATCCCGATCCGACATGATCGAAATGAGAATCCCATGCAACGGCACGATCCGCTCCACATAGAGACGAGCCAACTTAGACACGCTCCAGCTGACCTTGACCAGTAACAACCGCGTCACCTTCGTCAGCCGATCCACCAGCAACCAAATACTATCCTGCCCACTCGGGGTCCTCGGCAACCCCACCACAAAATCTGTGGTCACATGGTCCCACTTCCAAGCAGGAACATCCAAGGGCTGGAGAGTACCGCCTGGTCGCTGATGCTCTGCCTTCACCTGCTGACAGATCAGGCACTTGGCCACAAACTCTGCGACATCTCTCTTCATGCCAGGCCACCAGAACTGCCTCCGCAAGTTCCGATACATCTTCGTCGCACCCGGGTGCACAGTGTACCTGCTCCCATGAGCCTCGCGTAACACCGCACGACGAACCTGCTCCTCCACTGGGACGTACAGCCTGCCACGAAACCTCACAGCACCATCCTCGCCAAGTTCTACGTCAGCCATCGCAAGAATCCGGGGCAACTCAGGGTCCGCATGCTGAGCCTCTGTCACCTGACGACGGATAGCAGGAGTGACAGTCAGACTCGCAAGCACCGCCAACCCTGGCTCCTGGGGAATCTTGAGCCTGAAAGAAACTTCGGGCACTTGTTCCCAGAGCCTCCACTTCCTCAACATCAAGGTACTGACCGCCACCTTCCTACTCAAGGCATCGGCAACGACATTCATCCTGCCCGGCTGATAAGACAGGGTGAAGTCATAGTCCTTCATGAACTCCATCCAACACCTCTGTCTGAGGTTCAGATCTCTCTGCGAGAACACATACCTCAAACTCTGATGGTCAGTGAACACCTCAAACTTCTCACTGTACAGATAATTCCTCCAGATCTTCAGCGCGAAGATCACCGCCGCCAACTCAAGGTCGTGGGTAGGGTAGTTCTCCTCATGAGACTTTAGCTGCCGAGATGCATAAGCCACCACTCTACCATGCTGCATCAACACAGCACCCAATCCAACGCCAGAAGTATCTGTACACACCACGAAACCTCCCGATCCAGAAGGTAAAACTAACACCGGAGCCGAGGTGAGCAACCTCTTCAGTTCGCTGAAGCTCTGCTCACACTTCTCGGACCAAACGAAAGGCACATCCTTCCGCGTGAGCCTCGTCATCGGGGTCGCAATGCGAGAAAAATCCCGGATAAACCGACGATAATATCCCGCAAGCCCCAAGAAACTCCGGATCTCTGTCACCAACCTCGGCCTCGGCCACTGCATCACAGCCTCGACCTTGGCGGGATCCACGGAAATGCCATCACTAGAAATCACGTGCCCGAGAAAGTGCACCTCTCTGAGCCAAAACTCGCACTTGCTGAGCTTCGCATACAACTGGTGATCTAGCAACGTCTGCAGCACCACACCCAAATGGTACGCGTGCTCCTCGGCAGACTGCGAATAAACAAGGATGTCGTCCACGAAGATGACCACGAACTGGTCCAAATACAGATGAAACACCCTCTGCATCAAGTCCATGAAGGCTGCTGGGGCATTGGTAAGCCCAAACGGCATCACCAGAAACTCATAATGCCCGTACCTCGTACTGAATGCAGTCTTCTCCACATCGGACTCGCGAATTCTCAGCTGATAGTAACCGGACCGCAAATCAATCCGCGAGAACACTCGCGCAGACTGAAGCTGGTCGAACTAGTCATCAATCCGCGGCAACAGATACTTGTTCTTAATGGTCACGTCATTCAGCTGCCGATAGTCAATGCACAGCCGCAGACTACCGTCCTTCTTCTTCACAAACAACACGGGCGCACCCCAAGGGGAAAAACTGGGACGAACATACCCCTTGGCCAGCAGTTCCTGCAACTGCGCCCTCAACTCCCTCAACTCAGCGGGGGCCATACGGTAGGGAGCCTTCGCCAAAGGTCCCGTACTAGGCACAACCTCGATCATGAAATTGATCTCCCGCTGGGGAGGTAATCCAGGCAACTCCTCGGGAAAAACATCGGGAAACTCGCACACCACCGTAATATCCTCGACATCCGGCTCCATCCGGTCAGACACAACCACTGACGCGAGAAAACCCTGACAACCGGAATCAAGCAATCGACGGGCTCGAATAGCAGAGATAAGGAATCGAGAAGAGGCGGAACGAATACCTTGGAAATAGAAGGTCCTCTTGCTCGGATGCTGGAAGTAGACCCTCTTCATTCCACAATCCACCACAGCTCCATGGGTCTCGAGCCAATCCATGCCTAGAATCACATCGTAATCCCGAAGCTGCAACGCATACAACCTGCCTGGCATACTCCGCCCATCGATCCACACCGGAACCTGGTCGAAGCAATACGGAGTGACCATAAAGTCACCCGAAGGCAACTCCACTGCCAAATCACAGGACAACTGGGTTACCGGCTCCTCGACGCTCGACGCGAAATCCTCCGAAATAAACGAATGAGACGCGCCAGAATCGAACAAAACCCGAGCCGCACAACCCAAAATCTGAACGGTACCTTCCACGAGCCGCGACGCCACTGCCTCTGCCCTGGTCATGTGCGTGATCTGGCCTCGAGCCCTCTGCCTGCCTCCCACACTAGCTGACCTGGGTAGCGGCGGATACTGTCCCTGCTGCTGCTGCTGCTGCCTCTGCTGCTGGGGAACCTGCTGCTGCTGAGGAAACTGCTGCTGCGGCGGTCTCTGAGGACAGTCACGCGCCATGTGCCCTGGCTGGTCACACCGAAAACAGATAATCGGCACCGTGCACTGCCTGCCTGGGTGGGTACCACCACACCGTGGACAAGGTCCTCACGATCCACCCACTGATCCCTGACGCTGCAAGGAAATCGGCTGCTATACACTGCCCGATGAAGCCTGCCCCTGATCCTTATGCTTCTTATGAAAATTCTTCTTCAAGAACTTCTTGACCTTCGAGCCAAAGGATGCAGATCCCGTCACCGAAGCTGCCGATGCCGGTACTCCTGAACCACCCGACGCATGCTGGAAGAAACCCTGCTGCTGGGTAGCCGACTGCTGGCTGCGACCTGACAAGGACTGCCCCTAGCTGACCGATCCTCGAGTCCTCTGCATATCCATCTCCAAAGAAATCGCAACACGAGACGCTGTCTCCAGATCAGTGGCCCCATTCGCGATCAAATGGTGCCTCAGCTCCAGCCTCAAGCCCTGCACAAACTGCGCGGTCCTCACCCTCTCATGCTCCATGATATGAGGTGCATACCGACCCAGCTCGACAAATCGGGCCCTGTACTGCAACACGGACATGTCACCCTGCACCAGCTCCAGAAACTCCCGCATCCGCTGCGTAGCAATAATATCTGGACAGTACGTACGCTCGAAAGCACTGACAAAGTCATCCCACTCGATCTGCTCAAGTGGACGAAGCTGAAAGGACGTCTTCCACTCGGAAGACCACCACCTCTGAGCCGTACCCTGCAACTGGTTGTAGGCCAACACTACTCTGTCCTCGGCAGCACTCTTCGCAGAACTGAACACCCGCTCCATCTCATCGAGCCAATCACGAGCCGCATCAGGGTCTGCCTGGCCGCTAAAATAAGGTGGATGGAACTGCATGAAGTCCCTCACCGCTCGGCCTGGCCCACCCCTAACAAACGAGCCCTCACCAGCCTCTCCGCCGAACTGCTGAGACATGAGCTGATACATGCCATGGAAGAAATCCTCGGCCCCCGGAGCTCTAGCAGCATCTGCGGCCTCGGTAGCTCCCGGAACTCTGCTATGCTCCTCCTGGTCCCTCTGGACCCCTACTGGATCTCCTTACCTCCAGCCGACTGCCCCTGCTGAGAGCGAGAACTCCTCCTCGGCGCCATCCTCGCTCCTGAAGCACAAGATAGAAAACACAGAAACGGCAAGGTCAAAATAAACACACGGTGCCCAATGCTAGCGTCACCTGTACATCATCGCTGTGGACTAGTGGACCACTACAATTACCTATGATTCTCATGTAATTCCACAACCGCGCTCTGATACCAGCTGTAACGACCCGAGAATCCGATTACCGGGAAGACCCGATAACCCGAGACTCGTACCGCCACCCACGAGCCCGAAGACTCGGAAGGGTTAAAAGGATGGTGTGGAGACTACACAAGTATCACAAATAATTACAGAAATTAAACAGTTATAAGATTAAGCAGGAAATAAATTAACATTTTACATGGTCCACAAGAAGAAAATAACAACAGCAACAGTAGTCTACGACTAGTACAGTGACAAGAAAGAAAAGTACAGCTACACGGGGCATCCTCCGGCTCTGACCTCTGGCACTACCTCTGGGCACCCGCACCACGCTGCGCTCCTGACGCGCTCCCCGAAGGTGGCGTCTCACCTGAAACACGGTGAAAACACGCAGGGAATGAGTCTCGGAACAAGACTCAGTAGGGATCACTCGAACCCTACCTCGTAAAACGAGAAACCACTACTCTAGCGGTAGGAAAGTACCTCGGAAAGGAAAGCCCTATACTCTACAGAACTAGACCCTACGGCACGCAAACCGACACACGTGCCACGGCACGAGAAGACCGAAACCAACGGTCGAACCGTACAACCCGAAGGTCGGAAACACACGACTGACAGTCTGACACTCCGTACTCGACAGGAGTACCACCCACTAGAAGCACAGCCGGTAGCGTCCCCTGACGTCTGACACCGCGCCGCAGGTGAGCCGCCTGACATGGTAGGTCCTACCCGAGGCGCAAACACCGTACAAGTAACTCACAACAAGTGACTAGCTGGGGTCACGCCCGTCGACATGGGTCCAACCGCCCCCAACCACGTGTGCACACACAGACCACGCGTCCTAGGTCTGGCCCTCTGACCGGTTTTCCCCCGCAGCCGGACTCTGGCTAAGACGAGGAGCCTACGGTTACCGGTCCACAAACCGTCTCGAAAGGTGGGTGCCCGTACACCACTCCCAGGTGAGACCAGCACCTCGTACTGGTGGGCTACGACTAGTGGAGGGTCACTGAAGGAGTAGACTCTCGAGTCAACGGAAAACGACGTCTGAATCCGACAACGTGTGGGAATCACCCCACGCACCAGCCCCGTCGCACGGTGGCCACAGTCGGAGAAAAACGGATGCACCGCCCACGGCCAAACTCATGACCAAGGCAAACGGAACCTCCGGACACCAAAGACACGGTCACGGAACTCCACGGGGTGCCCGGGACGCACACACGGCCCAAGGGGAACACCCAACAACAGCCAGATCGCGCTAGGGATACCTAGCGCGACACGGAAGAACGCGCTAGGGCCCCCTAGCGCGACAAGGGACATCGCGCTAGTGCCTCCTAGCGCGACAAGGCATGTCGCGCTAGGGATGCCTAGCGCGACAAGGCTGATCGCGCTAGGACTCCATAGCGCGATAGGAACCGCCTCCTATTCATCTTCTCCGATGAACGTGCTCGGTTGGGGCAGCGCGACCTCCAAGAACGCACTACTGGAGTATAGCGCGTTCTCAGTCCGCGGCCGAAAATGGTAAAAACGCCCAAAAATTCCAACCACGCCCCCATGCCTCCACAGGAGAGGGGGAAATCAAAGGGGAAGACCCCTGGGGACCCCTAGCATGATTCTAAGCCATCAAAACATGAAATCATGCATCAAATCCATAGATCGGGTGAGCTCTCCCCAAATCATGGAAAAACCCAAAAACACTCAAACGATCCCCTCTCGGCCTCCCCGCAGCCTATAAATCGCGGAAAAGATCGGCATGAGGTTAAGGAACGTCACCCTACCTCAATGGAGCAAATGCTCCGCCGAATCAATCACGAATCACGAAGAACGCTTTAAACTTCACGAACTCCCCACGCTTCCCACGCACGCCGCACGCCCACGAGCTCGCCTCGCCGCCGCCCACACGTCCGCGCCGTCGCCGTCCGTAGCCGGAGAGGGGTTCGCCGCGTCCGAATGGGAGAGAGGGAGAGAGGAGGGTGTCACGGTGGGAAGAAACGGAGGAAGTGGAAGAAGAAGAAAGAGAAAGGAGAAAAGAAAAAGAATTAGGGCTTTATAGAAAATCCGAATTTTCTGAAAAATACCGAAAAATAGAAAAATACATTTCCGGAATCCTCGGAACGCACCGATCGCAACGGTACCACTCGTGCCCGGGTGAACCGCCCGGTTCGCCTGCAGCGAGCTTCCGAAGAAAAAGCCGAAACACACACCGGGAATCGGAAAAACACACGCGGAAAAGCCGCGGAACGCCTCCGGGCCTCCGAAACGACTCCGGATCGCGCCGATCCGAACACGAAAGATGTCCGAAACTAAATTTCGGACACAACAGAGCCGGACGCTCCGAAAACCAGATCCGGGACCCACGAAGAAAGGATCCAAAAGGTCCGGGATATTACAATTTCACAACCAGGTCGTCCACATACACCTCGATATAGATATGAATCATGTCGTGAAAAATCGCCATCATAGCCCTCTGATAGGTGGCTCCAGCATTCTTAAGTCCAAAAGGCATGACCACATAGCAATAAGTGCCCCATGGTGTAGTGAATGATGTTTTCTCTTGATCTTCCTCAGCCAGACGAATTTGATTGTAACCTGAAAAGCCATCCATAAAAGAGAGGGTCTCAAATCCTGCCGTGTTATCAATCAGAACGTCAATATGAGGGAGGGGGAAGTCATCTTTAGGACACGCGCGGTTGAGGTCCCGGAAGTGTATACAAATCTGAACTTTTCCATCTTTCTTCATAACCGGGACGATGTTAGCCACCCAATTGGGGTAGCGGACCACTCTAACAAATCTAGCCTTATGGAGCTTGTCGACCTCTTCTTTCATCTTTAAAGCCATATTAGGGTGGAAACGCCTCAACCGTTGTTTGACCGGGACAGACCCTGGCTTAAGTGTAAGGCGGTGTTCAACGAGCGTAGGGTCTAATCCAGGCATATCTTCATAACTCCATGCAAACGTGTCCTTGTATTCTTGCAGGACCAAAATGAGCGCCTCCTCTTCGGAGGGCGGCAAATTTTTGCTTATGAGGACAATCCTAGGGTCTTCCTCGGTACCCAGATTAATTTCTTTGGTAGGCTCTTCTACGGAGGCTGATGGTTCGTCAAATCGTCTTATGCCACTAGCAAAAGCATCAGCCTCGTCCTCATATTCTTCATAACTTTCGTCCCCCTCTTCAATAGGGTCCTCGTCATTCATGATTTCATAGACACCCAAACCCTCATAAGCAACAGCACCCTCATATTCTAACTCTGGCAGGATGATTGGATTCTCTATAAATTCGGGGATGGCTAAGCAAGCCTGACATCTAATAGCTAACTCTAACAGAAACCTATGGGGAATCTGCTTACCCTTGGACTTCTTAGGTGAATCTACCCCATGAATCTTAGTGTTAGCAGAAGAAGAGGAGGTGCAACTAGCTTGATCAGAAGGAGAAAGGGGAGGAAGTGAAAAAGCGGATACAGGAGGTGATACAGATGAGGGCCCCTCACCGGAGGGGGAAAAAAGATCTAGCAATGAATCTTGAAGGAGCGGCCCCTGGGTCGGGACACACTCGGGAAAGAGAAGAGAAGTCTCCTCAACGGAGATGGAGGATTGGAAAGTTGGAAATTTGACGTTTTTTTTTCATTTTTATCTTTTTCTTTATTTTTCTTTTCTTTTTCAAGAAGAAAGCAATGTGTGGGGAGAATAGCGGGAGGAGTGGAAATTGCAAGATCGGAGAAAGATTTAATCAGTGACGGCCCGCGCAGGGGCGTGATGGAGAGTTCAGAAAATCGCTCGAGGAGCGAGGGAGGGATTGTGAGAGCAACTTGGAATGAATCTGGAGACAAATTGATTATAATCGGAGGCGGTCTTGGGACGTGACCGAACCAATGGGAATATAGAGAAGTAAGCACAGATGGATGTATGGAAGTGAGAGAAAAGAGGCCGGCCCACAGCCTATCCACAGTGAAACCTTCTTCAAACGGAACATCTGGTTCTCCAGTATCAGTGTAGTCACTCAGCAGCTGCCTCTTGTCTGTAATTGCAGCTGGCATTTCAATCAATTGGTGTATTAATGGCGGCCATTCTGGATCAGTCGGCATGAAAAGGCGGCTCAAGGAAATAGTGATATCATTCATGTCAAACCACCTATACCAGTCACATTCTGGATCATCCATCTTCCTTCTCTTGTTAGGCCTTAAAGACTCCAGAGCTTTATATGTGGCCAGCGGGGCAATATGACGAGCAAACTGTCTAGCATGAACATCTTGACAGTCTAATATGGAAGTAATTATGGTAGTTTGCTCATTATTTTGAAAGCCACCTGTGACAAAATGTGTCTTCAGTGTCCAAGTAAGCGGCTGGCGATCTGTCTTCAGAGTGGATGTCATAAATGCCCATGGTTCATCTTCATTTTTGCATGGCGCTTTATAACCTAGGCCGCCTCGTGCAATCAGCTTCTAAGGTTTAACGGGCCTAGTCCTGCCTTGGAGTTTGATACCCAGGCCTTTGCCACTTTGATACCCCATTTTCATTAAAATGTTCCAGCCAGAGGTATTCATCATATTTTTCTTCTTTTTCCCCTTGGAAGGCAGGGGTGTCATAGCAACTGTTGTGACAGTTTTAGATGGCGTTGGCTGTGGACAAGGGACGTCCAGCACAGATAATAGTGGCTTATTGGCAGGCCATATAGAAGGAACTGATGAAGCTACGTGAATATCATCTTCTGGCAAAATTGGCATACTGGTGACTTTAATAATGCGGCCCTTGTGTGGAAATTTAAGGCATTGGTGATTTGTCGAGGGCACCGCATCGAGCTGTTGAATGTAGGGGCGTCCCAAAATGCCATTAAATGTTGGATCCATGTCCAGAATGTGGAAATCTGCTGTAATGGCGGCAGGACCCAAACTCACCTTTAAAGTAATCATGCCTAGAGGAGGCTTCTTCGTGTTATCATATGCAGTGACTGTGATGGTGGACGGCCGAATTTGGCTCTCTGGAATACCACACAATTTCAGAGTGCTAGGTGGCAAGACATTGATGGATGCCCCAGTGTCCACCAGACATTGCTTGACAGCCACCTTGTTGATATCAACTGTGATGCACAGAGCATATCTTCTTGCTGGGAGTGGTGCCAACTCATGTTCATGAAAAGTAATCGCCGGCTGGCTGCTAGCGGGCGTCAAGACCGTGACTATCTGCTCAACTAGAATGTCCTCATTGACCATCACTTTCTGCAGATACTCTTTCAATGCTAGCTGATGAATGGTGGACCGTTTGATCAACTCCAGGATTGAAATTCTTGCTAGAGTCCGGTCCAAATGCTTTAACAAATCATATTCGGTGCCGGGCACGGACCCTTGCTCTTGTTCTTGCTCTTGCGGCCCCTGCACGGGCTCTAGCTCTCTTTGTGGAAAAATACGGTGGAAAATCCGTCCACTGCGGAGCGGTGCCACGCCTTGTAGCGCCTCTGTCGGGGCAAGTATGGGAGGAGTACTGGAAGAAGAAGAAGGCGTGTTGGTGTTAAGAAGTGGTGGAGGGGTGTTTGAAGAAGGAGCCCCCACGGGGGGTGTTGATGGAGAATTCAATGGAGATGCCCCTGTAGGAGGCGTGGGAGTAGAAAGGGATACCCGAATGCGGGGGGAATTGGTGGGGGGTGGAATAAGAAGAGACCGAGGCACAAAAGGTGGTGGTACTGAGGGTGGAGGGATCCTTGCCGGCAAAGGAGTAGTGATGGCGGGTGCAGTGGGCGTTGGTGATGGGCGGGTAAGGAGTGGCCTAGATGGCAATGGTGAAGGGTTGGTGGTGGATGGGTTTTGTGGTGGCGTAGGCTGTGGAGATGGTATACGTGTAAGAAGGGGGCGGACCGGCAAGGTCGGAGAATAGGCGGAGGTAGGTGGGTTAACAGTGCGCAGAAGGGATCGGCCCGATTGAGGGGTAGGAGAAGGAGTAGGGGTGCGCAAGAGGCGCGGAGGTTGGTTTTGATTGTAGTTAAATGCCCCGACAGAGGCGTTCTCTTCGTGCCATCCCTGCCCTCTCTCCACTTTGTAGAGAGACGTGACAGGGTTCACGTGCTGGTTCAGCGGGTGCTCCGGCAGTGGGTTGTGGACGATGCCCATATCGTGCTGAGGTGCTGGAGCTTGTTGCTGCTGCTGTGGAGCTGGTTGCTGTGGCTGCTGAGCTTGTTGCTGTCGAGGAGCCCTTCTTTCTTTCATGGTGGCGATGAATTGTCTCATCTCATCCCAATTGATGTCACCCTGGTCATTTAAATCATAAAAGTAATCTCTGAAGTGGAAGCAACGATCAAGGTTGTGACCAGGTGCGCGATGGAAAGCGCAGTAACGGGATGTGTCAACATTAGCGGGCCACGCTGTTCTTTCCCTTGGTAATATGAGCAAATTGGCGGCCATTAAAGCGTTGAAAATATCCGGGAGACTTTCTGGTAATGGAGGATAGTGGTCCCTTTTGGGGCCAAGTGGTGGTCTCCGTTGTTGTTGTTAGCCATAGTTGGCAGGGGGTGGTACCTGGTGGTACTGTTACGGGGTTGGAGGGTTAGCGTGGGGCGCTTGGTTTTGCGGTGAAGCAAAGGAATGTTGGGGTGCGAATTGGCGTTGTGGAGGGGAGTTGAAATGGGGGTTTTGTTGTGGAAGTGGGTTCGATCGTGGGTTAGCTTGGTGGTGTGGGTGGCCAACTACACCAACCTGCTCATTTGCAATGGTGCCCTCAGTCGTGGGCCTGCTGTTGTTGACATTGGTGGTTTTCTTGAATAGCCGTGCCTTCGGCTCAAACATGCCCATAATGGGTGAGTCCTTCATCTGTGTCTGAATATAGCGAGCCCTTTCATAGAGCTCCTCCATGGTGGTTAACCGGTTCATGGCCAGTATGTGCCGGAACTGAGGAGTGGCATTGGAGATAATCATCTTGACTTGTTCCGGTTCGGACAGTGTATCTTTCAACTTTTCGGCCATAGACCGCCATCTATCAGCAAACATTATGAAGTCCTCCTCGGGCTTCATCTTTTCCGCGACCAGATCTGTGAGCGAAAGGGATGGTCCGACCCGGTCTCTGTATTTTTGCAAGAACTTCCTTTGAACAACATCGAAGTCGCCGGCATCAGCGGAATCCAGTGAATAAAACCATTCAAGGGCTGGCCCCTCCAGAGATCTCCTGAATAAATAGGCCAAAGAGGCCTTGTTGTCTTGCAAGAATGAGGTCTCGTACATAAAATCTTTTAGATGAATAAAAGGATTACCAGTCCCATTATATCGTCGGAAGTTCGGCATTTCAGATGGTGGTAAGTGGAAGACGGGCAATGTAGGGAGTGAAATTTACGGGGCATTCTTAGCCGTGGTGACCTTCTTTAGTTGCTCCTCCATGCTGGCCAACTTCTGAAGCAATAGAACATTAGTGTCGGACTCGACTGGGGCCGGATTTTGAATAAAAGAATGCGGTATAGGCATCTGTAAAATTCGGGGAGGTTGGAGAAATTGGTGCCTAACCGCAGAATGACTCGCCTGTTGGGCCGGCATGGCCGCACCGGGCGTTGGTGGACAGGAAGGAGGTTTATGCAAGACCGCCTGGTCATTAGTGAGGTGATGGCCACTCTCGGCCGGAGGGGGATTGGAGGATGAAGAGGGAACAGACTTCCCTTTCAAAGCGGCCTAAATAGCCTGCCGCTGGGAATCGTCTAACTGAGATAAAGCATTAATTAAATCTGTGACATTGAGGGATGGAGGAGAATTCCCTGAGGTGTTGGAGGGTAAAGTTTGAGAAGAGGGCACACCCTCTTGAGGAGTGGTATCAACCACATGGATTTGAGGATGATGGGACTGAGGAGGAGGGTAATTTCCCTCATAATAGATGGAATCCTGGAGGGGGGTCTCATATTGACCAAAAACATTCTCATCCTCATCATCATAAGAATACCCGTAGCCTGCCATGTTGACGATCTTACCTGAACGGAGTTTCATGTTTAAGAGGAGAGACCGCTTTATAAAGGCACTATCAAACAAACAACCACTCAATCCAAACGAGTCAAATCAACCCAAACAAGTTTATGCAACCAAGTTGAGATGAACGCAAGGTTTTAGTGTTATGCTTGAGATTAGAGTGGATTAAATTGTTGAATAGTTCACTTCTGTTTGCAATGTGAAACCTAGTTGATCCAAGTGTAACCTCCGGGTCAACTAGATTCTTTCTCTCTCCTCACTAACGATAGGTTCTCTATACTCCGGGTACTTCAAGGGTACAATCAGCCCGGCGTCCGTGAGGGAATCCACGGGTGCGGGGACTTACGGAGGTCTTGGAAAAGGGATTTCCGGTTCAAAGAGACGGAGTGCTCAATGGAGGGTCGTCCCGATTCCAAGAGAGGTGTGTGGAGTCCTAGTGTAGAGAGAGGAGGTCTCTCAACCAAATGCCACAATATGCAAAATAAGATGATAAGATCACAACAATATAGGCAAGTAATGTAATAACCAAATAAACTATCACAGACAGCAACAGGAAGCAGGCTTCTGTAAAACGCAGTAAAGAGACGACCTAGGGCAGGTCGCTATCAATCAAAGCAACGACAGGGTCACTGTCGTGAATCACTGCGTGAGGCTATGAGCGGCAGCGAGAAACAAAGAAACGCCTCTGATTGAGGCGCGAAATCTGAAAAGGACGCCTCTGAGTGAGGGCGTTAAATCTGAAAAAGCGCCTTGAGGTGAGGTGCTATGCAATAAAAGAACGCCCTGGGGCAGGGCGTGAATTCACAGGCAGCGTGATAAAAGCAGTAAAATGATGAAAGACGTCTTGACAGAAGACATAACACAGTAATAAAATGCCCTGGATGAAGGCGCTAACAGAAAAGGCGCCCTGGCTGAGGCGTGAATTCAGGAAATATGCAATCACAAACTGGCTGATCCCGGGGAGTGTGCAGGGTGCACAAGGGAGGGTGCCCGTAGGGCACAAAGGAGGGGTACCGTAGGTACCAAAGGGAAAGGGCACACGTGGGTGCCTAAGGGGAAAGGGCACACGTGGGTGCCGATGGGGAAAGGGCACACGTGGGTGCGAAAGGGAAAGGGATAATCAATAGAAAAACAGTGGAAGTCCCACCGTGATCGCCAATTTTTAGATCGTGATAAATCCACACATGAACATGGGGAGTTTTAAATAAGAGAAAATATATATATGTATGTGGAGATGATGATATGAAGATAAAGAAGCAAATAAGCACGTGGTGCTATGGAGGAGGGTGATCACCAGAGGGGTTACCTCAATAACAAATAAAGAAGATCGCGAATACCTGGTGGAAAATCGAACGCGGGATAGATTGAGAATTCCTTCCTCCGCCTTCAATCGACCGGCCGATGAAGGGGGTTTTTCCTTATTGATTATCCTTGCAAAAATAAGACAAAATAAACAAGAAGGAGATCAGCCAAGTGCACGTAGTATCAATCCAAAGATGACATGAAGATAAAAAAGGACAAAAACATGCGCACCTTATTTTTTGGTTTTTTTTAAAACCCCTAAAGAGGAATTAGGGAAAAGAAGAGATATGTGATGAAGTTGATGCAAACGTAAAAGAAGAAGAGACAATGATGATGATGAAACTAATGCAAACGCAAAAAGACGAACCCAGTGGTGATCGGTTGATGAAGACGAAGCAACACAGAAAAAATAAAAGAAAACCCTGCTGTCCCTGACGACAGTAAAGGGAAACAAGGTGGACGCGGCCGGCTAGATGCAGAGGAAGCAGAGGAAGCAGAGCCCCTTCAAACAACCGCACAGGAGGAAGACAGAGCTCTGTAACCTGTAAACTGAAAACCTCTGTTTGATTTGAATTCTCTGACCCGTCTAACCTCTTAACCTGTGAACTCTTCAACCTCTTGAACCTCTGCCTCGATCGATCAGAGCATCCTTTTATAGGATTTCAATCGAAGATAAGCTCAAATTTGGGAAGATAAGGATAGGCAATGATGAAAGAAGGCAGGACTCTAGCTCCAATTCGAGCAAGGAGACCATTGGAGGCAGGGAACTCTTCGGGAAAGAGGAGTTAAAGCAGGACACGAAATAGAAAACACGACCTTGCGAAAGGCGTCAGATCCCAAATTGACGACCTTCATAAAGACGTTATTCAAAACACGACCTCCATCAAGGGCGTCACTTCTTGGATTTAATTTTGGCAATAAAACTTACTTTATATGAAAATTATGAGAACACGCCTATGATGAAGGCGTTAATTGAAAACACGCCCCGAGGAAGGACGTTAATCAATAATTTAAATTAATTTTGAATTTATTTTGAATCGGATAATACCAGGAATTGACGCCCTGACATTTAGTCGTCCTTTGAGAAAACGCCCTAGATAAGGTCGCTATTAAAAACACGCCCCTCTTCAGGTCGCGAATCACAAAATGCAAGAACAAATCAAAACCACACACAAAAGATAAAAAAAAAACTTCATATTATGAATATATTGAAGTTCACTTTGGGGCGTCATCATAGTGACATGAGATTTGATCAACATAGCGTCAATTTTGGCGTGTCTACACTGTCCAGTGGAATCCTCCACTGCAAACTGCTGGGCAATACAGCTTAGCCGTCCAGAGGCAGCACCTCTGCAATCCGCTGACTAACAGCTTGAAGAAGATGTAAAATAGAAAACAGAAAATGGAAATAAACAGCAATCTGAAAGCTGTAAACAATGAAGCACGATGTGGCTCTTAAAGAGCTGGATGACCTGGATTTGATCCACGGTCCATCAAGGACAGATCTCCCTCGATCTCACTTTCTTTCTTCACTCTCTCTCTTCTTCTTCTTGAATCCACCACTGCAACCGCTGGGGATTATAGCTTAGCCGTCCAGAGGCAGCACCTCTGCAATCTGCTGACTAACAGCTTGAAGAAGATGTAAAATAGAAAACAGAAAATGGAAATAAACAGCAATCTGAAAGCTGTAAACAATGAAGCACGATGTGGCTCTTAAAGAGCTGGATGGCCTGGATTTGATCCACGGTCCATCAAGGACAGATCTCCCTCGATCTCACTTTCTTTCTTCACTCTCTCTCTTCTTCTTCTTCACACTCTGCTCGAGCTCTCTATCTCTTTCTCCTTCTTCTTTCTCTTCTTCTTCTTCACACTTCTTTCACTCTCTACTCTTCTCTTCTTTTCTTCTGCTGGATCGTGGAAGCTCTCTCTCCTTCTAATTCTTCTCTCAACTTCTGCTCCTTGGCTTCGATCACGATCAGCCTCCATCTGAGGACGAAGGCTCCATTATATACCAGCAGCAGCAGCAGCAGCAGCAGGGCGCGTGTGGCTTCCACAGTTCCCGCCCTAAGAATTCAGACCACGTGGCAGCTTCCTGGTTCACGAGCCAGCCACCTCGGATCACGTGCCCTTTATTAGCACGCTCAGCAACTAGAGTCAAGTGGCGTTAAGCCACTTGCTTAAAGGGGTTGACGCATCTGTGATCCAGTGATCAAGTCTTCAACAGATGGGCGTGCTGCGTCGACGTTATCAGCAATGGCGTTAACGCATTGATGCGTTCTAGTGAACAAAATAGCCTAGCCTTTTTAACTGCTGCGTCGACGCTTCCGACCCGTGGCGTTGACGCAGTGAGGCATTCCAGTAGCCATTAGCCTCGTCTCTTTAGCTGTTGCGTCGACGCTGCTTAATTGTGGCGTTGACGCAGTGGAATAGCCTGTGAGGCTGAATGCTTCTTCAACTGCTGCGTCGACGCTGCTTGATCAATGCGTTGACGCACCAGAGTAATCCACAAGCTTCTTTCTTGAATTTTTGAACTACTGCGTCCACGCTACTTGATCAAGGCGTTGACGCACCAGAATAGTCCAGGAGCTTCTTTCTAGATTGTTTGAACTGCTGTGTCCACGTGTCAGCATTTCAGCCTCTTGGATCACGTGCCAAGTCTTGATGGCCTGAATCATCTGCAGACAGACAGAGGAAAATGAACTTAGTTCAGACAAATGTATATACTTAAGCAGAGTTGCCATTGTATGGACTTGATGCAGTGCAGCGAGTGTATAGACTTGGTAAACCAAGGTCCAGTGTATAGACTTGGTAAAGTTCAGGACTCTAACAACGAGTGTATAGAGTTGAAGCCTGACAACCCAATGTGTAGACTTGAAGCTCGACAGGCTGACAATGCATGTACTTGCTCAGTGTATGGACTTGATTAAAAGATCATGCAATGTATATACTTCATGTTATGAAGCAAGGAATACACTTAGCTGAAGACTGCCAGTCGATGTATAGACATGGCATCAAACCCAGTGTATAGACTTTATGCGTGAAGCAGCATAAGGAATAAGTGTGTAGACTTGGATATGTGAAAGCTACAGTGAAGGAATGTACACACTTGACCGAATCAAAGGCAAATCGAGTGTACAGACTTCATGCCATGAGACGCTGAATGAGACAGTAGGCTGTACAGACTTAGCCTAAGACAATGCCTGAGACGGATGATGTATAGACTTGAACTTGAATGCATGAACAGTCTGTATAGACTTCACCCAGACACTACATAACACTATGATGCAATGTACAGACTTAACTGAACAGGATGTGTAGACTTTGGCTGTACAGACTTTCCAAAGATGCAGACTCTGTATAGACTTCAACTCAACCATGCATAATGTAGTCTGATGTGTAGACTTTTGAAGGCGAATGCAGTGTACAGACTTTGCCAAGCAATGTACACACTTGTAGAGTTGACGCTACATGAAACACTGAGTTGACGCTGTATGAAACATGGACAGTGTACAGACTAGTGAGTTGACGCAATGATCCCATGCGTCAACGCATCATGCAATACTCATGCAAACTCATGCATTCAATGCTGTATATCAGACACAGTCCTATGCAATCACATCAGAAGCCATATTCAAAACACAATATCATAATGCACTGACTGTGTTGCAATCATCAAAACAAAATCAGCATGCTATCATCAAAACACAATGCACATGCTTGTGCCTAAGAGGCACAACAGTTGTTGCTGCTGTGGAGTTGGTTGCTGTGGCTGTTGAGCCTGTTGCTGCTGAGGAGACCTTCTTTCTTTCATGGTGGCGATGAACTGTCTCATCTCATCCCAATTGATGCCACCCTGGTCATTTAGGTAATAAATGTAATCTCTGAAGTGTAAGCAATGATCAAGGTTATGACCAGGTGCACGATGGAAAGCGCAGTAACGTGATGTATCAACATTAGCGGGCCACGCTGTTCTTTCCCTTGGTAACATGAGCAAATTGGCGGCCATTAAAGCATTGAAAATATCCGGGAGACTTTCTGGTAGTGGAGGATAGTGGTCCCTTTTGGGGCCATGTGGTGGTCTCCGTTGTTGTTGTTGGCCGTAGTTGGTTGGTGGTGGTACCTGGTGGTACTGTTGGTGAGCTGGAGGGTTAGCGCGGGGCGCTTGGTTTTGCGGTGAAGCAAAGGAATGTTGGGGTGCGAATTGGCGTTGTGGAGTGGAGTTGAAATGGGGGTTTTGTGGTGGAGGTGGGTTAGGTCGTGGGTTAGCTTGGTGGGGGTGGCCAACTACACCAACCTGCTCGTTTGCAATTGTGCCCTCCGTCGTGGGCCCGCTGTTGTTGACATTTGTACTTTTCTTAAATAGCCGTGGCTTCGGCTCAAACATGCCCATAATGGGCGAATCCTTCATCTGCGTCTGGATATAACGAGCCCTTTCATAGAGCTCCTCCATGGTGGTTAACCTATTCATGGCCAAGATATGCCGGAACTGAGGAGTTGCATTGAAAATTATCATCTTGACTTGTTCTTGTTCCGACAGTGTATCTTTCAGCTTCTCGGCCATCAACCGCCATCTATCAGCAAACATTATGAAGTCCTCCTCGGGCTTCATTTTTTCCGCAACCAGGTCCGTGAGTGAGAGGGAGGGTCCGACCCGGTCTCTGTACTTCTGCAAGAACTTTTTCTGAATGATATCAAAGTCACCAGCATCAGCAGGATCCAATGAATAGAACCATTCAAGGGCTGGCCCCTCCAGAGATCTCCTGAATAAGTAAGCCAAAGAGGCCTTGTTGTCTTGCCAAAAGGAGGTCTTGTACATGAAATCCTTCAAATGAATAAAAGGGTTACTAGTCCCATTATATCGCCGAAAGTTCGGCATCTCAGATGGTGGTAAGTGGAAGACTGGCAATGTAGGGAGCGAGATTTCGGGGTGTTCTTAGCCGTAGTGACCTTCTTCAGTTGCTCTTCCATGCTTGCCAACTTCTGAAGCAGTAGAACATTAGTGTCGGACTCGACTGGGGCCGGATTTTGAATAAAAGAATGCGGTATAGGCGTCCGTAGAATTCGGGGAGGTTGGAGAAATTGGTGCCTAACCGTAGAGTGGCTCGCCTGTTGGGTCGGCATGGCCGTACCAGGCGTTGGTGGACGGGAAGGAGGTTTATGCAGGACCGCCTGGTCATTAACAATGTGATGGCCACTCTCGGCCGGAGGGGGATTGGGGGAGGAAGAGGGAACGGACTTCCCTTTCAAAGCAGCCTGGACAGCCTGCCGTTGGGAATCATCTAACTGAGACAAAGCTTGAATTAAATCGGTGACGTTAATGGATGGGGAAGAATTCCCGGAGGTGTTGGAAGGCACAGCCTGAGAAGAGGGCTCAACCTCTTTGGAAGTGGTGTCGACCACATGAACATGCGGATAATGGGAATGAGGAGGGTAATTTCCCTCATGATAGATGGAATCTTGGAGGGGGATTTCATATTGACCGAAAACATTCTCATCCTCATCACCATAAGAATATCCGTAGCCTGCCATGTTGATGATTTTACCTGAACGGAGTTTCATGTTTAAGAGGAGAGACGGCCTTAAAAAAGGAACTATCAAACAAAACCCACTCAATCCAAACAAGCCAAATCAACCCAAGCAAGTTTATGCAACCAAGTTGAGATGAACGCAAGATTTCAGTGTTATGCTTGAGATTAGAGTGGGTTAAATTGTAGAATAATTCCCTCTTTTGCAAAGTGAAACCTAGTTTATCCAAGTGTGATCTCCGGGTTAACTAGATTCTTTCTCTCTCCTTACCAACGATAGGTTCTCTATACTCCGGGTACTTCAAGGGTACAACCAGCCCGGCGTCCGTGAGGGAATCCACGGGTGCGGAGACTTACGGAGGTCTTGGAAAAGGGATTTCCGGTCCAAAGAGACGGAGTGCTCAATGGAGGGTTGTCCCGATTCCAAGAGAGGTGTGTGGAATCCTAGTGTAGAGAGAGGAGGTCTCTCAACCAAATGCCACAAGATGCAAAATAATATGATCAGATCACAGCAATATAGGCAAGCAATGTAATAATCAGTCCAACAATCACAGACAGCAGCAGGAAACAGGTTTCTGTAAAACGCAGGAAAGAGACGACCTGGGGCAGGTCGCTATCAACCAAAGAGACGACAGAGTCACTATCGTGAATCACTGTGAAAGCCCACGAGCCAGCAGTGAGGAAAAAAACACGCCTCTGGGTGAGGCGCTATGCAATAAACGGGCGCCCTGGGGCAGGGCGTGAATTCATAGATAGTGTGATAAAAGCAGTAGAATAATGAAAGACGCCTTGGTAGAAGACGTAACACAGCAAGAAAACGCCCTGGATGAAGGTGTTAAAAGAAAAAGCGCCTCTGGTTGAGGCGTTAATTAAGGAAATAATCAAACAATCATAAACTGACTGATCCTGGGAGTGTGCAGTGTGCACGGTGGAGGGTGCCCGTGGGGCACAAAAGGAGGGGTACCGTGGGTACCGAGGGGAAAGGGCACACGTGGGTGCCGAAGGGGAAAGGGCACACGTGGGTGCCAAAGGGGAAAGGGCACGCGTGAGTGCCAATAGGAGATGGTAATCAAAAGAAAAACAGTGGAGGTCCCACCGTGATCGCCAATTTGTAGATTGTGATAAATCCACGCATGAAGAGTTTAAATACGAGAAAAGATAAGGGGGAGAGATGATATAATAATAAAGAAAAGAAGCACGTGGTGCTACTAAGGAGGGTGATCGCCAGAGGGGTTACCTCAAGAAGAAACAAAGAAGATCACGAATACCTGGTGGAAAATAGAACGCGGGATGGATTGTGAATTCCTCCTCCTCCTTCAATCGGCCGGCCGATGAAGGGGGTTTTCCTTTATTGATTACCCTTGTAAAAAAGACAAAACAAACAAACAAAGAGAAGTGGATCAGCCAAGTGAATGTAGTATCAATCCCGAATAAATGATATGATGATGAATAGAGAACAACATGCGCACCTTTTTTATTGTTTGTTTTAAAACCCCTAAGAGTTAGGGAAAGGAAAAGGATGTAATGCTAATGCAAGGAAGAAAACCGTATGATGACCGATGAAAAACAACACAATTAGATAAGCAAAAACCCCTGCTGTCCCTGACGACAGTAAAGGGGAACCGAAGTTGATGCTGTTGGCAGGAAGAAAAAGAAGCAGAGAGCTCTAAAGATTGCACAGGAAGAAGATGGATAGCCTCCGTAAATTCAGCATCTATGTATAAAAACTCTGACCTCGGTAACCTCTGTCAAGATCGACCAGAGCTCCTTTATATAGGATTTCAACCGAAGATAAACTCAAATTTAGGAAGATAAGGACGTGAAATGATCAATGAAGGCAGGACTCTAGTTCCAATTCGAGCAAGGAGACCATTGGAGGCAGGGAACTATTCAGGAAAGGCATACTCAAACACGACACCGAAGGATAAAACGCGACCTTCAGAAGGGCGTCAAATTATAAATTGACGACCTACATCAAGACGTCACTCAAAACACGACCAGGATCAAGGGCGTCACTTCTTGGATTTAATTTTGACAATAAAACTTACTTTATTTGAAAATTATGAGAAACCGCCTGAGATGAAGGCGTTGCTTGAAAACACGCCCTGAGGAAGGATGTTAATCAATGATTGGAATTTATTTTGAAACTGGATAATACCAGGAATTGACGCCCTCATATTTGGTCGTCCTTTCTTAAGAACACGCCCTAGATGAGGTCACTATTTAAAACACGCCCTTCATCAAGTCGTGAATCACAAAAAAATGCAAGAATAAATCACAAAAATAGAAAAACTTTATATTATAGAAATATTGAAGTTCACTTTAGGGCGTCAACATAGTGACATGAGATTTGATCAGCATAGCGTCAATTTTGGCGTGTCTACACCAACCCCACTCCCAATAGACCCAATTCGGGACCCACCCCCCTTCACACTAGGGCCAACCCCAACCACCAAAGCGGGCACCAATGCTTTAGGTGCCTTGGGTATGGACACTTCGCCAATCAATGCCCCACCAAGGGAGCATCTAGCTTGCTCATTGAGGAGGCTAATCTCCTACCCCAAGCTAGAGTTGAAGAAGAGGTTGAGGTGTTTGAAGCCTCTCCCGACTGGGAGGAAGAATATGAGACCCACTACATGGAGGCCAATCAAGAACAACCTCTTCCACCCACCGACCCTCACCTTGGAGTGGTTAGGTGTACCCTCACTCAAGCCCAAGAACATGATTGGAGGAGAAACACCATCTTACATACCTACATCCGGATAGGGAGTCATGCTAGGAAGGTCATCTTGGACAACGGGAGTAGTGTGAATGTGGTGTCCCCCGACACCGTCAAACTTCTAGGCCTCACCATTTCCTCACACCCAAAATCTTATCGGGTAGCTTGGATTGGTGCTACATCCATACCCGTTAGCACTCGTTGCCTTGTCCCAATAACATTTCAATCCTACCAAGGCCAAGTTTGGTGTGACATTCTGCCAATAGAGGTAGGGAGCATACTCCTAGGATGGCCTTGGATCTATGATGTAGATGCCACCTTCCTCGGGAGGGCGAACACTTGCATTTTCACCCATGAGGGAAAGAGAATCCAACTCAACCCTTCACCACCCCGCTCCCTCCCCAAGAAGACACCTCCTCTCCTAGAGGAATCTTCAACCCCTCCCTCTACCCCACACCCCACCCCATCAAATCCTAACCCTAGTTTGACCATTAGGACTACTAGGAGCCTACACCTCATAACTAGGAAAGAACTTGAGGAAGAAGTCAACCAAGGGGGACAAGTGTGTGCCATTGTCATTTTCCTTAGGGAATCCACCCCAACCGACCTACACCTAATAGAAATCCAACAACTCCTTGAGGACTTCCATGATGTGTTCCCCGATGAGCTTCCGGATAAGCTACCACCCATGCGCGATGTGCAACATGCCATCGACTTTGTGCCCGGAGCTACCTTACCCAACCTCTCCCACTACCGCTTCAACCCCACCGAGCATGCCGAGCTTAGGAGGTAAATTGAGGAGCTCAGCAGGAAGGGCTTTCTCCGCATTAGCAAGAGCCCATGTGCCGTCCCGGCTCTTCTCACACCTAAAAAGGATGGAACTTGGCGCATGTGTGTGGATAGCCGAGCCATCAACAAGATAACGGTCAAGTATAGGTTCCCCATCCCTCGGCTAGATGACATGTTAGACATGCTTGATGGAGCCACCATCTTCTCCAATATTGACCTCAAGAGTGACTATCACCAAGTTCGCATTAGGCCCGGGGACGAGTGGAAGACCACCTTTAAGACCAAGGACGGTCTCTATGAGTGGCTTGTGATGCTCTTTGGTCTTTCCAATGCACCCAGCACCTTCATGCGCCTCATGACCGAGGCTCTTCGGCCCTTCATTGGCATCTTCCTTGTCGTCTACTTTGATGACATTCTCATATATAGTCAGTCCAAGGAAGCCCACCTCGATCACCTTAGACAAGTGTGCACCGTTCTTAGGAAAGAGAGCCTCTTTGCCAACTCCGGGAAGTGTCATTTCTTGACCAATCAACTAGCCTTCTTAGGATTTATTGTCTCATCCCAAGGAGTATCCATGGACCCCGAGAAGGTCCAAGCCATTCTTGAGTGGCCCGAGCCCAAGACCCTCCATGAGACTTGAAGCTTTCACGGGCTAGCCACTTTCTATAGGAGATTCATTCGTGGGTTTAGCACTATCACCGCTCCTATCACGGATTGCCTCAAGAAGGGTACTTTTGTGTGGGCTAGGGCAGCCTCCAAAGCATTTCTAGAGCTCAAGGAAAAGATGACCCAAGCCCTGGTCCTTTACCTACCCGACTTCTCTAAAGTCTTCGAGGTCACTTGTGATGCATCCGGGGTAGGGATTGGAGGCATTCTTAGCCAAGAGGGTCACCCAGTAGCCTATTTTAGTGAGAAACTTTGTGAGGCTAGGACTAGGTACTCCACATATGATAGAGAGCTTTATGCCATGGTTCAATCCCTTCGGCATTGGAGGCACTATCTCCTACCCAAGGAGTTTGTGATCTTCTCGAACCACGAGGCCTTGAAGTACCTCAATACCCAACAAAAGCTCAATGCATGTCATGCCCGTTGAGTAGAATACATTCAGACCTATACCTTTGTCCTCAAGTACAAGATGGGTAGTGAGAATCGCGCCACCGATGTGCTGAGTAGGCGGGTAGCCTTGCTTTCCACTGTCCAGGTGGAAGTCACGGGGTTTGAGAGAATCAAAGGGGAATATCCAAATTGCCCTGACTTTGGGACTCACTACAGCACCCTCTCCACTCAACCCCACAGGGAACATGAGGAATTCATACTCCAAGAGGGATATCTTTTCAAGGGAGCTAGGCTATGCATACCCTGAACTTTACTTCGGGACTTCTTAGTTTGGGAGTTACACAGTGGTGGCCTAGCTGGTCACTTTGGGGTCCAAAAGACCATAGAGCTAGTTGAGAGATAATTCCATTGGCCCAGTCTCAAGAAGGATGTGGCCAACATTGTGGGGCAGTGTCGCATTTGTGCCTCGGCCAAGCAAGTGAGACAAAACACTGGGCTTTACACACCCCTTCCCATCCCAGACGGACCTTGGGAGGACTTGAGCATGGACTTTATCCTTGGCCTGCCTAGGACCTTGCGCAAACATGATTCAATCTTTGTAGTTGTTGACAGGTTCTCTAAGATGGCCCACTTTATCCCATGCTCCAAGACTTTGAATGCTTCTAGGGTCGCCCGTTTATTCTTTGATGAGGTAGTCCGACTCCATGGATTACCTAAGACCATTGTGTCTGACCGAGATGTGAAGTTCACCAGTTACTTTTGGAAAACCCTCTGGCATCTGATGGAAACCCTCCTCAAATTCTCCACTGCTTACCACCCTCAAACCGATGGCCAAACTGAGGTCGTCAACCGAAGTCTTGGGAATTTGCTCCGTTGTCTAGTTGGGGACCACCCTGGGAATTGGGATCTCCTCTTGCCCCAAGCCGAGTTTGCATATAATGATTCCGTCAATAGGTCCATAGGCAAGAGTCCATTTGAGGTCGTGCATGGTTATAGGCCTAGAAAGCCTTCAGATCTTATTCCCCTTCCCCCACATGCTAGAGTGTCAGTCTCAGCTGAGTCCTTTGCACAGCATATCAAAGAGTTGCATGATGACATCCACAAGCATATAAGGAAAAGTAATGAGGCTCACAAAAGGCAAGCAGATGCTCGACGGCGTCACTGTGAGTTCCAAGTGGGAGATTCAGTGATGGTGAGGACGGAGCGGCTCCTTCTGGGGCCTACCTCCAAGTTGAGGGCACGAGGTTCGGGACCCTTTCAAGTTCTAAAATGACTTGGCAGTAACGCTTATGAGCTAAACCTACCTGAGAGTTTTGGGGTACACCCTACCTTCAACGTGGCAGACCTGGTACACTATAAGGGCCCCGCGGTGGGACCCAGTAAAGAGCTTGAGCCTTTACCCCCTCTTGAGAGAGACACCCACGGTGGGACACCACTTCCTAGCTTGAGAGGCTGACGTGAGCAGGTAAAGGCAATACTGGATGAGCAGAGTACCATTACCAGGCACAAGGTGTATCAGCGCTGCCAGGTGAGGTGGAAGAACCGTCCCCCGACAGAGGACACTTGGGTGAGTCGGGAGGATCTGCTGCGCCTTGACCCTGACATTTTGGAGCGCTACCACAGCCAGGCGGACCCATACTCGACAGAGTCGAGTTCTCCCCACCCCAGGAGATTTGATGAGGGCATCTCACAGCGCTCTCTTTGGCTCAGATCGCCTGAATCACTTTGAGGATGTCCGGCTACAATGATCACATGTTATATTCATTTCTTTGAGGTCTTATTTATGTATTTTCTTTATTGAGTCACGTGGTCATGAGTCTAATTTCCCTTGGTTTGTATTAATTGGGCTTTTGTATTCTAGTTTGGGCCCATGTTGGTTGTTTAGGATAGCTTTAGTCTTTTGTGTAAATGCTAAGGGCATTTTGGTCATGTAAAGAGTTGGGTGCCTATAAATAGGACCCAACCCCCTCCCATTCGTAAGACTTGATGCTTGAGAAATTGAAGTTCATTTTGAGTGAATCCTCCCTCTCCTCTAGTTGGAGTGTGACTCTCCTCTCTCTCTCTCTCTCTCTCTCTCTCTCTCTCTCTCCTCTCTCTCTCTCTCTACTCCCCTCTCCCAAGATGAATTAAAATTTGAATCTCCCTCCACTCCCACTTCCCAAGATGAATTTAAATTCGAATCTCCCTCCACTCCCACTTCCCAAGACGAATTTAAATTTGATTCTCCCTCGACTCTCACTTCCCAAGATACTTTCCCTCTTCCCAAGGTCTCCTCCACCCTTCCCTAGGCACCCCTCTCTTTTCCCAAGGTCTCCTCCACCCTTCCCTAGGCACCCACTAACTCCCCACCCCATCCCCAACTCAAAATTCAAATTTGTATCTCCCTCTATTCCCACTCTCCAAGACCCCTTCCCACTTCCCAAGAGAACCCTCCCTCTTCCCAAGGCATCCTCACCCTTCCCTAGACACCAATTAAATCCCCTCCCTATCTCTAATTCAAATTTAAATTTCATCCCCCACACCCCAAGATAGAACCCACAAATTCCCCCCTCTCTAGTGCACACCCAGCCCAGCCCCCTTTCCAGCCACTCTAGCCCCCTCCACACCCTCCACACATCCCCCTCTAGTCCCCCCTCCACCCCCTTCACCATTTGGCATCATCCCTTCACCCCCTTCTCTTGTCCTCTTGGAGATACACCGGAGGCCTGTTCGCAGGTGTGGACCTGCAGAGAACCAGTCACTTGCAGCTCCAGCCACAACGTCATCTCGATGTTTCTGAAAGCCCAAGAGGTACCGTTGAAGCGTCTCCCTGTCTTATTCGCAACGGCGGTGGTCTTGTCCCGTTCTGAGCTTGTGGCTGCCCGGTGGAGCCGATCTCCCCTGACTACGCGTCTTCCTCCAGACTGCCAACCTGAAGCTGCTTGCAGAAGCTCCCACAGCCGGCCATCTGAGGATTTAGAGGCGGAGCTTGCTCGAGATCTTCTACGATGAGTCGCCTTCCAGTACCAAGAAGCGGCTTCCCGATTGGACCCCGTAAAAGTGAGTTCTTAATTTCCTCCCCAGGGTGCGCAGTTCTGTCCCCTCTAGGACTGAACCGACATGTCCACTGTTCAGGATCTTCCAATCTACTCCGACTTCCTCTGGCATCCCTGTAGGTCCCGTTTCGAAGAGGACTTGACAACGGATTCAACGACTCTAGCCACGCCTGAATCAGAGCCCAGCAGCCCCCGGGGTGACCTTGTCTCCCTACTGCAGTGGTGCTGAAGCAGCCAGAACCAGAGCAGTCTGGCCCTATTCCAGGTCCTACCCTGACCAGTAACATCGTCAGGGGAATTCAAGAAAATTCAGACGTCCTCCTGGGTGAAGTATGAGACTTTCGACACTGGTTTCAGCCCATTTGGAGTTCGGTGGAGACCGTGGCGGCGACATCTTCGACTGTCTGTCCGGTGGTCCTAGAAGCTGGCAGCATCGGTGGAACTCGACACGATGATTTCTAGCTTCACTTCCCCTCCCCGCCTGGCCGGCTTACAGCCCCTCCCTATGTGGAGGTAGTATTTGGTTGTAAATCTCCTAACCCCCACCCCGAGATCCCCCCTCCTGCGAGAGGAATAGTGTTGTAACCCACTTAGTTTCAGGTCAAGCGCCATCGCCGCGGCGTGCGGGCGTATGCCCACGCTTCCCGGCGCGCCCTCATCTCCAGTCGGGATCGGTGTTTTCACACCGGTCAGGTGAGCATCTGATACCCCCTTGTTTGGTTGCAATCTTTGCTTATTTAGTATAGTCTTTACTTGCCGTCGGTCGGTGAGATGAGGGCCCAGACTCGTACACCACCTTGAGTGTGCCCACCGCAGACCGTGCGTGAGTGCCTCCCAACCCACGCCCCGGCCTGCCAGCCACCCACAAAGTTGGGAACTTCAGGCCCTTAGGGGTCAGCCTAAGCCTGCTAGGTCTTTAGAATCGATTGGGTCCCACCTCGGACCCTCGCCATCATCCCCCGGTCACCATCGGGAGATCGTGTGCGCCGTGCGAGTGAGCCGCTAGCGTGAGTCCGACTTCTACTTTGTATGCTTGCGGGTCTAGGTCTTAGGTTCAACAAGTCATCCCTTATCACCCTAGGGTTGTGCCACATCAATGGAGCTTCTGTCCGAGGCCAACATTCAGCGCTATTGTCGCGCTCCATTGAATACTGGAGGTAATAACTCAAGTAGCTCGGCTTGGTAGATTGCTGCTTTTGGCTTTCCTCTGATGGTTCCACTTTGGTCCGCAGAGATTCCTCGTAACGTCGGGGGAGGTCGGCCAACCTACCAGATTGAGTCAACTGCTGAGGGGAAGGAGACCATGGAGGGAATGGCTGACGCTACTCGGGGGCCGCTCTCAAAGTACAGGAGATCAAGGGCCCCTCGGTCGCTCGAGACAAGGGCAAGCGGGCCCTCACCTGGGAGGAGTTGGAGCGAAGGGGGTCTAAGCAGACAGACCCCAATCAAAGATTGATGTTGGCCTCCATGAAGGCCATGGCCGCCAAGCAAAGTAGGCGTAAGAAGGCAAAGGCCCCTCGCCCGATAGGGGCCCATCTGAGCGAGTCTGCTCATCCTCCAATGCCTTCGGTCCTTCCGCCTGAAGCGCCAATGCTTGAAGCTCCGACCAGTCATCCATCCGTCAAAGGCCCAGCCGTTGACTCTTCGGCTGAACCAACCTCGGCCCCAGGGGCCATCGCCGGGCCGCAAGGTGAGGACGTTAATCTAGATTTTCTGACCAAGTCGAACGTCGCTGCCTCCGGCTCGGGAGGTCCTGAGGGGGTTCCTCCAACACTACCGCCAACAGGGGGGAGTTCCATCCCCCAGCATGGGCAATTTGCCCTCCAGGCTTCCGTTTACGACTGTTGCTGGTCGCTGGTGACTCCCCCTGTCTGGGACGAGTTCCAGCGCTACTCCTCCAAGATGCTCCTTGAGAGGGTCAAGGAGTGTGACGACCCGGACTCCAGATATCGATATACCCGATAGGACTACCGAGTAGACCCGATACCACTTGGAACCCGTGAAGCCTCCCAAGAGCTGTAAAGCTCCGAAGGGATAAAAAGATTATTGTGTAGTACATTGAAGTCACAGATATAATAGTAAGTAATTAAATTTCATTAGATCAGTTTGCTAAAATAGCATAAATAAAATTACTTTTTAATTAACAGTTTAGATTAACAATTATACCAGAGTCCAGTCCAAAGGAAAGACAAGTACAGTCCAACAAAAAGAAAAACGTACACTAAGGTCGGGGGAAGCCCGACGCAGGTACCGCTGGCAACTACGAGCACGCCACACCAGGAACCGCGAAGGAAGAAGAGCGCCACACTTGAAAATCAGGGGTGAGTCTCGTGTCACTGGCTCAGTAGGGGTCACGCGGATTCCCACTGAAAAATAACGCGGTAACATAGAACAACAACTAAAACAGCAGTACTAGTAAAGCAGGAAAAGCTAAACTACAACTAGAAAGCTGTAAAAGAAAGCTGGGAGAGTAGGAGTAGAACGGCTAAAAGAAGATGGAAAAGTAAAGCTGTAAGGAATGAGAACACGGCTACCGAGCAAAGCACGGCTCCCTAAGCTACTCCAAATAGCGACAGAAGGGCGAACCCTGATCTCACAAAGTCAGGAGTTACCGATTCGTCAGCCAACCATTAGCCCAATGGCTAAAGCCCACGAAACCAGGCAAAAGCCCTAGAAAAGACCTAGATAGACAACAGACACTGACGCACACGACTAGAGCATCGTGCACGCAACACAAAGCTATCCTCGGTAAAGCCGAGAACAGACCAACTCGAAAGGGGAAGCTGAACTTGGACGAAGCCAAGAACAGACTAACTCGGAAGGGGAACACAGACTCCGAGAAACATGAGAGTCATGCGCCAAGTGACGGAAGCACGTCCTCACTAGAAGAATAGCCAGATGCGTCCACTGGCGTCTTACACTGCACCACAGGTATCTCGCTACGGACGCCGAGAATGACGGAGACTGAGATACTCACCGAACTGAACCCGGAACTACAGTAACGAGTGACTAGTCAGGGTCACGCCCGTCGGCATTCGTCCAAAACGCCCCTGACCACGTATGCACACACAAGCTCAATGCCTTGAGCCAGGCCTCTAGCTAGTTTTCTCCCCCAGTAGGACGCTACTGCAAGACAAGGGAGCCCATGGAAACTAGCCTACAAACCGTATCTCGGGAACTGCCCCACCACCACTCCTAGGTGGGCCGACACTCGAGGTCGTCGGGCTACGATTAGTGGAGGCTCACTAGACACAGAGACTCTGAAACACGAGTGCTGAAGTATGGATAGGCTAAGCAAGCACGGCCATACGTACTGCGAAGCACAAAGGCAGTACACCACTGCTAACAGACTCAAGACAGGGCAACTAGACCTACCAACACAACGATCCTTGAGTCTCATGACTCGGAGGCAAGATCGTCGCACAACGGCGGTGACAAGCCGCCAATCAGCCTAATCCTAAGTCGAGGAAAATGACACTGGATCATCGGATCCACAAACCCATATAAAACAACTCACATAGACCTGAGGGTTCACCAAGACCCTCAACGCATCTGGACACACAAATCGAGGTAGGATAGTACCTCAAGGCGTCCAAAACCACTGTCTCGGGCTATCCAGAATAGTCGAGACACACACCAGGTTACTTGTCAACCACTGGGTCTCACTGAGTTGACCAGAACCTAATAACGACTCTAAAGTAGTATAGAAGCCTAACCAATAACAGGGTATACCTGGCTATCTAATAACATGGTTATAGCTCTCATAGGACATCAAAAGACGTCCACAGAACAATGGGTAAACCACGAGGTCAAGCCGAGGCACCTGGAAATCAACACATCGAGAAACGACACACAGGAGTTAAACGGAGGAACATACGCTGGCAATCATAGAATGGGCCGCTAGGGGACTGTAGCAGTCAAGGATTAGGCCGCTAAACACAGTCAACCCTGAACCGACCTATTCGGTCAAACCACCAAAGCGGTCAAATATAGACGCGGTACACGGACTAGGCGGTCTAAGAGTAAATCGCCACACTAACCTCCTTAACCTATTGACCTAAGACAACGGACTGTAGCGGCCTAAGAAAAGGGCGCTACAATGAAGAGGTGGACAACTACGGTCAAACCCCCAAAATGGTCAACCAATGGGCTGCGAAAGGGTCTAGACGGTCTAAGAGAAGGCCGCCCAAGACAAGGAACAGTCAGCAAGGGACCACTCAAGGACAAGGAACGGTCTAGAGAAGGACCGCTTCACTAACCGCCATAAAACTGTTGAAGATGGTCAACAACACTTAGCGGTCTAGCAAAGGGCTGCTCAAGCAAGTTGAACGGTTTATCGAAAGACCGCTCAACTGCCACCCAAAATCACACGGCCACCCAAGGGCCGTCCAAAGGAAACACACGGCTACCCAAGGGCTTCCCGAAGGAAATGCACAACCACTCAAGTGCCGTCCAAAGGATATGAACGGTCCATAATGGGCCGTGAAACACATAAAACCGTCTATCGCGCAACCGTGCAGACCCAAACCAACGTACATTAAAAGGTCAGATGTTGGACCGCCCAATGACCTAAACGGTTACTGTAACGACCGTTCAGGTGTCACGGCGGGAAAAACATAGGATCGGCCGGATCTCGACCTTTCCACGCCCCGTTCGCTCCGAGATGAAGGGGATACAATCACAATGACAATACCGACCTTCCACATTCCGTAAGGGGTCAAAACGACGCATAAACAGCTAGAAACGGGCAATTCTACCGAATTGGCCTAAATGGAATCACATGGGTTCCCGGGCTCCTACCGGTCCCAAATGACCACCAATCACAACGAAATCAGCGAGAATGGAATGCTGACATTTCAGGGGTTCGAATGACACCAACTGATCTAAAAACCGTCGCCATTTTTCGACGAACCCGACGAACACCCCAAAGGCATGATTTTCCCGAAACTGAATGAAACCCACTCGTTCTCGCACCGCTCGTCGTAAAACTACGAGGGAATGTAGCAGGGAAGTAAAGATTTCATCTCCCTACCTCCACCAATAATTTCGTGCGCCGAAGGGACTAAACCGCGTCGAAAATCGTCAAACCAACGAACCGCGCCGGCTTTGAATCCACCGAGGGATCGCACTGCACCACGCTCAATCTGCCACTCCATCACGCTCCAGGTTCACTCCATCGCGTCCCCGCCTCGGCTAACTCGCCAACAGTGCACGCCCCACGGAGAGAGGAGTAGAGAGGAGAGAGAATGAAAGAGAGAACGTGAGGTGAGGAATGAGAGGGAGGAGAGAGGAAAAGAAAATAAAAAGGAAAGAAATTAGGAATTTTCCTAATTTTCAAAAATCTGATTTTTATGCCGAAAATCCACTAATTCATAAAATTATGAAAAAATATCCGAAACGATCCTCGAGAAGAGCACATCGCAACTGTAGCGTCCTCGAGTCGATGAACTGAGAAATAAACTCACCACAGGGTTCCGTAACTTGTTCGGGAGAAAAACCCACGTGGATCGTAAAACTCAACTCAGGACCCACAAAAGTGATCTGAAAGCACTCCGATAAGGATCCAGAAGATTCGATAAGAATCTAGGGTATTACATGGAGGGAGATCTTTTCTTGGTCCAGTTGGGGGCCGAGGTAGTGGACTGCCTGGCACAGGTGGAGAAAGGCGAGGCAGTGCAGGCCAAGGCTCGCGCCGAGTCAGACCGAAAGTTCGACCAACTCTCTACCGAGCACGAGGCCCTTCGTCAAGAGGTGGCATCACTCCGCTTCCGGGCCCGAGAAGATCAGGAGGAAGTGTGGTCCCTGGCCGACCAACTATCCCAGGCCCGATACTTAGCTGACCTCAATACCAGGCTCTTGGATGACGAGCGCCAAGCTCATGAGGCGAGTTTGAGATAGTGGGAGGCCAAGCGGGAAGAGCTCCAGGGCCACCTCCTAATAGTAGAATGAGAGAAAGCGTAGAAAGAGACAAAGGTGGCAGAGGTTGAGTTAAAGGTAGTAGAGATCGAGGTAAGGGGAGTGTAGGCCGAGATGAAGGTGGTGGAGTGATATCTTGCCTCAGAAGAATACCAGGAGGCTCTGAAGAAGACCACCTTCGCCTACTATGGACTGGGCTATAGGCACGGACTGAGGAAGGGCTTCACTCAAGGGTTCAAGTGAGCAATATGTCTGGCCCAGGACCAAGTTCTCGATGAACTTATTTTTGAGCCCAGGTAGCGATACGACTTGGACAAAGAAAGCTAGACCCCTCCGTCCATGCTTGAGCCTGGTGCCTCGAATGAAGAGAGTGAGGGCCCAACCGACACCATGGAGGAAGAGACGCCCACCCCGGCCGCCCCAAGGGACCACATGGTCGAGGCAGTTCCCATGCAGGTGGGGTCAGTGCCCAAGCTGGTGGCTTCTGAGGGGACCGAGAGTACGCAGCCTTCCGTCATCGAGGTGGTGCCGGACACCGAGGACCCTCCAACTTCCTACCCTCCCGAAAGATAGTCGATTCCCTGATCTTCCTCTCCGATCTCGGTAGACTAAGATCGATTTGTACTTGGCTATTTGGCCTTCTTTTTTTTCTTGCCGTTATCTTTGTACTTTACTTCCTTTGCTCAAAAATAAAATTTACGCAGTGAAGTAGTGTTCCATATCCGCGGGATCGGTTCGCCTTTCGTGCTTGCTAGTCGATAAGCCCCCTTTCTAAGCGTCTCGACCACTCGGTAGGGACCTTCCCAATTCGAGGTCAGCTTCCCCACTGCCTCTAGGGGTCGAGAGGACTCGACCTTCCTTAGGACTAAATCCCCCAAGAGGAACTGTCGATCTCGAACTTGAGCATTGTAATAACGGGCCATGCACCGTTGATGCTCTGCCACTCAGATTCTTGTGGCTTCACGCACTTCATCTGCTAGCTCGAGGTTCTCCAGCAGTTTCTTATCATTAAGCTAGGGCTAGAAATAAATGATCCGAAGGGACGGACTGCCGATTTCCAGCGGGATGATGGCCTCGGTGCCGTAAACCAGCTGAAACGGGGTTTCACCCATAGAGGCTCTCGGAGTAGTGTGGTAGGACCATAGTACGCTAGGCAATTCGTCAAGCCAATTTCCCTTGGCTTTATCCAATCTGGTCTTTATGCCCTTAAGTAGGGTTTTGTTATCATTCTCGACCAAACTGTTAGCCTATGGGTGGGCTACCATCGTGAAGTGATTGCGAATGTGTAGGTCGGCACACTGATTTTTAAAATAAGCGTAGTTGAACTGTCGACCATTATCACTCACTATCACTCGGGGACGTCAAAGTGACAAATGATCGATCGCTACATAAAACTCCAAACCACTGCTTTGGTAATCTTCACGGAAGCCTCTGCCTCAATCCACTTGGTGAAGTAATTGATGGCGACAATAATGAACTTCTTTTACGCTTGGATCGTTGGGAAAGGACCCAAGATATCAATTCTCCACCGAGCGAAAGGATAAGGCTCGATGTGCGACACAAGCGTCGAAGCCGACTGATGAATAAAGAGGTCAAACTACCGACAACAATCACACTTTTGGACGTAGGCCGAGCAATCCCACTGTAAAGTGGGCCACCAGTACCCTTGCCGCAACAAAATTCTTGCAACTGACCTCCCTCCTAGATGCGTGTCGCAAATCCCCTCGTGAACATCTTCGATAGCTTGCCTAGCTTCACAAGGTTCGAGGCACTTGAAGAGGAGTCCTGCGTGTTGTGCCCCTGTGATCATTTGAGTCTTCATGTGGTTTGGTTCATTCGACATCGTCTTCTGGTCATTTGAGTTATTGGATATTCTTGGTTTTGATAATAGCTAAACACTATAAGTCATTATTGTTTTAACTCTCATATGACTGACATATGTGATGTTTTGTTCATGACAGATATGCCAATGAATTGCCAAGGAATGAAGTGGAGATGGCAAATGTGAAAGCTCAATGTTGCGCCCTCGCACGCGGATCGACCTGCGTGGTCAGGTCGCGGGGATCGACTTGCCCGGTCAGGTCGCGGGGGTCAAGGAGGCAGCGCCCCTTGCAGGGGTTTCCGGGGGCAGAGCCCCCGGAACAAAAATTTGATTATAGGAGCGATATAATCAACAAAAATCTTCAAGACTGTTAAGGGTGATGCCACAGAAATGAACGGGCTGCTAAAGGAGTCAAGCGATGGAGCTAAAGTAGTTAAACGGACCGACCTAGGAAAGCCCGGGGTCTGCCCAGCTGGCGGTAGACCGCCAGCATAGGGGCGGTCGATCGCCCCAGCCAGCAGCCCACCGTCTGCAGGTCTTTCAGTGGCGGTCGACCGCCAGCCAGTAGCGGTCGACCGGAAATCCCAGGGAACATCCGTCTACAGCATTTCTCAGTAGTGGTCGACCGCCCGAAGCTGTAGGTCGACCGCCAGCCCCGATGCAGCCATGTTTGACTTCGATTTCCACCTCGAGGCCAGCCCCTTTCCTTGTATTTGTTTAACCCTAAAGTCACCCAATCTTCCATAGATTGTGGATCTGGTCTGGGGGATGTCTAAGGAGCATTCAAAGGTTATAAAACACATGCAAGATGGTAGAAACCCTGGTTGATCATTTGTGAATCCAAGGGAGATCAAAGGAGGCTACAAGGGTGAGAGGAGTTCAAGTACTGTAGCTGTGAACAGTACTCCGGGAAGAAGTTCTTCATCCATTCAAGGGATTCAAACCTAGATCTGAAGCCATCTCAACCTCCAAGGAAGCAAGAAGCAATCAAGGCTCTCAAGGGTGATCTAAACTGCATCAAACTCTTCATCAACTCAAGGAGATCAAAAGGAAGATAAAAGCTACATCCATAGTCTTCTTCATCAACTCAAGGAAGATCATCTTTCAAGGAAGAAGACACCATTGAAGCATCCAACTCAAGCTCCAGCAATCTCAGACAAGATTTTTCTTCTTGAGCATATTCTCTATCTTGTTTGATGATTGAGTGTTTTCATATTTGTTCTTTTTCATTTCATACAAACGATTGAAACTGAAGATCGTCCCTATCGGTGGTTAGTAGGAAGGTAATCGAAAGTTGTCCGATCTGCGGTGTTGACGTCCCTACCGGTGGTTAGTAGGAAGGTAATCGGTGGTCTTTCCGATTTGCGGTTCAGTGCGAGGCACGAGTGGAGCCTCACCGGATTTGGTGAGGGGTGGACATAGGACTGGTGATTCAGTCCGAACCACCTTAAAATCCTTTGTGTTGTGATTTGATTGTGCGATTGATATGTTTTAGATGCATGCTTAGGTTCAATCTCCATATTGTGAAATCATATTTCTAAGCAAATCATTTTATACATCGCTAAGCTAGTTGTATTCCGCTGTAATTATTTTTAACTAGCCTTATAGAGGGTTGTATTGCGAAAAGAGGTGCAGATCTATTCACCCCTCCCCTCTAGATCCACTGTCCACTACTCAACACTGCGAATGAACATCGGTAAAATGATCCATCGAGCAAGAAAAAGCGCCGAGCTTGGTATTTGAGACACCTGGCTTCTCGACGGTCAGAGGGCTCCGGACTGTCGCTCAACTAAGCGATGTAAGGTGTCCTCCAATCGCCTGGCAACACTTGAACAGTGCCCACTAACTCACAGTCAATACTAGGATGCTCCAGCCCTTCTAGGAGAACCGACCAGGTTCCTGATGGGCTTACGGAGGAGGCCAGTTGGGAGAGGGTGTCTGCTCGGGACTTGTCCTCTCGAGCTATCCTAATTACTTAGAAACTCTCAAACTGTCGTGCCACCTCTTTTGTCAGTTAAAGGTACCTGATCATTTATGGCTCCCGAGCTTCATAGTCCTCATTGATCTGGCTCACGACTAGTTGAGAGTCAATATAAATCTTGACCCGTTCCGCTCCCAAGTGCTTTGCCGTCTGAGCTCCCGAAATTAGAGCCTCGTACTCAAAAACATTATTGGATGCCATGAACTTGAATTTCAGAGCATACAGCAATTCCACTCCCTCGGGGGAGCTGAGGATGATTCCTGCACCACTGTCAACCGAGCTGGATGACCCATCGACGAAGAGCTCCCAAATTGGGCCGATAATTGGCGGTGGGACTTTCTCGGACTGAGCGGTATTCTCCGTAATGAAGTCCACGAGCGCTTGACCTTTGATGGCATGGCGGGGGCGGAAGGAGATATCATAAGCCCTGATCATAACTGCCCATTTAACAAGGCATCCTGAATCTTCAGGGTGAGCCAGAATTTTCTTCAAGGGTTTGCTAGTCAGCACCACGATGCTATGCCCCTGGAAGTAGGGCCAAAGACGCTTGGCCGAGGTCACCAACACTAGCACGAGCTTCTCAGTTGTGGGGTACCTCTTTTTGACATCGAGGAACACCTAACTTACGTAGTTGACCAGCCTTTGGGTTCCCTTGTCATCTCGGACTAGCACCAAGCTAATAGTAAAAGATGTCATCGAGAGATATAAATATAGGGTCTCTCCTGGCACGGGCTTCGAGAGTATCGGGGGAGCCATCAGAAACTATTTTAGCTCCGTGAAGGCCTTCTCGCACTCCTCGTCCCAAGTGAAGGTTGGGACAGTCGCCTTTGGCCCTCTCAACAACTTGAAGAAGGGCATGCAATGTTCTGCATCTCGAGACATGAAGTGGTTCAACGCGACGATCCTCCCCATGAGGCGATGGATGTCCTTGGCGCTTGCCGACCATCGCATATCCAGGATGGCCTGGATCTTCTCGAGATTCGCCTCAATCCCTCAGTCGGTCACTAAGAATCCCAGAAACTTTCCAAACTTGATTCCAAAGGCATACTTCAATGGGTTGAGCTTCATGTTGTACCTCTGGAGGGCTTCAAAAGTCTCGACGAGGTCGGAGAAGTGGTCCTCGACTTTCAGCAACTTGACAAGCATGTCGTCGATGTAGACCTTGACGTTTCGACCAATCTGGTCCTCGAATATCTAGTTGACCAGCCTTTGATAAGTCACTCCAGCGTTTTTTAAGCCAAACAACATCTGGGTATAGTAGTACACGCTGAAGTCGGAGGTGAATGTTGTCATCTCGGCATCTTTAGGATGCATCTGGATTTGGTGATAGCCAGAATAAGCATCGAGGAAGCTGAGAAGCTCATTGCCCAAAGTTGAATCAACTAGTTGGTCGATGCTCGGCAGAGGATAGCAATCTTTTGGAGTAGCCTTGTTGAGGTCGGTGAAGTCGACGCACATCCGCCATTTGCCCAAGACTTTAGGTACCAGGACGACATTAGCCAACCAACTTGGGTAAAGGGCCGAGCAAAATAGTCTGAGTTTCTTCCCTTTATTGATTTTCTCTTTTATGATCGCTTGTTTCAACGAGGCATGCTTTCTCTTTCACTATCGAATGGGCTTGATAGTAGGATCATGGTTGAAGCAGTGCATCACGATTTCCTCGAGAATCTTGGGAAGATCATCATCAAACCCTAGAAAGATGTGGACATACTCTAAAAGAAACTCTTTATATTGAGCTTGCACTTCGAGCGGTAAATCTGCCCCAATCTTGACTTCGAGGGTTGGGTCATCTTTAAGGAAAATTGGCAACAACTCGCCACCGGGCTTGCATGTTGCGGCCTTTTCTTCGATGATACCCTTGCCTTGGCTCACATCCTCGGGGTGCACGGCTTCCACTATGATTATATAGCACCTTCTAGCTGTTGCCTGGCTATCTCAGACCTCTCCCATGCCAAATTTGGTGGGGAACTTCATTTTTTGGTGGTAGGTAGAGGGCACTACCTTTATTCGGCCAATGATACCTCAGCCGAAGATGGCATTGTAGGCCGTTGTCCCCTTTACCACTATGAAATTTGCCACAAAGGTTATGGCTTTGGGGGGAGTTCTGAGAGTGACAGGCAGGCTTAGGGCTCCCTCAGGGTAAGTTACTGTGGACGTACTTTTTATTTAGGTCATTTATTTATTTGGTTATTGGGTTTATTAAGTGCGTGGGCGTGCCAGTCACTTAAGTGACGATTTATTCGGGCTTCAAGGAAGCCCATGGTGCGCTCGATCTGAATAATCAGACGATTGTGTGGTTCGTGTCAGGACTGAGAACCCGCTGTATCATAAAGGCTACGACGTTAATTACATCCCCTCGGAGAGAGGAAAACCCTTGATTGATTGTCAGGAAAAGGGGCCCGATGGCCAAAAGTTCATAGTCATGAGAGCGAGAGCAAAAACTCAGATTGCGTTTGAACAGACCCCGCGTTGGGGCGTAAACGTTCATGGATGCATGCATGTCGGTCACTCACGGACCATTCCATGTACGGACGGAAGTCCGCATTAGTAGAGTCGAAGACGATGATAAAACTGTGCAAATGTCTACCGAAGACACGTCAAGCTTAATGCGGGTGCGGGATTGAATCCCGGTAGAAGCGGGTCAGATTAATGATCTATTGGCCCGAGATGGTTGCAGACTATGGCCATATCGGGGTCCGCGAGGTCCACGTCCGATGCCATGGGGCGTCATTGATTTTCTCTTTACACACAGTCTGGGGAAACAAAGGTCCCAAGGTATGCGTGCATGTCGGTCACTGGCGGACCATTTCTTGTTCGGACGGAAGTCCGCGTTTGTAGCGTAAGAGATGGTGACCAACCGTACAAATGTCTGCCGTGAGTACGGCAAGTTTAATGCAGATGCGGGATTAGATCCCGGTATATATGTCGGTCACTAACGGACCATTCATTGTTCGGACAAGAGTCCGCATTTGAAGCATCGAAGGCAATGACAAAGACATACGGATGTCTGCCGTAGGTACGGCAAGTGTAATGTGGGTACGGGATTAGATCCCGGTAGAGTTGGGTCAAGCTGATGAACTATCGGCCCAAGATGTGCCCAGATCATGACCATGTCGGGCATTCCAAGGTCCACGTCTAATACCACGGGGCAGCATTGCTTTTCTCTTCACGCATACTCCGGGGGGGAACGAATTGTGAAGTATGAAGCCCGAACTTGCCAACGTGCGCCCTCGCAAGCGGATCGACTTGCGCGGTCAGGTCGCGGGGTTCGACCTGCCCGGTCAGGTTGCGGGAGTCAAGGGGGCAGCGCCCCTTGCGGGGGTTTCCGGGGGCAGCGCCTCCGGAAGAAAATTTTGATTATGACAGGGTGGGATATTTTGATTATTGGATTCATATTTCTTTCATTCGCTTCATCCATTAGCTTCAAGTGTTTTCTTTTATTTAGTCAATCATTTTTATAGGCGCGCCGGTTTAAGGGAGAAACAAAGGGGAAGAAGGGCGCGCCGGAATAGAACGGGACAGGTTGGCGCGCCGGGTAAGGGCCAAGGGGGGCGCGCGCCGGATAAGGAGGCACAGGGGGTGCGTCGGATAATGGCACAAGAGGAGGGCGCGTCGGACTTGGGGGAGCAAGGGGGGCACGCCAGAATAGGCTCAAGAAGAAGGGGTGAGCCGGATTTGGGGCACTGTTCATTCCAAGAATCTTGAAATGGTTTTGAGTGTAGAGTTAAACCGGCGTTGGGGGGTACCGCGCCGGATTAGCCCGTGCCGGATTAAGAGCGCGTCGGAATAGCTTCTATGAGGTAGACTTTCATTCTCTTTGACTCTTTTCTCGTTTCTTCAACCTACAGATTGATCAAATGGATGGATTGTTTGTTCAGTTGACACTTTAAATCAATGGAGTGCTTCTTATCATTTGTTGAGGTGAGCGAGTGTGTGTATTTGGATGTTTTACTTGAAGGGTTTATTATGCAGGAACTCAGGGGTTCAGTTTGATTCACGAGCTTCAAACATACGTTGTTCTTACTCCCAGATAGCTTAGCTTGTTCGTTTATTCTTATGTGTTCTTCGCCTGGCAAAAATTGGGCAGCACCTCCCCCAGACTGAGGTTTGCTGGGCCGAATGGGGGATCGTCAAACGGAATACTCCGAGATGACCTCCAATATTCGGAGTGGCCTAACGGCAGTCCGGTGTCCCATAGTTGAACACAGAAGCCCCGAGGACCATCCTTCAAGGGGTTCTAACAGTTCATGGGTTGTAGCTATGTGAGAGCTCCGACGGGGTAGATGTTCGCCATGGGATGGCCATGAATGTTCACCCTCATACGGTTACTTCAAAGACCATGCTATAGAAGAGCAGGCTTTGAATCACCTTAGGTGAGTAGAAGACAGGGAGAAGAGGGGGGAAGAAGGCTAACGAAAGTAAATCATTGTGTTTTAACTACTCTCTGTTTATTCATCCACCAAAAAAGGGGGGGATTAAAATACAAGGGAGTTCATCCCGAAGGAAAGGGAAGATACATTAGAGGGGAAGAAGGGAAATACAGTAAAGGGGGAAGAAGGAGATACACCGGTGGGGAAGAGGGAACGGAGCACAAGCTCCTCCCCCCTCCGAACTCACCTTTCCTCTCTCACCCACTCTCTCTTTTCTTCACCTTGCAGGCGCAGAGGGATCAAGCTTCTTCTTCTCTTCGGATGCCGGAGATAGCCCCTCCTCTCACCGAACTCTTCTCACCGAACCCTCCTTTCTTCCTTTTCTTCTCTCTGCGAGAGTCTTCCTTTATATATCATTCTTCTCGTCCTCTCCCTATTCGAAGCCGTCGAGTGGCCTGCAGGTGGAGGGGTCGATAGAGTAGGCACGGTGCTTCCACGGGATTGGCCGACAGTGATCAGTTGAGATGCGACTATCGGTGCGGAGCTCGAAGATTGACATTCCAAGGAGCTTGAAGGGCTCTGGCGGTTGCACGCTGGTCGGATGCAGGAGGCCTGGCCATTTCAAGTAAGTTCTCTTTGTTTGTGCTCAAAAACAGGGGATCAGACTGAAGATGGGACAACAACCAGAGCTAAAGCGGCGCGGGGCTAAAACGGTGCGAGGCTGTGCGCGTCGGATTAGCATCCAAGAGGGGGTGCGTCGGTTACAAACATCAGCAAGGGGCACGCCGAATTCAAGCATAAACAAGGGCGCGCCAATTTTGGTAGCATATGGGGGGGGGGCGCCGGTTTAAGTGCAGGTCACGCCGGTTTAGGCCTCGTCTTGGCTTCGCGGCTATTCGGATGGATGATTGTCCTCCCGTGTTGCTTTAGTTACAATGTACCGCCTCCAGGGTGTTTAGTTCAGAGCCTCTGAGTCCCGATTTGGGATTTTGAATGATTTTCGGCGTGCGCCGCACATGTGTTCGCATTCCCACGTTTCTACTGATTCGGCCTTCGGCAATGCCGACTGGAGAGCTGGGGCCACCTCTTCTGCCCGAAGGGCTTCTCATTGGTTGGTGAAGCGTCGGGTATATATATTCATTCTGCTTGGAGGAGGTATGGGGTTTGTTCGGCCTTTCCGTCTTCGACTTGCTCTTGGGATGTTGAGACGTCTGTGCCGCAGGAACGTTCCTTTTCTTCTCTTCTTTTTTGACGTCCAAAAATGCCCCCCACTCGTGGGCAGCACAAGTGAGGGACGAGTGCATGGGGCCCGCAAGTGTAGAGTTCTTTGATAGGATATCTGTTCTTCTGAGCTAATGGGATGTTAGTCTGGTGTGAATTCACGGGAAAGTGCTCACTCCTTCAGCGAAGGGCTGAGGGGATCACTTCACCGCATATACACGCGGATCGAGATGTCAGAGTGGGGGTTTAGTCATCGACATGGGGTAAATACCGAAGCAAGGATGAAGGGTCTATGCATTGTCTTAGGCAGGAGGCCTAAAACGACTTAGATGAGGCCAATCCCAAGGGGGAGTTGATGACTCGTGCTGGGTTTAGGAGACTTGTTCATTCATTGACTCGGATGGGAGGTCCAAACCGGATGCTTTTGAGAGGGCTCCGATGGAGTGAGATGGATTTTATGCATTCGGGTGGAACGTTCGAAGCGAAGGGTTTATTTGCTGGTGCCGACAGGGTGCCGGGAGCTGATGTGGTCTATTCATTGGCACGGGGTGAGTGCCAAGGCAAAGGGGTCTTTCATTCATTGACTTGGACGGAAGGTCCGAGACAAGTAAGAAAGTTCTTTTTTTTATTCATTGATTTGGACGGAAGGTCCGAGCCAAGCAAGGAAGCTCCCTTCTCTTTTTTTCTTTTTCTTTTTTTTATTCATTGACTTGGATGGAAGGTTCGGGCCAAGCAAGAAGGCTCTTTTTTTTTTTTATTCATTGGCTTGGACGGAAGGTCCGAACCAAGCAAAGGAGGTTTCTTTTTTTTTGTTCATTGACTTGGACGGAGGGTCCGGGCCAATCAAAGGAGTTCTTTTTGTTCATCGACGGAAGGTCCGAGCCAAGCAAGAAAGTTCCCCCCTTTTTTTTATTCATTGACTTGGACAGAAGGTCCAGGCCAAGCAAGAAGGCTCTCTCTTTTTTTATTCATTGGCTTGGACGGAAGGTCCGAACCAAGCAAAGGAGGTTTCTTTTTTTGTTCATTGACTTGGACGGAAGGTCTGGGCCAAGCAAAGGAGTTCTTTTTGTTCATCGACTTGGACGGAAGGTCCAAGCAAAGCAAAGGAGGTTTTTTTTGTTCATCAACTTAGACGGAAGGTATGGGCCAAGCAAAGGAGTTCTTTTTGTTCATCGACTTGGATGGAAGGTCCGAGCCAAGCAAGGAGGTTCTTTTTGTTCATCGACTTGGACGGAAGGTCCGGGCCAAGCAAAGGAGTTCTTTTTGTTCATCGACTTGGATGGAAGGTCCGAGCCAAGCAAGGAGGTTCTTTTTGTTCATCGACTTGGATGGAAGGTCCGAGCCAAGCAAAGACGTTCTTTTGTTCATTGACTTGGACGGAAGGTCCAAGCCAAGGGTTTATTCGTCGGTGGGACTGGGAGTTGTAATATTGAGGTGGTTTATTCATTGACACGGGGTTAATGCCAAAGTAAGGGTCTTTCTACTCATGGGACTAGACGGAAGGTCTGGGCCCTGGTTCATTCGTCGGTGAGAGTTAAAATATTTTGATCTCCGGCGGGACTTGACGAGTCGACATCCCTCGGGACTAGAGTGGACACTCGAAGTACCGGTCCATTCCGGATAGGTGTGTTGGCCATTCAGACGAGTGTTTGTCCAGCAGGGCCATTCAGGCTTCAAACCAAACACCGCGGAGGCAGTGCATTGCAACCGGAGCAATTCGGGAGTACAAACGCTCGTCTGAATGGCCGAGACCCCAAGATGAACTCGTGTCTAAACTCTCAGGTTTTCTCTCGATTCGGGCTTCGGCACAGCCAGTTGGAGGGTTGCGGCCATGTCCTTTGCTTAAAGGGGTTCTATCTTGGACGGCAGGATATCGGGCACGTGCTCGTCCAGTCCGGAGAGTACGTATGGTATGTTAGGCCGTCCCATCTTCGACTTACTCTCTTGAGTTCCGAGACGTACACGCCGTATGATCTTCATCATCATTTTTTGACGTCCACAAATGCCCCCCACTCGCGGGTGGCGCAAGCGAGGGACTAGTGCGCGGGGCTCGCGAGTGCAGAGTTCTTTAATAAGATGTTTGTTCTTCCGGGTTGGTGGAATGCTAGTCCGATGCGAATTCACAGGAAAGCGCTCACTCTTTCAGCGAAGGGATGAGGGAACCGCTTCACCGCGTAGGCACACGGACCGACATGTCAGAGTGGGGGTTTGGTCATCGGCATGGGGTGACCACCGCAGTAAGAAAGAAGGGTTTATGCGTCATCCCAGGCATGAGGCTTAAAACGACTTAGATGAGGCCAATCCCAATGGGGAGTTGGTGACTCGTGCTAGGTTTAGGAAAGTTGTTCATTCATCGACTCAGACAGAAGGTCCGAGCCAAGCAAAGAGGATGCATTTTTGTTTATGGACTTGGACGGAAGGTCCCAGCCAAACATAGGGGGTTGTTTTTGTTCATCGACTCGAACGGAAGGTCCGAGCCAAGCAAAGAGGTTCTTTTTGATCATGGACTTGGACGGAAGGTCTGATCCAAGCAAAGAGGTTCTTGTTGATCATGGACTTGGACGGAAGGTCCGAGCCGAACAAGGGGTTCTTTTATTCATCGACTCGGACGGAAGGTCCGCGCCAAGCAAGGGGGTTTCTTTTTGTTCATCAACTTGGACGGAAGGTCCGGGCCAAGCAAAGGGGTTGGTTTTGTTCATCGACTCGAACGGAAGGTCCGAGCAAAGCAAAGAGGTTATTTTTGATCATGGACTTGGACGGAAGGTCTGATCCAAGCAAAGAGGTTCTTTTTGATCATGGACTTGGACGGAAGGTCCGAGCCGAGCAAGGGGTTCTTTTTGTTCATCGACTCGAACGGAAGGTCCTCGCCAAGCAAGGGGGTTTCTTTTTGTTCATCGACTTGGACGGAAGGTCCGAGCCAAGCAAAGAGGATCTTTTACTGTGTCGGGATCGCCGACAATATAAGGGACCTCTTGTTCTCTAGCCAGACAAAGGGTCCGATCTAGAGTGGAAGGGTTTTTTTTGTTTATAGCTTCGGACGGAAGGTCCGAGCTACGGGTTTATTCATCGGTGGGACTGGAAATTGAGATATGGAGGTGGTTTATTCACTGACACAGGGTCAGTGCCAAAGCAAGGGTCTTTTGGTTCATGGCTTCAGACGGAAGGTCTGGGCCACTGGTTTGTTCATCGATGCCGACAGGGAGTCGGGGATCGACGTGGTTTGTTCATTGACACGGGGTTAGTGCCAAAGCTAGTGTCTTTTTATTCATGGCTTTAGACGGAAGGTCTGGGCCACTGGTTTATTCATCGATGCCGACAGGGAGTTGGGGACCAACGTGGTTTGTTCATTGACACGAGGTTAGTGCCAAAGCAAGGGTCTTTTTGTTCATGGCTTCAGACAAAAGGTCTGGGCCACTGGTTTATTCATCGATGCCGACAGGGAGTCAGGGATCGACGTGGTTTGTTTATTGACACGGGGTTAGTGCCAAAGCAAGGGTCTTTTTGTTCATGGCTTCAGACGAAAGGTCTGGGCAACTAGTTTGTTCATCGATGCCGACAGGGAGTTGGAGATCGACGTGGTTTGTTCATTGACACGAGGTTAGTGCCAAAGCAAGGGTCTTTTGTTCATGGCTTCAGACGGAAGGTCTGGGCCACTGGTTTATTTATCGATGTCGACAGGGAGTCGGGGACCGACGTGGTTTGTTCATTGACACGGGGTTAGTGTCAAAGCAATGGTCTTTTTGTTCATGGCTTCAGACAGAAGGTCTGGGCCACTGGTTTATTCATCAATGCCGACAGGGAGTCGGGGATCGACGTGGTTTGTTCATTGACACGGGGTTAGTGCCAAAGCAAGTGTCTTGTTGTTCATGGCTTCAGACGGAAGGTCTGGGCCATTGGTTTTATGCGTCAGTAGGACGAGATGAAGCAGCGTTGACCTGGAAGCATGGTTTTTTTGCTACATGGGATATAGTTGTTTGGTTATTCGGCCGAGACGCGGTGGTCTAGGCTAGAGGGGGAGCTTCGCATTTTGGTGGGACCTGATGAATCGGCGTCCCATAAGGACTTTAATAATTTTCGTTCTTCTCTTTTTTTTTTGAATAGGTATTGCATAGTCTCACGGGAGATCTAAGAAACAAAGTATCTTTTTCTTGGCATCTGCCATAATTCGGAATAGGATTCCGCTCCTCAGTTCGTAGGAGTCTTTCATTCGGATCAACTTGATCTTTTCTTCCCTTTGCTTGGGCAGTTGCTGGTGTTTAAACCATTTCATGAGGGGCTCACGCCAGTCGAGTGAGCCGACCGTTTCTGCAGTTGCCACTTCGGGATCTTCTTCACCTGTGTGTTCCTCTATCATGATGGGGACCTGCCGTCTGTTGATCACCCATATGTCGAGTGACCCATCAGGTGGGACTACCAGTGAGCTTTCTAGCTTTGCTAATGCATCGGCCTGTGCATTCTGACCTCGGCCGATGTGGTTTACTTCGACCAAGTAAAACTTCTGCATGAGTTGTTTTGCCTTGGCATGGTAAGGAAGTAATTCGGCTTTTCGGACTTCAAATTGTCCCTGAATCTGTTTGACGATCAGCATTGAATCCCCAAACACTTGCAACATACGGATATCTAGTTGGAGGGCTAGCTGGAGACCGATTATTAAGGCTTCATATTCTGTTTCATTGTTTGTGCAGGCCTTGTTGATGGAGCAAGAGGTGTGTAACACCTCTCCTTCGGGGGATTTGAGGACAACGCCCGCCCCTGCTCTTATTCTTGTTCGCCTAGACGGGGCTGGTTCTGTTCTCGACGCACCGTCGAAATATAGCTGCCAAGTGGCTTGTTGAATCTGGCCCACCTCCAAAGTTCATCTTCAGGGAGCTCTGTGATCAGAGGAGAATCTTCAGGCACTGGATGTGCTGCACAGAAATCTGCAATGGCCTGGCCTGTGATGGACTTTTGCGGCACATAAGAAATGTCAAACTCCATGAGAATGACAGCCCATTTACCCAGTCTCCCCTTCAAGACCGGCTGGGAGAGTATATATTTGACCGGATCGGCCCTGGATATCAATGTGACTTCATGCGACAACATGTAGTGCCTCATTTTCTTGGCTACAAACACAAGAGCGAGACAGACTCTTTCAATAGGTGTGTATTTTGCTTCGGCCCCGACCAATCTTCGGCTGAGGTAGTGTGGACACTAAAAAATTCTCACCCCATGTTTACATGCAGGGGAATAAAGAAGAAGAGAAAAGAGAAGAGAAGATGAAAAGAAGAAAAGAAGAGAAGGAAACACACCCCTTAACGTGCCCTTCAACGGCACACCTTCAAGTGCCTCTCCAACGGCACACTAACTTGTGCCCCAACGGCACACCCTGAAGTGCCTCTAATGGCACACTCGTTAAAGCCTTCAACGGCACACTCCCCTCAAGCCCCCTCAGCGGCACGCTCCCAGGTGTCCTCCGACGGGGAATAAAGAAAAGGAGAAAAGGGAAGAGAAGATGAGAAGAAGAAAAGAAGAAGAGGAAGCTCCCCTGATGCCTCCAGCGGCACACTCCGTGGGATGTCCAGCGGCACACTCCCCTGGTGCCTCCAGCGGCACACTTCCTCAAGCTTCCAGTGGCATGCCCCTAAGCCTCCAGCGGCACACGTAGAGCAACCCCCCCCCCCCAACGGCACACTCCTGCAAGTGCCTCTAGCGGCACGCCCTGAGCTCCTCAGCGGCACACCCTTCGTGCCCTCCAGCGGCACACCCTAGTGAGTGCCTCTAGCGGCACACCCTCACCAGCCCCTACAGCGGCACATCTATCAAGCCCTTCAGCGGCACACTGCCCAGCAGCCCCACAGCGACACACATGCCAGAAGTCCTGTCCCTAGCACGATGCTCTGTTTCGCTTAAACACTGAGCATTGAATGCTCGTGCATGTGGCCCTTGGCGCGCAGCGCAATCACGTCAAAGCCAGCTTATCCCTGATGTGCTGTCGACCTCTGGCTGGAGCACGGGAACATCACTCTGACGGGGACGTGACTGGGGTCAACCTCGGATCGGATCTGCGTCGCGCATTGGCGTCAACAGCAGCCCACGTATAAAAACCAGAGAAGAAGAAGAAGAAAGAGGGGAGAGCTCATGTGCGTGGAGAAGAAGAAGAGAAGACGAGAGGGAAAAAAAAGAGAAGAAGAAGAAGAGGAGAGAGCTCATGTGCGTGGAGAAGAAGAAGAGAAGAAGAGAGGAAAACAAAAGAGAAGAAGAAGAAGAGGAGAGGCTCCTGCCTCTCACCCCCCTTGCTGCACCATCCATCACTATCCGTGTGAAGAGGAGAAGAAGAAGAAGGAAAGAGAGAAGAGAAGAAGAGAGGAGTGAGGTCTGGGAGGGGAGGAGCCCATGCTACGTTCCCCTCCCCACATTGTATTTTCATTTCTTTTCTGTTCTTTTTTTTCTTTCTTTCTCTTTGTGATGTATTGGCCACCCTGTTCCCTGTGAATGAAATGCACCCCTTTAGGTTGATGTGCCCAACCTTCACCGTTGGTTTTCTCACGCCTTTCTTTTTTTCCCTTTTGTTGGGGTTTTCTCTCTTCCAGGAGGTTTGCCTGCGCCTACCTCGCCGTCGCCTTCACTGGCATCCCTCCCAATGGCCTTTGGCTGGCACACCCTTTGGCCTATGCCCTGGCCGGCACACCTCCCAACCTACTTGGCCGACACACCCTTGACCCACCTCCAGCCTGCCTTGGCCCCTCCCTTCCAGTCAGGGCGTTCTTAGCCTGCATTAGCCCAGTGTCTCTCGTCCGTTGTTTTCCCCGGGTTTTCTGAAGCTTTCTCAAAGGTGGCTGCCTAGGCACACACCTCAAATTGTTGGGTCATGCCACTCCTTGTGGGCATGTCCCTTGTTATCCCCTTCCATCTCGGGTCAAGGGGAGATATTACCGAATTTTTGTCAGAATTAACATAATAGCAATAATAATAAAAGAAAAGTAATAATGCAAAAAAAAAAAGAAACAACAAATGAACAAAATAAACACTAATGCAACGGTTTCGCCGAAATAACCAAAGAACCACGGAGAGCCCGAATAACTGGACACACGCATCATTACGACGGACCGTCGGACATAACCACAAATATGATCTACATAAATAAAAGAAAATAAAATAAAAGAAACCCCTCACATGCATTCCAAGAATAAAAGAAACCCTACACCTGCGTTTCGTCAATAAAAGAAAAACTCCCACCTGCATAGACCTTTCCCCTCGAGCCAGCCCTAGCTGCACAGACCTCAGGCACTCCTGTATCGGCCTCCCTTCGGCCTAACCTTCACCCAGTGCGCCCCAGTTGGCCCTCCACCCGGTACACTTACACCCCCCCTTTTGGCGGCACACTTTTGGCCTACCTCGATCAGTGCACCCCTAACCCGACACACTACAGTCGCATAGACTTTGGCTAGACTTGCACCGACCTTAGCCCCCTTGCAATGACCTTGCCCCAGGCGTGCTCAGACCCCAAGCCTCACGTGCTTAGACCTCAGCCCCAATATGCATTGACCTTGTCTTCCCTGCGCATGACCCAAAGCCTGCATCGATGCACACTGCACCAGCCTACCTCTTAGCCCAGGCAAACGTGCATCGGTGCAATATGCACCGACCGCCCCTCGCGCGCACGAAACCTGCACTGACCTGCGCTGCACTGACCCCGTCCCTCGCGTGCAGGCAAACCTGCATCGGTGCAATACGCACCGACCGCCCCTCGCGCCCACGAAACCTGCACCGACCCGCGCTGCATTGACCCCGTCCCTTGCGTGCAGGCAAACCTGCATCGGTGCAATGTGCACCAACCGTCCCTCGCGCGCATAAGCTTGCACCGACCTTGGCCTCGTCTACACTGACCTTGCCCCTGCACGGTTAAAGATTGCACCGACCTTGCCCCTTCACGGCCTGAACATGCATCAACCCAGTCCAACCCCAACTTGCATCGACCTCGCCTATGGGCCCAACAAAACTTGCACCGACCTTGCCTTGCACCGACCTGGTCCGTTGGCCCCAACCAAACATTGCACCGACCCTACCCTAGCCCATTCAAACATTGCACCGACCTTGCCTTGCATAGACCTCACCTTGCACAGACCTCGCCTTGCACCGACCTTGTCCGAACCTGCACGGACCTTAAACCCAAAACCTGCACCGACCTCAAATGTGCACAGACCCTTCCACACACGCCCCAAGTGCAAGCAAAAATAATAATAATAAGAACAAACTCATAAAAAGGGATGAATAATAATAGCAATAAATAATAATAATAATAATTTCAAAATAAAAAAAATAAATAAATAATCTTAAACATATCAAAAATATATATAAAAAATAACAAATAATAATGATAAAAATTTAAACAATAATAAAATGATGAGATCTACTCCGCAGCCTCATTTCTCCTCAAGACCCAATGTAAAGGGAATATTAACGTCGCCCCTCCAAGTCAGGTCCGTCCCAATTATGGTCATTGTCTGACCCATATCCTCGGCCTATAGCCCGCTCCCTTTGAATACATAATGGTTTTGGGATCTGAGCCCGGGACATTCCCTCGTTGCCCCTTTGGCACCGGAAATATTGACGATGTCCACGCGAGCCTGACTTCGACCGCGGGGGGCCCACCGCAGTATGGACGCAGTTTGATCTTGCACCGGGCCGACAAACTTGTTGGTTTCTGACCACTCTAACCGGGATTTAACCGAATGTTTCTCATTCCTTTGAACACTAAATTTGCCGTAGCTAGGCATACATGTGCTCCTGCTTTTCGATCGCTCTAACCGGGAATTAACCGAATGTTTCTCGTCCCTCTGAACAATAAATTTGCTGTGCCCCGGCATACAGATGCTCCGGCTGTCTCGTGACGATTATGATATTCTGAAACTGGACATTCGTCCGAATATTACATGGTCGCCCTGAATGACCAACATGTTCTGAATGCTCGCTTCCCTAGACATAGGGCTGTCCAATTGATTCGAGGTCGTTACCGTCTTATTTCTCTCGATATAACTTCCAAGCCATGAGGCCCTGATTCCCGGCGATTAATCAAGGGTGTTCCCCTCTCCGAGGGGATGTAAATGACGCCATGACCTTTATGGCACGGCGGGTTTCGGTCCCGACACGAACCACTCAATCGTCTGATTAGTCAGATCGAGCGCATAATAAATTGTCACTTTGTGACTGGCACGCCCACTCACTTAATAAATGAATAAACCCACTGAATAAACTGACTTAAAGAACAAACAAATAAGCGTGTCGAAAAGTGCGTCCACAGGTAGTACAAAGCTTATTCTTTTCCTTCTACGTTGTTTTGGGCCAGCATTGCCCCCAGAGAACATTCAGTGGCAACTATGTACAAGATCAGCGACTGCCCTTTAACAGGTGCCCCCAGGACTGGTGGGGTCTTCAAATATTCCTTCAGCTGGTGAAAAGCTTTCTGGCATTCTTCGCTCCATTGGAATGGGGCATCCTTTATCAATAACTTGTGAAACGGCTGGCACCGCCCCGACAGGTTCGAGATAAACCTACGAACGTAGGCTATCGAACCTTGCAACGACTGTAATTCTGTCAGATTCCTTGGAGGAGGTAGCTTCTGAATAGCCTTGATTTTTGCGGGGTCTATTTCAATTCCCCGATATCTGACGACAAAGCCCAGGAATTTTCCGCTAGAGATGCCAAAAGTGCACTTCATCGGGTTCATTTTCAGTTCATGCAGACGCAGCCTTTCGAATATAATTCTGAGGTCAGCCAGATGATCCTCCCTCTTCTTTGTTTTGATGACCAAGTCGTCGATGTAGCATTCGACATTGCTATAGAGCAACTCGTTGAATATTTTTGTCATCGCCCTCTGGTAGGTGGCACCAGCATTGTTGAGGCCGAAGGGCATCCGCTTGTAATGGAAAATCCCTTTAGGCGACCGAAAAGCTGTGTGGATTCTATCATCCTCTGCTATCCAGATCTGATTGTATCCGGATGACCCATCCACGAACGACAAGGCCTCATGGCCGGTGGTGGCATCGATCATCACTTCGGTGATTGGCACCAGAAAATCATCCTTCGGACATGCTTTATTCAGGTCCCGAAAATCCACACAGATTCGGATCTGGCCATTTTTCTTCTTGACGGGCACAATGTTTGCCAGCCATGTGGTATATTAATTTTCAGACATGAAGTCGACGTCTTTCAGCTTGTCAACCTCTTTGCATATTTGATTTGCTAGTTCGGGCCTCATTCACCTGGGCAATTGCTTCACCGGCTCGGCTTTAGGATCAATGGCCAAGATGTGATGGGCAATTGTAGGGCTAAGGCCTGGCATCTCTTTGTAATTCCAAACAAAGTAGTCTCGGAATTCTTGGAGTAGCTTTACATACTGCCCCCTCTCCTCAAGTGACAAGAGGGCACTGAGGAAGGTCGGCCTGGGATCACTCTCAGTGCCGAGGTTTATTTTGACTAATTCGTCGACAGTGACTTGACCGCCATCTTCTATTTCTGGGGGAGCTGGCTGTAGGTCTACAAAGCCTTCACCATCTTCTTCAGATTCGAGGGCCTCATACATATATTCTTGTCTTGTTTCGCCTACCGGCGGGATTTCAGTTGTGTCTTGTTTTGAGCCGGTCGGCTGTTGGTCAGGCCGGATGAGTAGCCCTGGCACTGACTGTGCATGCTCTATGTAGCTTGAAGGCAGGCTTGTGGATTTAGCGTCTTCAGGGACGAGATGACTTTCTTCAGTCTGGGGATCTTGCGAGCTGTTACTGAGGGTTGCAGTTGGTTCCATGGAAATTGACTCCCAATATTTGTATGAAGCGTCAACTCCACGCTCATTGTTCGCCTGCGCCCGGGAGAGGCTTGAGCCTTTTACTTCTATCGACGATTCAGCTATCTCATAGTCTTCTATGTATTCATCATAGATCACCCCTGGGGGGTCTTCATTTGTTACAGTGTAGGTTGAAATCATATTAATTTCTTGAGGATCTTCAATGGAGAAACCCAGCCCTGGGTGCTGAGTGATTCGCAGGAGTCTCCTATCCATGTTCGAAGGATACCACAACTCTTTGAACATCTTCTTCTGACTGGTGGGCTGACAGAAGGGGATTTGTTGTTTCCTGGCCAACTTGACTGCGTGGCCAGTCACAAAAGGGAGTACCGTGATTGGGACAAGTGGCTCTTGCATCTCTTCGGGGAATCTGCAATCATCGTCCCCTTTTACAGGCAGCTCCTTGGCCACATAGAATATGGGAGGCTGACCATCAGGATTAGAAACCTCTATGATCTTCAACACTTCGACTGTTTGGCAGTCTACGCTGGCTGCGGGCCTGACGACCCCAAACGGGACCTTGATGTCCCCAAGTAGCTTAGCGGGGTTTAATGCCCCCGGTTGAGGGTAAACATTGAGTCGGAGGACCCTGAGGTCTCCTTCGGTGCGTCGGATTAAGGGCGCGCCGTTTTAAGCCCTCTCTTTCGCCTTTACGCGCCGTATTAGCCTCCGCCATGCATTCCACGCCGTATAGCCCCTGTCATAATCAAAATTTTGTTCCGGGGGCTCCGCCCCCGGAAGCCTCCGCAAGGGGCGCTGCCCCCTTGACCCCCGCGACCTGACCGTGCAGGTCGATCCGCATGCGAGGGCGCACGTTGGCAAGTTCGGGCTTCACACTTAACAATTCGCCTCCCTGGACTCTGCATGAAGAGAAAAGCAACGATGCCCCGTGGTATCGGACGTGGACCTCGGAATCCCCGACATGGTCATGATCCGAACACATCTCGGGCCAATAGTTCATCAATTTGACCCGTCTTTACCGGGATCCAATCCCGCACTCATATTAAACTTGCCATACCTACGGCAGACATTCTTGCGGCTTTCTCGTCGTCTTTGATGCTTCAATTACATACTCTCCTCCGAACAATGAATGGTCCGTTAGTGACCGACATACATATCGAGATTCAATTTCGCAATCACATTAAACTTGCCGTACCGACGGCAGACATTTACACAGTTTCATTACCATTTCTCACGCTACTAATATGGACTTCCGTCCGAACAATAAAATGGTCCTTTAGTGACCAACATGCTCACATTCATGAACTTTTACGCCCCGAGGTGGGGTTTGTTTAAACGCAATCCGAGACTTCGCACTCGCTTTCATTATTATGAGTCTCAGGTCGTAGGGCCCCCTTTTTCGGTGATTAATCAAGGGTTTTCCTCTCTCCGAGGGGATGTAATTAACGTCGTAGCCATTATGGTACGACGGGTTCTCAGTCCTGACACGAACTACTCAATCGTCTAATTCGTCAGATCGAGCGCACCACGGGCTTCTTTAAGCCCGCATAAATCGTCACCTAGGTGACTGGCACGCCCTCGCACTAATAAACCGAATGAACGAACAAAAGAGTGAATAAACTAATAAAAATTAGCAATGTCCCGAAAGTGTGTCCACAGCGTCAGGAGCCTCAGGTTGAGACATGGGATGAGATGAGAGTCAAACTCCAGCAAAAGTACCTTCCTGCCACTTACCGCCAGCGTCTCATAGACAAATGGCAGAGTCTCTCCCAAGGAGATCGGTTTGTCTCCGAGTACATCGCCAAATTTGATGAGTATTTTCTGCGATGTGACGTCACGGAGGAAAGCTCCATGCCTGTTTCCCGCTTCCGGTGTGGTCTGCGGCCACACCTTCAGTATGAGCTTTTCCGCCGCAACGTGACCACGTTGGAAGCCGCGTACCAGGTTGCCCTCGAGGTGGAGCAGTTTGAGGTAGATCCTAGGCGCACCCTCCCTCCGAGGGATCCTCCCCTTCATCAGTAGGCACCCATCCCTACCCCTGGACCTCTCAGCCCACCTTGCCGACTCGACCCTACTTCCTACACCCCCGGTCCGTCGTGAGGACAAGGGTAAGGGGCCGATGGCCAGTGGAACATCCCAGGGCACCAGGACGCGTGACGGTTGCTATAGGTGTGGTGGAGTTGGCCATTATGCGGCCAAGTGCCCCACTCAGGAATGGCTTGTCATTTCTGACCCCTCTGCCGGTGACCCCACACCTGAGCTTGTGTCGATCAGTTACGAGGCTGATCAGGATTTAGCGGAGGAGTTCTTTGATGAACTGATGGAGGGAGAGCAAGTTGACGTCCCAGGTACCCAGTATCAGGATGATGTGCGGTTGAGTGTAGTCAGGTGCATCCTAACCCAGCCTCAGGTGAGTGACGATTGGCTTCGTATCACCATCTTCCACACATTTTGTAGGTTGGGAAGAAAGGCCTGTAAAGTGATCATAGATAGCAGGAGTTGCACTAACGCTATCTCCACGGGCACTGTTAGACGCCTGGATTTGATGCCCGTGGATCACCCCGCACCTTACAGAGTATCTTGGGTGGATTCTACTTCCACCCCCGTCAGACTGCGATATCTAGTGCCATTGCAGTTCCAGGCTTACTACAATGAGATATGGTGTGACGTGTTGCCTATGGAGGTGGGTAGCATTATACTTAGTAGGACTTGGCTTTTTGATCGGGATGCCACCCTTCAAGGTCGGTTGAACACCTGCACATTCGACCACGGGGGCCATAAGATTACCCTCCACCCTGCCTAGCCGAAGGATCCTTCTGTCGGAGGACCAACCGGCCCCAACACTTCGACCCCTCCTAGTCAGGGAACGGTCGGTCCTCCCACCTCATCCTCAGCACGGGCTACTACCGCTTCGACTGCTCCCAGCACAGGAGACCTCCCACCCCGGAGGTTGATGATGATTAGTCCCCAAGAGATGGAGCAAGAATTTATGTCACGTCCCGAGCGCGGAAGCTAACCCGTGGCACGATCGTCTTTTATATAGAACCAAAGCGATCTAGCTAATTAGTGGAGATCTTCCTTAGACAATTTAAAGAGTGCGCAAATGACTAAGCAAATTACTAAGCCTAGATTTGAAAATAACATAAATAGTTCGAGCTATCGATTATTACAACTAACCAAAATGTCAAATTCATAGAATCAACTACTAGTCCTCACTCCTTTATTAGTTTTGATCAAAGGAAATACAAATGACATAGCTGGACAACAACTGACATACGTAGGGATTACAATTTAACACAAAATAGTGGAATTACAATAACACAACATGACAATTGATGACTCCATTCATACACTCATCACTCAGACTCATCCCCTTCCGTGTTCTGGCCGATATCCAAACTACCTAAAAAGGTTAGAAAACAACTAGATGAGCGAATCGCTCAGTAGGAATTACATCTCAAGATTTAACATGCTTTAAGCGAATTACAAGTTCATTTAATGTAGGTAATCTATGCATGCAGACAGATAGATATCAAGGAATCGTAAGATCGACAAGAGTAGAAAGTGAGAGCATGTAGATTTCGCATTTTCAAGCAGCAGTAGCAAGTGATAGCAAATGATATCAAGCAAGTGATAACTGAGGAGTAATAACTGGAATAACAACATGTCAATCAAGCAATAGTAAGCAAAGTAATTTCAAGCATGTATAACTGGAATTGGCTATTTATCAATTCATTCAAGTAAACACTTTTACCCTTCTGCAGGTCTCAAGTCAATCAATCAAGTAATATCACAAGAATGAGTGGAATGCCTTAAGTCTAGCAAGCAAGTACTCCGGTGCAATACCAAACACCATGGTCAATAAACTCCCATGGGCACAAGTACCTTCTGGTGCTCCTCCCAGGACCAGACCGGGCCCTATATGCACAGTATTGGTCATGTTTGTCGACATCCACTCTCATTTATAGTCAATACGGAATTTCAAGGGTTGACCAGGTAGGATATATATAAGGTGGATTATAGAACAGAATCCAAGGCGTATCGTTATGTAGGGACGAACTAGGAGTAAAAAACTGGTGTGGACACCCGAGCAGTTGAGCGGCGCGACACGCCGAGCCACCGGTACCGCACACGGAGCACGACTCGAGCCACCTCAGCGTCCATCTGGCTCGGAGACAGCCTGGAGACTCCGCCTTGAGCCTCCCCATTTATCATATTAGTTAGACTTTATTTGTGTGTAATTTATGTTTATTTGATTGTATTCGGTTTGCTATTTTGATTGTAATAGGGGCTTATGTGCAATTTGGACCCCGTGGGCCCCACGGGCCCCCCAGGCCCCATCCCATTGAGCCACCTCAGCCTAGGGTCCCATGTGGGGTCAGTCAACCTTCCACATGGAGGCTTCTAGAAGGGTGGGCCAAGTGGGGGGACATTGGAATACAAATGTCAACAAAATCCACCCATTCCCACCTACCATGTCCCCTTGACCCACCCTAGTCAATGGGCCCCCCCCCCCCCCCCCTTAATTTATTTATTGTATTTTGTGTGTGTGTGTCACACTCAATCCAGGCCACCCATTCCCATCCCTAGATCCAACGGTGGACAATGGATATGAGATGTAACACATAAATACTTGTAATTTCCCATTTTGAGGAATTAATGCATTCATTTGGAAGAAAATATCTTGGAGCAGCCTGGTGCGCCCCCCTCCTCTCTCCTCCCTCTCCCCCTTGAAGCTGTGAAGGCTTCCCTCTGGAGGTGTGACTCCTCCCCTTATCATTTCGGTCGCCGCCGTCGCCGCCACGAGCCGCCATCGCATCACCGCCGAGATCGCCGGAGTTCTGCCTTCATCCGACCACAGCAGATTCCATGAATTCTCTGTGTCAGCCACGAGCTCAGATCGACCTGGGATTTTAGGGGATGCTCCAGAGGTGTCAAGAACGTCCCAAAAATTTTGGTTGGTCATAAAGATCCCATTTGATATTTTTTTATTTTCGTCCAACCTTAATTTACAGATCTGTCTGCTTGCTATTTCAATTTCCACCCGCCCTGTGTTTCCCATGTTCGGACCTCTTTCTGATTTTTTTTAGATCCTCCAATTTTACTGGGAGTTCTGTCCACCAACCCCTCCGTCTCCAAATTTTCTGGAATTTTTTTGAGGCCATTCCATATTTTTTCAAAAATTGATCTCAGAGCTAGCTACAGTGCTGTCGACCTGTTCCCAGATCCGACCACCCTCCAGTAAACAAATCATAACAAATCCCAGCCACCTCCAATCAGGACATAAAAAATATCCTCGTTTTACTTGTTCAAAATCATATATCTTTGATGAAGAGCTGAAGAACTGAATCGGCCAACTTCTTCACGGTCAAAGGCAGTCTTCAGACAACTCACCTGTAGATCTGAGATCTCGGTTACTGTACAATAGGGAGTTGTAAATTCATTAAAGTCCATATCCGACCAGATCCAGTAGTTCCCTCTGAGCCTAGATTGAAGGATTTGAAGAGATCTTTCCAACGATAGCTCATGCGCCCCTATCCGACGTCGGGATTGATCGCAGCGGCCGTTTTTGCCGGAGCGCGCGCCGGAAAATAGCAATCAAAATCCGTGGGAAGTTAGTTCAAGAATTGGGAATCGGGGCCGATCGACCCCCGATCGGTGTTCCCTATTGTGCCCCTGTGATTTTGATGATGGCTGTGGTTTTGATGATTGGCTTTTGATGTGTGTTAATCATTGTGAGTCATCTTGCTGTGTGAGTCATCATGTTGATATTCAGTCACTTTCTGTTCATAATGCAGTCTTTTTCAAATGTTCAGTCAAGCATTGCATATTCTTATGTTCAGTCTGATTATCAAAGCATTGTATTGCTGTTCAGTTAGTTTAACATATTTAAAGCATTGCATGTTTTATGTTAGTCATTTTATCTGCTGCATAAAGCATGTTCAGTTATGCTGTCTGTTTGTGCAAGTCTACACATCCTATTTGGTCGCTCTCCAAGTCTATACACTGCCAGCACACACGTACAAAATCTCTTCATGTGAAGTCTTCACATCGACTGTTCATGCAAAGTCTAGACATTCGATCAAGTTTGTACACTGGTCTTGGGATATGGATTCATAAAGTACATACACTCTTCGGTTGACTTCAACTGAAGTATGTACATCGGCATGCATTGCATCAAGTGTATACATTGGGTCATGCATTCACTGTAGAGTCTACACATTGCTGGGTCTTATTCAATGCTTCATGCATTTATCAAGTCTATACGCTGGAAGACAAAGTCTATACAGCGTCAACTCATTGGGCTGCAGCGTCAACTCAGCAAGTCTATACATCCTCAGTTGAACGTAAAGTATATACGTTGCAGCGTCAACTCATTGGGCTGCAGCGTCAACTCAGCAAGTATGCACATCGCCTCATTTCTTCAAAGTCTATACGCTGGATCGTCTTTCTTAGCGTCTTCATATTCGAAGTCCATACATTGGACTTCACCTAAAGTCTGTACATCACTGTAGCTGCATCGTCTCATGCAGCGTCTCATTCAAAGTCTATACATCCACCATCTTACCCAGCGTCTCATGCAAGTCTGTACAGCCTTTGCATTTCAAAGTCCATTCGTTGCACTCTCAAGTCTGTACAGCCGATCGTCTCAGTCAGTGTCTCACAGTTCCAAGTCTATACACTGGACTGTGCTCTCAAAGTCTGTACATTGCCTTCAAGGCACCAAGTCTATACACTCTCCTGTTCACATCTCTGTGAAGTCTATACATTGCTGATCGAACGTAAGTCCATACATTCCAACCTTTTCCTACGTTCGCTGCTTTAGCTTCACTCCAAGTCTATACATTGGACTGCCAGTCTTTACCTACGTTCAGAGCCTCAAGTCTATACAGTGGTAAAGTCTGCACATTGTGCTTTGAAGCTCAAAGTCTGTACATTGGCTTCACATCTTCAAGTCTGTACATTGGCTTCGCATCTACAAGTCTGTACACTGCGCTGCCAGCCTGCACGTAGCAACTCTATACATTGCTGTCTGCCTGCAATGTAGAGTCTGTACATTGCATGCTCGCTGCATCATCAAGTCTAGACATTGCCTCAGGCTGAGCAAGTATATACAGTGCATACTGTTGCACTTCAAGTCCATACACTGAGCTCGCTGAAAAGCCTCAACTCTATACACTCTCACACTGTGACACACTTGCCTATTTGCCATCCCTGAGTCTATACACTCGAAGGGCCTCATACACTTCACAAAAGTCCACACATTTCATCCTTTGTACTAATGCATTCTTCAGCTAGTCTATACACTAAGTTTGCTTGAAGTCTCACGAGTCTACACACTCCTTCAGTGTACACACTTACTTAATCTGATATCCCAATGTCTGTACATTCGTATCTGAATGAATTAACTGATAATTTGTTCTTTGTCTAACAGGGAATGTTCGTGAAGGCTAATGAAGGCACGTGATCCAAGGAAGGACGAGGTGCCCAGATGAGGACACGTGTACTGACAGCCTACTGGATGCTGCAACGTGGTCTGAATTCTTAGGGCGGGAAATGTGGAAACCACACGCGCCCTAGCTGCTACTGCTGCTGATATAAATAGAAACCTTCGTCTTTAGATGAAGAAAGATCGAAGTAGAAGGACTGAAGCCTTGAGCAGAAGTAAGAAGAAATAAGAGTGAGCCGGCAGAAGAAGAACAGCATGAGAGAAAAGGAGAGCAGAGGAGAAAGAAAGAGAGATCGAAGTTGAGAGAGTAGAAGCTGTGAAGAAAAAGCAGAGTGCAGAGAGGTCTTCAATCCAGTGAAGAAAGGAAAGAAAAGAAAGAAAAGAAGAGAGCAGAGAAGAGAGTGAGAGTGAGAGCAGAAGAAGGAAAAAAGAGAGATAGTGCTCGTGAGAAGTGAGAAGAAAGAGAGAAGAAAGAGAAGCAGAAAGAAGAGGAAGAAAAGAAGAGGAGGAGAGAGTCTATTGAAGATCAGTTCAGTCTGTTCGTGGATCAAATCCAGAACGACTATGCTCATTGAGAGCTACATCTCTTGTGTTTCATTTCCAGTTTTTGTTGCTGTGCTTTTTATGTTTCTTTATTTTTTCTTTTGTTTCTATGGTTAGCCTTGTTCTTCCGATTGCCCTGCTGGGGATCGGGTTCCTCCTGTGGATTCAGGAGAAGGGAGACTTGTCTCCGGTTCTGTGCTTGTGGCTTGCAAGTCCAGGGGTCCCTCCGGTTGGAGGAAGAGAGGTCTGCGACCTCTGGTTGCTGGTGACTGGGAGTCACTAGCGGGTTCCCTCCTGGTCTGGAGGAAGAGAGACTTCGGTCTCTAGTTTCCAAGTGGCTGGGAGTCACTTGGGGTGTCCCTCCGGTTGGGAGGAAGAGGGGAGGCTGTTCCCCTGGTCAAGCTGTGTGGCAGCACTTGTTCGCAGACTGAGTCTGCAGTTTCTAGTTGTGTGCTAGTGGAAGCCTCACTCCGGTTGGGAGTGAGGGGTGGATGTAGGTCTTGGTGACCGAACCACCTAAAAATCTGTTGTGCTGTGTGATTGACCTTGTGCGCGTGTTCCTTGTCTTCTACCACCCTTCATAGGTTGCCTTGAGCTCTATTGTTTCTATCGGTACTGCTTCCGCTAGGTGATCTTTTTGGCGCGCCTAACATATTTGCTCAATTGATTGAGCTGTCTGTGTTTTAATTCCGCATATTATTTGAGCGAAAAGTTTTTTAAGGGCAGGATTCATTCACCCCCCCTCTGAATCCGGGCCTAGCACCCTAACATTCCCGGCCGACCGCTGTCCATGGAGGCGCGCCACCAGGGGTCCCCATCACAGTGGGTCCCACCCCCGCAGATCTGAAGGACAGCGTTGTCCGTGGGCCCCACGGGCCCGTAGAAGCCGCCGTTCGGAAAGCACGAAAACGCGGAGTTCGGCACCGCCGGGCGACATCAAGATGCTGCCCGTCAACCCGAGTTGCGTGATTCCCGGACCCCACATGTGACCTTTTACCTCCCTGCATGGAGTGGGTCGACTTAGTGTATTGCTGTAATAATTGTTAACCGGGAGTCCGTGATTCGGCCGGGGTTGTCTTTGCCACGCCGGGTGTGTGGAGGTAATGGTCTGAACCTCTTGGCGTTCATTTGCTTAGCTAGTATATGGTCTTTTGCCGCTGCCGAGAGCGATAGGTACTAGCCCGTGTGTCCATGTCACCGCTGTGAGTGTGAGAGTGACCCGTCCTGTGACTTGATCCGAGTCCGGAAGTAAGTCGACTACCCGTGAACTCTGCCGGTTCTTCAACCGCGCACGATCCGCGTTTCCCTCGCTTGGGACGACGAGTGAGCTTGCGTTTCTGTTAGCGACGTATAGCCCATAGGAGCTCTCCGTGTCGGGCTTAGTGTCTCTCCTATCATGTGTTGCTGGTCGTGTCCGCATCTAGAGTCCGAGGTCCATACCACGTAGAGTCGGTCCCCGTGTCCATCCCGCATCAAAAACCAACAACGTTTGATACATGGAAGAAAACTAGGTGAGATTGGTGCCTTGTAGGCTACCTGACATGTTCAGGAATGACATCCTCACAATGGGGTGCCCTTCCTGTGAACTATATAGGGTTTAGGAAACCCAGTCAGGGGTTAAATGGCGCCTCTCAGGCTGCCATTTATCGGTGAATGGCATCCAGAAACCAGGCGCATCATTCGGGGGTTCATGGTCTTGGAAAAACAAAACTCGGGGTCCGTTTAATAGGCACCCAGGTTATTGCCATCTTCTTGAAATTGGCACCCAGGGGGCTGCCATCTTCTTGAAATTGGTGCCATGGGCTGCCACCTTCTGTTAGAAGGCATCCTAGGGGCTGCCATGATCTTCATTTTTAGTTTTGTAAATAACTTTGTAATATATTTTTAGTTCTTTTGCTGTTATTAGTTTTTGTGAGAGAGTTTGTGGGTTTTTGGTGTTATCAGGAGACCCCCTTCAGGTTTCAATTTCATTCACTGTTACTTTATGTTTTTGAGTATTTTAGTCTTGTTTAGTCATTTACATGCTTATATGATCTTCATTTAAATTTATTATCTTCTTCAAAGTTATTCATATTTAAGTTCTATACATTTTCTATTATTATTATTTCCTCTAATTCCTCTTCGCTTTTAAGTTATTGCACGTTTTTTTAAGTTCTGTCCTGGCACATTACTATTCATCCGAGTTGATACCTTATTTTGTTCCTCCATTTTGAAGCCCTTCCAATCCTCTTTTCTTTCTGAGTTCTTCATAAAAGTTGTTCCTCTCTTGTAGATATACATTTTCTTTCTCTACCACTTCCTATGATTCTTCACTATTTGTAAGTTATGTTTATTTTCCCACGGTTCTATCTTTTACGAGTTTTCTGTTCATCCGCGCCGATAGATATCAGTGTTTCATTATTTTCACCATCTTCCTCTCATTGTCTATCTCTGCACTCTTCATAAAACTTCTTCCTAACTCTCAGATCTTCAACTTTATCTTCTGTCACTTCTTCTACTTTTTTCTGGTTTTAAAGTTATTTCTCTTCCTAACCCACCCTATTCTCATTATAATTTTCCATGTGTTCTTCAATCTATTCCACCCGTTCTACACACTAGTGTTGACACTTGCTGGTGTTGACACAAGTGTCAACACTAGGTGTTGACACAAGTGTTTGTAGGTGTCGACATGGAGGTTTAGCTTGTAGTTAGATTAGGCTAACAGATTATTTGACAGATTAACGAATAGATTAGGTAAAACATGATAAAGTTAATCATGTAAACATGTAATTAGATTAGGCTAGCAAATTTATTTAACATATTAGCACAATATATCGGGTGGGGATGAGGTTAATACTACTAATACTTATTTTACCCTAGATTAGCTCTGCTAGATTAGCTGCTGATTAGGTTAAAGCTTGAGAATACCTACCAACCCATTTACTTAAACATGGTCTATCTAGAATATGGTGTAATCATTTAGCGTAAAACATGTATGTAACACAAGTAATGTGAAGATTTAGCTCATCATGCGATTAGATTAGGTGGTCTAACATACTAGTTAATATATTCTAACAGATTAGCTAACATTTACTTGATCTATGTGAAAGCATGATAGAAATTATTGTAAACACGGTTTATCGTATGGAACATCGCATGGAGATGAGCTAATACTATATTTTTTTTTCCTAGATTAGTTATATTAGACTAGCTAATCTTTGGTTAAAAGCCTGAGAACACCTACCTCTGTGAAGACAACTAGGTACGGGTAAAAGAAAAGGGCAGCTTTCTTCCCTCCTCTGCAACCTCTGCAACTTCAGAGAATGCTCCCCCCTCTCTGCAGCAAGCCTTCGGAAGAATGGAGGGAGCCTCAATCTAGGGAATATTATAGTGTTTTGGATAGACAGGAGGGGAAACAAGATCCTAGATAATCGCGTCACAGTGCGATGCCAGCTCAAACGTGTTGTTCATGTCTGAAAAGGACAGAGGATAATGGGATGCCAACCAAGGTTTGTCTGGAAAAAGTCACAACGTGGAGGGGGTCGTGTAAGCTAAATTATAGGGGCGCACCATCATATGTTAACAATGATTACAACGCTTAGAAATTTTATATCTAATTAACTATGTTAATAAAAATAGTAAAATACATATTTTTATGATCCCTAGATTTTTTTTATATTTATCAAAATTTTAGTTTATTAAAATATGCCAGAATAAAATTCAACCCGAAACTCCGTATCTAACTTTAAAGATTTTTATCTTTAACAATTGGTGGAATCAGTTTATGAAATTTCATGGCTAGGATCCTTATATTTTTCTCTTATTTTTCATAAATTTTATTTCTTAAAATTTTCTTTAAATAAAATTGACACTATTCATGTACCTAAGGTTGGTGCAAAACCTGTTCAAGCGTAGGTATAGGTCAATATACTTCCTGTGCAAACGATCACGATCAAGAGCTTGAACAACACTTCCAGTACAGCCAATGCTTTTCATGCATATACATAGTCAATGCATTGATTTGTCGCGCACACACACTAAGTCTATACATCTTTCACTTCAAAGTCTGTACATCGCATGCCTGAGCATCCCTCTTCAATGTGCATACTTTCATATATGCATTTGTGCATCATTATAGAAAGTTTGTACATCGCCATGTAGCATGCACGCATTCAAAGTCTATACACTCCTTGCCATTGCATGCATTCAAAGTCTGTACACTCTTCTCGTAAGTCTGTACATCGTCCTGTTGCATGCACACTAAGTCTATACATCCATCAGCTTAAAGTTTGTACATCGTCCTGTCGCATGCACACTAAGTCTATACATCCATCATCTCAAAGTCTATACACTCTCGGACCAAGTCTGTACAGCCCGTGTGCTCCATGCATTCAAAGTTTATACATTCCTATCTTTACCTACGTCCACTGGTTTAGCAAACACACAAGTCTATACATTGGTTGCATAGCTTGCCATGCATAGCCGGTGCATTCCTCATTTGCTACAAACTCAAAGTCTGTACATCGTCTAGTCTGTACATTGTCCATTTGCTATAACTCAAAGTCTATACATCGTCTGCTAGCACACACGCAGAGTCTGTACATTGTCCATTTGCTGCAACTCAAAGTCTATACATTGGCTGGTTGCATGCATACACAAAGTCTACACATTCTCCGTTGATAAGTCGGTACATCATTACTCAAAGTCTGTACATTGTTGTCACAAGCACATTAAGTCCATACATTCGTTCATGCAATATCTGAGCATCCATTTCCAATGTACATACCTTACTATCTGCATTTGTGCAATCCTTCAGGCAAAGTCCATACATTGCTTGTTGTTGCATATAGGTTTTTGACTCGGTGCAAGTTTTGCTAGCCTATAACGTATAATTATTTGGCATAAAAGATAAATGGTGGATGCTAGGATTTGAACCATGGTCACTAGGTTGAAAGGTACATCACTTAACCAACTACACTAGGAAGTCACTTGTTAAGTGAATAATCTTTACATATGATAACTCCGTGTTCCAACTTTATACTTAAGCTTCCTCTAGAGTTTATCTAATATATATTTTTTTTATTTGGGAAATATTATTAATAATTTTTTTATCATTTTTTTCTACGGGGTGCTACACCCTCCCCCACTTAAACGAATTTGGTCCCCCAAATTCAATTGCATATATGGAGACAATGAGGGTGAGAATTACTTACGGACTATAATAATTCTAGAAATCTCCTTCTCATAGACTCCTCGGTTTCCCATGTAGCTTCTTGTTCTAAGCATCGATTCCATTGAATTTTAACCATAGGGATCGTCTTGTTCCTTAGAACTCAGATTTCTTGGTCGGGGATCTTTACTGGCCTTTGCTCATAGGTAAGGTCCTTCTGTATCACCAAGTCAGTGTGATCGATGACGTGGATAGGATCGTGCACATACTTCTTCAGCATAGAAATATGGAATACATTGTGCACTTCCGAGAGTTGAGGAGGTAAGGCAATGCGGTAAGCCACCTCATCCACTCTTTCCAATACTTCAAATGGACCGATAAACCTTGGTGTAAGCTTGCCCTTAACACCGAATCTTCTAATACCTTGGCCGGGAGATACCTTGAGAAATGCATGCTCACCCACTTGAAATTCCAAATCTCTCCTTCTGTTATCAGCATAAGATTTTTACCTGCACTGAGCTACCTTGAGTCTCTCTCTGATAAGGTGTATCTTTTTAGTTGAATCTCTAACCATATCTGGGCCTAGAAGTTATCTTTCACCGACTTCATCCCAGCATATTGGAGATCGACAACTCCTGCCATAAAGTACCTCGAAAGGTGCCATCTGGATACTGGCTTGATAACTATTTGATGTGACACCGACTTTGTGAATGCAGCAACTAGACCGAGGGTCCTTGGACTTACCAAGCAAGCACAACGCACAAGAGTAGAGAATTACGCAAGTTGCCAAGCCACCGTTGCGCACACGATTCCCGGGTGACTCGGCGATGCCGAGTGGAGGTAGTGGAACAAAGCCCTTGCTGGTAGAGGACCAGCAAAGCTATGGTCGCCCTCCCGAGGGTACGGTGCCCACAATCAAAAGGCTGGCTAGGTGCCGAAAGGGCACCGGGTCGCTCTCTCACAATCCCACGATGACCACTCGTAAACGGGGAGCTTCGTGGTCGGGCGCTCTCTCACCGTCAACAGAGCAATTCCACGGATATTATATGAACAAACTACTGATATGAGAGCAAGGGATAGAGCTTACCCGGTTGGTTTGAAGAAACCAACCCCGTTCGGAGACGAGGGCGAGCGGGGAAGTGTGGGTTCCCCGCACACTGCGTCGATGAAGCTTGATCCCTACTAATTATTTACATGCACTACGCCTCACGCAGGAGGGTGGATCTCGGGGTGGGGAAAAGTGGATTACACACAAACACTACCTCCACATAGGGAGGGGCGGTAAGCCGGCCAGGCGGGGAGGGGCGTGAAGCTAAGACGAAGCCGGATTGCCCTCCCGGGGTTCTGTCCGCCGGTTCTGCCCGCTGATAGGCACTCGCTGTCGACTCCGCTGTGATCGCTCCCGGACTCAAAAGTGAACAAGACCAACGCCAAAATGTTGGTGACTGACTCGGGATGAAGCCTGAATTTTGTTGGCACCAGAAGTTAACGACGCTGGCCGGGACAGACGCTAGACCGGCGCTGCTCTACTCTACCTTGGACTAAGTTCAAGTTGTTGCAGAAGGTTGGCGACTTCACCACGATCGCTCCCGTGAGCCAATCGAGACGGGATCCGGACGGTTACGAGCGTGGTCAAATCCTCTTCGATCAGCAACCAAGATGGGCACCATAGGAGGTCGGAGCAGGGAGGTGGAACCCGAAGAGTGAGAGGGGTCTGATCAATCCCTGACAGAACTGACCTGCGCACCTGGAGAAAATAATTTGGAACGGGGAACTCCAAACTCCAAACGAGGTCCCTCTTGCCGTGTTGGACATAGGACTGGTGGGTCTTCGCCCCGGTCAAGTGGCGCACCAAGTGGATCACCGGTGTGGTGGAAGTAGCTTCTGAATGACAGCTCTGGTTTCTGGCCGGACTGGTTCTGCGCAGTTGGTGAAGAATGGCTCTCCCGGACAGCTCCGAACTCGAATTGGGGCGGGATCACCTCGCCTACGAAGACGACTGAAAGAGCTTTCCAGAAATGTTGGATACGCCTCCAGAAGATGTGCGGTGAAGAGTTGGTTGACTCTGCAACTCGACCCTTGACTACTACCTGCAGACTGAGATGAATAGGGTGATGATAGGTGATGGGAGACGGAGTAGATGGGGTGGGAAATGGGGTGGATGGGTGTGGGGATGACACCTGAATATGTGGGGGTCTGTTAGGGGGTGATACAAGGTGTGGGAGGGGCAGAAAGGAGGCTAGGAGGTGATCTAGCAAGTGGAGGAAGGGGGAGCTGCGAATTTGGGTTGGGAAGGAGAGAGGGAGGAGAGATCTCTCCTTTGGTTTGAATGTGGGGTTAATGGTGGTTGGTTAATGAAGTCTTGGGGAGGAGAAAGGGTGTGTTGGGAGATGGGATTCTCCCTTGGGAGATGGAGGGGTGGCTTGGGAATGGGGAGGGTTGTCTTGGAAGGTGGAAGGTTGCTTGGGACTTGGTGAGAGTAATGGTGGGAGTGATGGGGCCTTGGGAAGATGAGGGGTTGGGGTGAGGTGGATGATGAGGTGGCAAGGGAGGAAGGTGAAGGGGCAAGGGCGCCCAAGGGAGAGAGAGAGGGGGTCGCCCCCTTTAGAGAGAGAGATAGAGAGAGAGAGAGAGAGAGAGAGAGAGAGAGAGAGAGAGAGAACACAAGGGATTTTAAGATTTCTCTTAAACTTTGATTCATTCATTAGTTCTCCATGGAGGGATTGGGGTCCTATTTATAGGAAAACCCTCAATTTACAAAAAGTCCTCACCTTTTGGATTATTGACAAATGACCAAGGGGGGAAGGGGGCGCCCATGGGCCAAGCCCATTGAAGTGGGCCCGTTAACCCACTAGGCCACCTAATGCTACTTAGACTTAGATAGATGACTCACTAACTTAGGTACTTGACTCAATAAAAGGAAAATTACATGTTTAAGACTCAAAGAAAGATATGAAAATTACATAGCTAGACTCAGAAAATCAAGATGAATACAATGGCGAGCATCTGGACCCTTGGAGAAATGGGAAGTGGTAAGCGATGTCCTCATCATACTCCCGGGGTGTAGAGAACTTGACTCTATCGAGTAAAGATCCATCGTATGCGGAGGGAGCCACGGCGGGGTTGCCCACAAGTCTACCAAAGGTAGCTGGTCCTTTCACTAAGCGAGGTAGCGCCCTTACCCTTTGCTCCAGATGACAGTGACCTGTTCATACAATATCCGTTCAACATGCTCATGCTGGTCTCTTTGGGCTGGTAGCTTTCTCTCAAGGGTAGGTGCTCTCTCAAGGGAGGGGATGAGCTCAATTTCCTCACTGGGCGTCACCGTGGGACCCATGTATGGCACCAGGTCAGCCACGATGAAAAGTGGGGCTTACTCTGTATTCCTCAGGGAGGTCTAACACATAAGCATTAGCGCTGATGTATCTCAGGACCTGGAAGGGACCTGTTCCACGAGACCTCAGTTTTGAGACATTCTTAGAGGATAGTCTCTCAGTCCTCACCATCACGGAATCACCAAACCAGAATTCTTGGTGGCAGCGGTGAGAGTTGGCTAATTGTTTGTTCATCTCGTTGCTCTTGTTGATGTGCTTGCGAGGGTTGCCATGCAATGTCATAAATGATGATCCTCTAGGGATGAAGGGAGGGCCTGGACAACCAAATTTAGCCCTATCAAGTGTTACATTGGTTTTGACGGACTTAGGAGGATCGGGGCATACATAAATGGCTCTATCAGGTATGGGTGCAGTGAATGCCGGAGGACCTGGACTTCCATGTATACTCCTATCATGCATAAGATGGATGATGAGTGGGGGAGGACCTGCATATCCAAATGTAAACCTGTCGTGCACTGGACCTAGTGTGTATATGACACAAAGAGATGACTTGACTTACTTGCCCTACCACATGAAGCAAAATGTTGTGACACATGCATTCCTATCAAGATGGTCCCATCTTTAGGTGGGGGTTGATTTGGGAGTTTCCACTCATGGGGGTCGAAGGGGTCCCAGAAAGTGGACATCTTGGGATAGGTCAATTCCTCATTTCCTAGGTGGATGTCACCCTTGGTCATGGCTCTCATAGTGTGGGCTAAGTTTTGGAATGGGTGGGTTAGGTTCGACATGGTGGGTGAGGGTAGAAAAAGGTGGGTGGTGGGTAAGGCGACTAGGTCCCATGGGTTCATTGACTTCCATTGGGAGGGATCAAAGGGGTCATGGAATGGGTTGCCAAGGAAGAGGTATTCTATGTCCTCAAGGTCCTCAAATGATGGTGAGTCCTCCTCCTCTAATGAAGTAATTGAACCGAAGTCTTTGGCGGGATGGTTGGCCATGAATGGAGGGCTTGGCATTCTACCCGAAATAAGCAACTCTAATTCGTGGATAGCATCGGACTCATCGGGTGTAGGGAGGAATAAAAGAAGGTCGCTAGTGTAGCAACCCACAGTGTAAATCGAGGAGATGGACCCGACACATAGGTGTAGGAGGTCAAGGCTCCTAGGTCGGTCAGCCACTGTGGTCAATATGCCAGTTAACTCCATTTGCCAAGCTAGACCCTTAAGAAGATCCCCTAATGTTTCCACTTGATAGGATGATTGGATTGTGGTGTGATAGGTGGATAAGGGTACTATGGGGAGGTGTTGTTCCATGGAAGGGTAGGCATGGGGCAGGATAGGGTGAGCCCGGTTTTCCACTAGCCATCTAACCAAGGGCCCACTTATGATAAGTTCACTCCCAATTGGAGGGGGTGGCATGAAAGGCGAAATTTCTTCCTCATTTTGGGCATGATTTTCCTCCAAGGTGGGGAGTGGTTCTGGGGTGTTCCCTACTAGAGGGTCGGGTGTGGGGATCATGGTTTCCTCTACCAAGGAGGTGAGTAGGTCCTTTGTAGGTGGGGTGATGCTGGTTGGCATATGGCGCTCTTGGGGTGGTGGGTAATGGGGGACTTGGGATAGGATGGGGAGGGGTAGTAGTGGAGGCTTAGGTTGGGCATCTTGTAACTTACGGGGGAGGGTGCACCTAGTTAGGCTCAATGGGTTTTCGTTGGGTAGGGATGAGTTCTCTTGACCCAACTCTTGGCATTGGGCTTCATATTCCTCCTCCCAATCTAGGGGAGCCTCATGGACTTTGGTCACCTCCTCAAGTTCCCTTTGGATAGGGGTAACTATTTCTTCAGTTAGTGAGTTGGACATCTCTCGTGAAGGGCATTGATGGATGAAGTGTCCAAAGCCTCTACACTTAGAGCATTGTTGTCTATTTCCCTGAGTGGTCTCACCCACACTTGGCCCATTGGAACTCCCGTCTCGCCGGGGTATGGGTTGACTAGGGATGACCCTTGTTGGATGAGGGGTGGGAGGAGGATTTGTGGGCCGAAATGGGGTACTTCCGTTTGGACATGGCATGGGTGTCTTCAGGAGAGGGTGTAGGTTGGGACGGGGTCCCATGTTATTGGCATCATACGGTCATGGAGTGAACCTAGGAGACCTAGAGAATCGCATCATTCTTGAGGATTGGTTGTCCAGGTTATCTCGGGGACGTCTCTCCTCACGCCCGTGTTGATATTTATTTGCCTATCTTTTATCTTACTTTTGAGGTTTGCAAAGTAATATGACAAGATGACAAACAAGCAATCAAAGATCTACTCAAACCTGTGAACCTGTGAACATGAACCTAGGCAATCATAGCCAGCTCTAGCATGGGCATGCTACCTCAATCAAATTACGCTAAGGAAAAGGAAAACACACGCCGGGGCGTGGAGCAAGGAACAAATAAAAACACACCGCTAGGGGTGGAACAAGCAAGGAAAATAAAGAAGATATGATGAAGAAGATAGCTAATGCCCAATACCAAGGAAAGATGTGATCGCCACCAAAGTAAACACAAGTCAAAGACCTGAATATACCTTGGAAATAGGTGGATGAAGCACCCGCCCATGGGAGAGAAAACCAAGGAAAGCCTGCAGATCAACTTGGAAGTAACGGCTAGAACCCTGTGCGTCGCTTGGAAGTGACGGCCGCACGATAGACCGCCGGAAGATAGTGACGCGCCTGCACCAGACCGTCAGGTAACCTGCAGTAGTAAAGCTTGAATTCTTTTAACTCCAACTCTTCCAGTCGGCTAGAAGACTTGGGCCTCGTGCTAATGAACCTGTAAACCTGCCAAAGATGTAGAAAGATAAGACAAGACAACCTCAATTAGCCCTTTTCACAAGTATAGCATCAATTCTTAAAGAGTTGAAGATCATCAAAAGGAGAAGGGATTACCGAGGAGTTTTGGTTTTTTAACCCCTCTGGGTGTTTTAAAAGTTTGGGAGGATGTTTGTATGCTTAAAGAACAGTGAAAAACGTGGAGGAAGAGGAGGGACAATGCTTTGTTTTGAGGAAAACCAAGGAAGGACTCAAGCATGCAAGGATGAACTTGAAAGATAAAACCAAAGTACTCCCTTGATTAGAAGATGGATGGACGTGGGAAGCAGCTCCTCCTGGATGAAGATGGCTCCTGAGTTCGGCAGCACTTCGTCGTGAATCAAATCTTCCTCTCCTTCGGCCATGAAGTCAAGGGTTCTATTTATAGACCCTCAAACTCTTAGGTCGAGCAGAGGATAATTCAGTAAGATAAAGAGATAACTCTTAGCAAATCCTTGAAGATAAAATCACCAAGAGTCCATAGAAACAAACGGGGGGTCTTGAGGATCAGATTTGAAAGAGATAACGTCAATCCAAATCCTTATCTCGACCACGGAGTAGCAGAAAAAAGGCCTGAACTTCCAGGACTCTCGGAAGGAAGTAACGGCTGCACGACAGACCGCCACTTGGAAGTAACGCATCAAGGAACGACCGCCATTTTCAACCCTATCCCAAAGAGATAAGATCAACGGGAAGAAGACCCAACAAGCTGGACTCTTCAAGGAAGCGACGGCCAAGGCATAGGGCGTCAGAGTGAAGCAACGGCTGGACGACAGACCGTTATTATCAACATGGAATCAAAAGGATAAGCTCTGAACACGAGGCCTTAAGCTCTAGGACTCTTCAAAGAGTAACGGTCCAGGACTCCTCCGTCAGAAGGAAGCAACGCGCCTGACTGGGACCGTTATTAACATTGAGGTTCAAAAATAGAGTGAAGGGTTTGCTAAGATTCATCCAACGAAATGCCACCGGGAGCCACATCTTAATCCAGGAATTTAGACCCAAGAAATAGGCTTCAACTGACCAAGAGACTCAATGAAGGGTGAACAACTTGGAGCATCATATAGAATGAAATAAGGAGATGACCCGACTTATTGGGTATAAAACGGGTGTCAACAGATGCCCCTCCTTAACGTCCTCTTTGCAGGGGAACGAGCGGAGGTGAAGCGGAAGCGAAATGGAACATGGAGATGAAGCGGAAATGAAGCGGAGTGTATCAAAAAGAGGGCGTTAAGGTAAATGACACCCGTTCTGTACCAACAAGCGATAGGAATTTTCTGGAAAACCTCGAATTGATCACAAGGAAATAGCCAACCAAAGGACGCAAGTCTGGAGGAACTATTTAACTAAGGAAAGGAAACACGGCTAGCCGCCGGAGGCAATGGAAAAGAAAGAGACTAAACTCCAGACAGGAATCTTCAGCGAACCAGATCAAGCGAGCAAATCGAAGGAAACCTTCTAATTCAGAGTGGAATGATTCTCCTTACTCGGGATTAAGAACACAGCTGTTCACCATCATCGAGACCTTAAACAAATGAAGCTTCACGAATGCTCAAGAAATGCGTATGATGCATGCTGGGCTAAAGGAAAACAAAATCTTCAAAACAGAATGCAAAGAAAGATAAAATAATAAGATACTCGAGAATAATATTGCTAGATCGGAGAAATCAGAGTCAGGACACCATCTGCAACCACGGCGTGCAAGACAGAACCATCGTCCCCAAATTTTCCAATCTAACGGCCTATCCAACGATTAAACATGTGAGCTTAGATCATCATCATTTTGGTTTCAGGGGAACATCAGATCCCAGGACACATGAATGACCAGCCGGTTCTCGAGGTAATATATCATAGATAACATATAGTAATGCATTAAGGGAATGAGGGAGTGATATACAATACCTGACTTACCTACCGGACGGACGGCAAAGCGTGACTTTACTCGTAATTCCTTTCATGAAAGACAGGTTAGCCAAAAATAAATATGATCAAGAATCCAAGGCATAACCATTGTACGTGCAAGAGGCATCCATAAGGAACATCATGACAGAAAATGGAACCATTTTGACATTAATTAGACCAGTTAATTCACCAAGAAACTTGCAAGCATATAACGGTCTGAGGATAGGGCGTCACATCAAGTAACGGATCACCCTTGATCCGTCATAAATCAGGCGGTTCACATTCTTCAATAAAACAGTCCATTACATGTAACGGTCAAAAATAGACGCGTCAGAAGGATGTGACGGTCGGTCGATAGACCGTCATATTTCCTGAGATTTCAAAAAAAAACAACCGAACGGTTACGGCCCGTTCATTCAAACACTCAACGCCCAAAACACCCCAAAATCGAGAGCTCCGGTGACCACCGTCCCAATGACCACCGTGGCCGGCGACGAGGCACCCCAGCCTCCACCACAGAAGAGAGGGAGAGGGAAGAAGATGGCCATACGGCGGCTCCACCGCCGGATTGAACGGGAGGCGATCCCGCCGGTGGAAGAAGAACAACCGGTGAGGCGAAGTCCAAGGGAGGAAGAGGAAGCTCCCACGGCCACGGGGGATGAAGGGGAAGTTCCCTTGGGTGCAGAGGAGCCCAAGGAACCAGAGAAGAAGAAGAGGAAAGCCATGGACCACGAGGTAGGCCCTCCGCCCTAATTTTCTAATTTTTATTTTTTTGTGCTTATTTATGGATGCATGTGAGGGAAAGGGGTAGAAATGGGTCTACGAACCCACTAGGAACAATTGTAGGCCATTTGGCCAACATGGGAGACCATGAGAATGCAAGGGAAAAAATTCCCAAATGCAGACAATGTGACGGTCATGCCAGCGACCGTCACACTCCTGACGCGCCACACTGAGGCCGTCAGAGGCAAGTGACGCCCTACCCCAGGGCCGTCACTTTTGCCAGGGACTTAAACTATTTTTTAGGGTTTTCAGTTTTTTAAATTTTTATTTTGTTTTCAATTAAGAATGATTTATGCAATGATTATATGATGCAAATTGGACTAATTAATGATCTAATATGCAATGCAGGGGAAGAGACGATCGCGGATCTCCTGGCTTCAGATCCGGGCAGTGTACCAGGCATTGCCCGATTACCAGAGAGAGAGACTTGCCGAGATGGGATTCGCCGAGGTGCTCAGCATCGAGGTGATCCGGATGGATACTCCGGTACTGTACGCCTTGCACGAGAGATGGGACCCGATCAGCCGAGCTTTCATCTTCCCGTGGGGCCACATGATCCCCATGCTAGAAGACATAGCGAGGATTACTGGATTGAGAGTCCACGGAGCTGCGGTGACAGGGTGGACATACGGCGACTACCGAGAGATGGCGCAGCAGCTGCTCGGGCTAGATTTGATCAGGTCGGGACAGTCCTCCTCCCAGCTTTCGAGATCCGTGCTGCAGGAGAGCTTGGGACTGAGAGGAGCGGCGATCGCCGTAGGAGAGCTCCCCGAGGAGCACCTGAGTAGAGTGATAGACCAGGTGCGCCCTCGCGTGGCGGCGGAAACAGGACCAGAGGGAGATAGAGTGCTCAGGCGCTTCCTGATGCTGCTATTCGGGAAGCTCCTCTTCGCGACTCGGGCAGATGTCATCAGCTGCAGACTGCTGCCGATGATAGAGGATTTGGGCAGAGTCAGGCGATATGCCTGGGGAGCGGCAGTGCTTGCATTCCTGTTCGAGTCCCTCAGCACTACGGACAGGCAGACCATGCTGGGCGGCTTCTCGCCTTTCCTACAGGTAAATGTACTTCTCATGTTCTATTATGCCATGAATATTGATGCCATGATTTATGCAAATGATTTATGCAATGATTTTATGCAATGATGCGACTGACTCGACTTCTAAATGCAGATCTGGAGCTATATGTACCTCCCGGGCATCGGGAGGGGCGCTTTACTCCATCCTGGCCTCATACCGATCGCGAGGCGTTGGTCGGTGGCGAGGGATACAGGGTCGATCAGCAGACTGACCCGGACAATCCAAGACGACTTGGACTCCTTCCCGCATACATCGGTAGGTCCAGAACTCAAAATGATTTCTATATGCTTTTAAATGTTTCTAAATGCTTTCTAAAATGCTTTCCAAATATCTTTTAATGCTTTCATATGCTAATGAATGAACTAAATGCTCTCAGGTGAGATGGACCCCATACCGCGACGAGGGCTATACAGGACAGCCATGGGTGGAGGCGGCCTTATCGTACCGGGGGCGAGACATATGGTTGCATTGCCTCCATATCATCGAGCCTCTACACTACAGGCTGATCCTGCGGACCCGGGGACTACACCAGCCCGAGGTGACCTTTCCACGCCACAGCGACGACCACCCCGGCAAGTCAGCAAGGGGCATCAGCGGCAATGTGGATTGGTGCGCCCGGAAGGCGAAGTACGTCCACGATTGGAACAGGCGGGGCCGAGCGGTGAAGGAGCGAGACGAGAGCGACGAGGCATATCTGAAGGCCTTCGCTCGACTCTACGGCGACCGGGTGTACCGAGGTACCCGCAGACCGGTATGCAAACTAAAACTCTAAACTCTTCTATTATGCAATGTGCAATGAGATATATGCTGACTCATGCTTTCTAAAACGCAGCTAGACCCTGAGGGACGGATAGCCGAGCTGGAAGGGCTACTCCACTCCACCATCCAACAGCGGGACGGGTACCGGACTGCCCTGGAGCTCCTGGTGAGACTAAAAACTTAAATGCTCATGATTTATGCAATGATGTTCATGATGCAAATGCCAATGTCAACTAACCATGACTTCTAAATGCAGCGGGCCGAGGGAGCCCAACGCGCTGGACCGGATGCCCCATCGTCTTCCTCGCAGCCTGCGGGAGGCAGGGCTGAGCAGGAGGCTGACTTTGCTCGGGCGGTTGCCCGGGCCGAGGAGGCGGAGGCCACCCTCGCGGAGCGGGTAAGAGACTAAAAAACTTATGACTATGCTTAACTGAATGCTTAATGACTAATGACATGAAATGCAATCTACAGGCGAGGGATCTAGCAGCAGCAATGGCCGAGGCCAGCCAAGCGAGAGCTGAGGTAGAGAGAAGCCGGGCCGAGACTGATCGAGCCCGAGCAGAGACGGAGCTGGTACGGGCAGAGATGGCCCGGCTGAGAGCGGAGACTCTACGACGCCCAGATGATGCAGAGATAGAACAACTCCGGAAGGAGTTAGCGCGGGCGCGAGCTGAGGTGGAGGAGCTTTGGATCGGGACGGCCGACTTGGACCGCTACCGGACCGAGGCACGGGAGACGCGGCGTCAGATCTTTACACTGAAGATCGAGCTGCGGACATTGGAGCAGACGGTCCGGATGATGGGCCGGGGACCGGAGCGGAGTGCCTCCCAGAGTGGGGTTCATAGGAGTGCTGCCCCTAGCGGCTCAGTAGGGAATTTCCTTGTCAGCTCCTCCGCCCAGCGGAGGAATGAGAGGG